>CM033270.1:24304022-24395966 GCA_019343175.1 Oedothorax gibbosus
AATATATTTCTTAAAAATAGGATTTCGAGACTAAATATGCAAATTAGGAGCTATATTGTTAATGAAATGACAAGATGGCATAAGTCCCAAAGATTTAAAATTTTATTTATTTAATCATTTCGAATAACATATTCATTTGTTTGCTGAAACTTGTAGGAATTTCGTAAATTTCAGGTTTTAGAATTGTTGTAAATAAGAACCGAAACCTATTAAGACATTGCTTATGATTTTCTCAATGTTTAAAATTATTTTTACTACCGACATTTGATATTTGCAAATATTTATGAACTTTTGACCAATATAATTGAATCAAGATAAACAGCAATTATCAAATTTATTATGTGGAGATTTAAAAGTGGATATAAATTTAAAACTAATTATAATACGGGTGTTAATTTTTTTTTAAAGTGTTAGAAAAGTTTAAATGTTTACGTTTTGTAAGTTGTTACCTTGTTGCAATGATTGGGGTCGATTTTTGAGATGGTGAACAGTTCCTCCAGCCCAGCAATGTTGCCTTCTTCGATGGCAGAGAATAAAGCCTCGATAACAAAATTTCCATCCTGCTGTGGAGGGGAAAAAGTGGAATTTTAGTCAATAATGTTGAGGAATTTTCAAAAAAGGATTTGTATTTTTAAATGCTTTATACTTGTGAACCATTTCACCTAGAAAAATAATACTTAGTAATTCAGAAAAACATGAGCCAATTCGAATTGTTGAAAATGTACCAGTTTCTTTTCGAAGTATACTATTGACGAAGGTATTACTTAATCCGTGTCAACAAAAGGTATCTCAAGGGGAAACCAAGTTGCTTCGACTAGTATACTACAGGATTTGTTATAATCTAGATGACTGGTAGAATTGGAGCAGTAAGTCAGCGCCATCTAGCGTGAATGTTATAGGTGGTCCGCTACACTAACTATTTAATTAATTTAGTAGTAAAGTTTACAGCAAAACCTCTTAACCATGCAGATTTGAAGTAGGCTTGTGATCTGAAGGATATGTTGTCTTTATAGTCAACTTTTGAAGGTTTGTCCAATTTTTATATATTTTTTTAACAATGTGGTATACTGAGCTATCACCGACCAAAACCTCATAAATTATCACATTACTGTGACTTTACACAATTAGGTTGTCAAGTCTACTCTAAAAAGGTCATTATTATGCGAAACTTGAAATCGAATAAAAATATAGATGGTTATTGTAATTTAAAACATTAATGAGGACTTCGTGAATATACCTTCGTTTCCGACAAAAAAAATTCACTTTAAGTTTATAAATTCGTTATTCGTGTAAATTAATTTATCCTATATGAATAGCTCAGGACAATAGTGTTCATGTGTCTTTTATTTGGATGATTTAGCTAAACTTAAGCAGAGAGCTCATTTCCGCGTGAAAAATTTTCTTGCCAAATCGACTTTAATCTGTTAAAACAATTACAAACCGGAATTAATGAAAAACCTTTCTATCACCAAAATATTGCACACTAAATTGTAAGTTTAGAAATACACTTGCATTATTTAAATGTTTGTAAAACGCATCAGAGAATGTCTCGATTTCACAGCTGACTCGGCTGACAGCTGCTTAATTTGTTCGATTGGAAGAACGCCTGGTATGCTTCACATGCGAGGGATATGCTACGTTGAGCGGAGTTTTCTATTTTGTTTATAGACTGCCAGATAAACTCTTTGTTTTACACTAAATTACCTCTAGTTTTTACAAATAATTTCCGGTTTGATCATAGACCAGTGGTAGAAACGCAGCAAAAAAAAGTGGGGGTGCGGGGGGGACATTTTTTAGAGATTTCATTTTTGAGAGTGTAGAAAATCATCAAAGCTGTTGTTTGGTTTATTTAACAATTAACCTTAACCCATTGTCAATTATTCGAAAAAAATTGCCCATCGAAATTGAGCTTTCCGCTGAAATGTATCTAAATAAATAGATTATAAGATAAACGAAAAGCTTGATCTAAATAATTTATGTAGGTTGAACATTGTATCATATTAACCAGGAAGGGAGGGGTGGGGGGAGTAATGTAATATACAATTAACTAATAATAATATACATGTGTGTGTCCACAACAAATAATAAACACATAATAATGTGTTTTTACAACCAAATCATCAAGTCAAAACAGGGACATACATTTTTTGTGTGTTGTTGTTACCGTCCTCACAGACACGCAGGTGTCTGTAAAGACCGTAAAGAAAGAAAAATACTTTTAATTTAAAACTATCAAATTAAATCCAGCATTCAGCCCAAAGAAGTAATCAAAAATGTATTCAATCCTCTCACCAAAAGACTTTTCAGTACGTTTAAAACAATGCATCCATTTTATTGCTGTATTAACATGCAAGCGTAGAAACATCGATAAGCAATATAAATAGAACACAGTTCACCTTGAAAAACCACAGACTGAAACGACGTTTGTGGATAAAAGGCAAATTACCACATAAAAGGCACTGGGTTGACAGATTTATTATTGGGAGACTTCCCAAATTTCCAAAGCAAGGGTTGATCTGGACAAATACCGCCTTTGTTGTGGATCCCACGGGCAAATACATGCACGGTTGGTTGAACTATTATGCGATTTGAATCGTTATTGGTGTTGCTGTTTTTAGATATGAAATTTCATGAGAATACTCTAGTGTGTAGGGTTGGGTTGAATTTTACACTAAAATTCAGTGGAGTATAGTAAAAGGCAGGATGTAGATGTAGTTGAATGAATTTTGTATCTAAAGCTGAATTGCACAGTGAGACATTGATATAGGTTAAAGAAAAAATTAATTTAAACATAACTCAAATCAATTTTTTTAAAAATTCAATCAAAAAAATATTTTAAAATGAATTATCTACACATTTGTTTGCAAGTACACTGTTTCATTCAGATTTAGCTGCTCTATGAGTTAGTAAATTAACTATATAACAATACTATAACATCAATTGCAAAGCTCTTAAACTTTTAATTTTTAACTTTCACCTTATGATGCGATATTACAAAATACAACAGTTCCAATGACGCGCTATCTAAAAGAAAATGTTTATTGTAAGTATCTAAAGTATTTACACATTTAAAAATACTGCCATGTGTCAATTATGAGGTAACTTTAAAGCCACTTTGGCCTTACACTGCTACTCCAATTAAACAAATCAAGCAATCTCAAAAAGCATTCTGATGCTTCAGCAAACAGACCTATGTAGATTCTTTAATAAAAACGTGAAGGTTTCCAAAAAGTCTAAGATATCATCGCTCTATGGGCTAACTTTAAAGCCACTTTGACTATACACTCCAATTAAACAAATCAATCCATCTCAAAAAGCAAACTCCTTCAGCAAATAAGCCTTAAATAAAAACATGAATGTTTCAAAAAAAAACTAAGATATCATCCCGCTATGAGCTAACTTTAAAACCACTTTGACTATACAATACACTCCAATTAAACAAATTAATCAATGAATCTCAAAAAGCAAACAAGCCTTCAATAAAAACGTGAATGTTTCCAAAAAAACTAAGATATCATCGCTCCAGCAAGTCGCTCCAATTTACCATGAAAAAGCTCTTTCTCAGATGAAGAGCTCGCATACTGACCTCATTTCCTAGGCACACAATTAACAATGGTGAGTTCGTGACAACACTGCATTACCTATTGCCATTGCTAACCCGGCCAGTCTGAAGAGAGACTTGCATTCGAATCTTTCAGAAGAAATCAGAATGATGTCTTATCTCTATAGTTGTCATTGAATGTGAAAAAATGCAGATTTTCAGATTCTCAAATTCCTTTCTTATTGGAATTGGATGTAAGTTTCTAAAGGTTTGTGGGGAGGTTAAATCTAAATGTGATCGGCAAGTTGCAACTTAAATTGTACAAAGAGTAACAGAATGTCATTTTTAGAGGGAGAGTGTATACAATGTACATACACTGTTAAAAATGTGGAGCTTGGTTTCGCCTAAAATATGATTTTTAGTATAGCTGCAGCGGCTGCGTTGCGAAATGTTTCACCGTATCTACATTATTTGGTTGAACCATTTCTCAGGTTTTCGTTTCCAAAACCTGGCAAATGGTTGATACGAATAACAAAAATATAGTGAAATATATCACCACACAGGGCCGTAGGGAGCCTAGTGGTCAGCGTCTCAGTTTTGAGAACGGAAGGTCTAGTAACGCTATTAAGGTGGAAGGTAAGCTATTAGGAACGACTATTAAGGTGGAAACTAAACACAACATTTTTAAGATTGTATATAATGGAGCAAGAGTTCAGCAAAGAACGCTATGCACACGATTGTTGTTTAACTAAATTTCCGATTTAATGACATCAACAGTGTAAACCGGAACCAATGGTCAGAATAATGTGAAATTGCAAACCAATGGAACAATAGAATGTGCAGTGGAAAGGGTCAAAGGGTTAATCTTCGATGGGAAATGGAGAAAGCATTGATCCTAAAAAATATTATTGATCAATAGCGCTGTCATAGTCAAGATGCAATTTCTTGTCTTGATCTTTTATTTAACTTTGCTGTTTTAGAGTGATTTTTATCCTGATTATTTTCTCTAATATCCTATTACTTCATTAACAGAAATTATTTGTGTTTCAACAGATTAAACTACTGAACAAACGCCATTAATACTGCAACCGTTAGTTTTCTTACTTTAATACTATCTTTAAAATAAAACCTTTCATTATAATAACTAATAACTATAACCATGCATTTGAATTTTAGGAATTCGTTCTTTTGTATTTTTCTCCTTGTGTTCATCCAATGGAAAAAAGCAATTTTCTAAGCCGAATTACTCTGGCTCTGTCGAATATTTTTACAAACTCTTTTCGATATGATAAATGTAGCTGGCTGTATAATACCACTTTTTGAAATTGATTCGAATATTTTTTTTAATTTTCACGAAATAATTTTACTACAAAATATATTTACCAATTTCAAAGAGGGAAAATATAGAGCCATGTAAGCCAGCTACATTTATCATGTAAAAAGAAACATTTAAAAATATTCAATATTTTTGGAGTTATTTAGCTTAGAAAATTATTTTTGCCATTGGATTGACCCATAGAGAAGACTTCGATTTGGAGACCCGGCTAGCGCTCTCATTCCCCCTTAACCCTTTCAGTCCCAGTGATGCCATTTAGCATCATCATATTTACCATCATAATTAAAAAAATATAATAGGGCTGACATCTATTGGGATAAATAAAAAATATTTTCTAATAGAAAGAGTTTGAAGAATCGAATGATGTGCTTTTTGATATCATAAATGGCTATAGACGATCAGAAAAAAATTTATAAAATGATGATGCCAAATTGGCATTGGGACTGAAAGGGATAAATATATTGCATTTAAATTTTTACTTTAGTAAGACACGCTTTTCGGATATTTAAATAACCTACATCCTATACCACAAAATAACCTATGAAACGGGAACTTCTGCAAATTAAATCATGATGTCTCATGACCTAATATTGCAAGGAAGCCTTCAAGCCACTTGTCATACTGTCGTCAAATGTACGAGTTTATTATGAGATTTATGAGCAAGATAAAGATAAAGAAGCAAGTTCCAAATTTTTAATTGCGCGTTTGCAATAAAAAGAATGTTTGAGCTTGTTTTCCTTAAAATCCTTTCGTTGGATAAATATAAACGTTCTTACATTTTAGAGCACGCGTAAGTGTTTTTCTGGTTCGCTGCACAACGAAACTTAAATGTCAATGTAAACAAATATAAAAGTAATTGAAAAAGGGTTTAAATACATTTAATTTAAGGAAAACTTTCAACCAATCAATGGATTAAAGTAAAAACTAGGGGTGTATAACACTCCTCGACTTTCAATAACCCCTTAATACATCAATATACAGTAAAGGGTATTTATAAGGTAATTTCAATAACCTTAAAACCCAAAGAGTTCTATGGCAGCTACGATTTGAGCAGGCGCGATTTTCATGAAAACCTTATTATGGCTAATTCCATGTAACTGTAGTGTAAGTCACCATTTAAGAGGAGATTAAAAGCTTTTTAAATTTAAAAAATAAATCAAATTAAATAAAGTAGGTACATTATTTAGTTATAATAAGTGTAGATCAACAATTGCACAATTTTTTTTCCATTTAATGTTAAAAGTTGTAGTGATAATCACTTTTTACAAACATGACTTGCACTACAGACAGGATAATTTTGCATGGAATTGTATCAAATTTGAAGTCCGTAGCTCTTTTAGTTCGAAATGATAGAGTAGTTTCAGACAGACAGAGAAACGGGGCAATGTTCAAAAACTACTTTTACAGAATCAGCACCTTCCAAAACGTATAAAAATACATAATATCCCCATCGCAATAGTTTATTTACCTTATATTTCATATTAGGAAATTGAAAGTAATAAAGATAGTGACATTTTTAACTTTTGCGCAAAAAAGGTTTATTGAAACAAACTAGTATTTTTTCTTCAAATGTATTGATTGAAAAATGAATCTAAAGAGCGAAGTTGACCAAAGAGAACTGGTGCCATTTTCTATTTATTGCACTTGTTTTCCGTATTTCAGTTTGATTCTAATTCAAAGTCACGTGAAGAATTATGGTAAAATGGCTGATATATTTCAGCTGGCATTTTCGGCTTTTACAATACATTTTCAACGTAAAAAGGATACAATAGTGTTTTAATCACTATATGTCTGTTAATGATTTTCAAGTCAAAAATCGTTGCGTTGGGTGCCTACTCAGGTGTCGGCTCGTCATCTGACTGTGGTTCTAAATTACGACGCCCGTCGCCAATAGCCCTCGTGTAGCTCTAGTGCGACGATAATTCAAACTAAGCTAACCAAGTCAAAAATCCCAAAATCAAAGAAAGTTTGTAAAGAGTCAAATCAGGGTTGTTAAAAACCCGGGTTTTTTCATGAAAAACCCAACCCACTTGGGTTTTTTCGGGTTTTATGGGCTTTTTCAGGGTTTTATGGGTTTTTTCAGTAGTTTGGATGTGTTTTTCAGGATTTTGTGATTTATTGAGGGAAGTTTTAACTATTTATCTATACATTACAATTTTTAAAACTAACAGAACATCTTGAGAGAGATAATCAGGAATGATGTAATTTAAATGAGAACAATTAAAAAATAATTACATATAGTTAGATGAATGTATATTTAAATTTATAAATGTATTGTCTAGAACCAAGTATTGTTTGATTGTGTATGTGTAAAATTATATAATCCGGAATATTGTAACGATAGAAATTTAAATTAGAATTTTAAAAAATGTATTTGTTATATTTAATTATTAAATAGTTAGTATATATTTAAATTTGTAAATGCATTTTAAATATTGAAGGTACAAATATATTAAAATATATCAAGAGAATACTAAAATATTAATTAAAAATGACAGGAAATGTATATTTTTTGGATGTATACAAAGTTTTTACTTTTTTTAATTTTCAGTGAAGACAATTTTAAGTTCAATTGCCCACTTGGGTTTTTTGATGGGTTTTTCAAGGGTTTTTTTTTTTTGAAAAAACCCAGACGGGATTTTTCGGGTAGGGTAAAATCATAACAACACTGAGTCAAATCAAAGATGATGACGAATATAATGTTCATTTCGATTTTTACCCCAAACCAAACCGTTTAATTTTCTGCCCGAAAAGCATTAATTTTTTTTTTTAAGAAATTAAAAGTACGCGTAAAAGTTTTTACTAGTAACTCTAGTATTTTAATATAGAAATCTAAGAAAAGCTTGTTCTAGAACTTATAAAAAAAAACTCTAACCAAAAGAATTTTAGCAAAACATTTGCAATTACTCTGATTTCCAACAGCGTGACATTTATGCGTCTAAACAAGAGTTATTAAGGAAATGCTTCGCATAGCTTGACTAACCATTGAACTAAACACCCCACTGGTTAGTAATTTGAACCATAAACCTGTTGCTTCATTCTCAATCGTTCCAGCTTCATGAATAATGAATCAGGGTTTGATGAACAGGGTTAGGCTGGTTTGACAAAGTTTTAATGGCAGTTTTGTTGAAAAATGGTTTTTATTTTTCTAATCGACATCGCTAACAATTTTCATTAATTGACTCTACCTGCAATTTAAAAGTCTTTGAAAACAATTTAAACAATGCATACAAATCTCCCGGAACAGATACTTCTGTATGTCACTACAAAAAAATATATCTCTTATCGTAAAAAACAATTACGATAAACATTTTTAGAGGGGGGGGGGGAGGTAAAATTATACTTATTTGTAAATTAAATGCATGTATGTCTTATATATGATAATTTGCATTATACGTCTTTCATATACATTATATATTTTTCTTCGATTTTATCGCATATATGTCGATCAATTGAATTAGATACCTTTAAATTTGACTTTAGTTACGTTCTTAAAATTCTTTGCTTCAGATACCTTCAAACTGGCCTTTAGTTACGTAAAAAAATATTAGGAAAGAAAACCCAAAGTTCTTCGAAATCAGTTAGTTACATTTTTCTCAAAATAATTCTGCGACATGGATATCTATTTCGTTGGGGGATTTGAATATTGAGTCTGTAACACAAGAAGATGCTTGCCCTCATTTCATATTTGACTTTGAGATCTACCGGCACTAATATTGGGATCAGTCAGTCTGTCACGTTTAATTTCAACGATCGGGTCTTGCATTACAATGGCTTCGGCCATAGTTCATTAGATTAGAATTTTGAAGGATGATAATCACAGAAATATCCAACTTCTCTTGGTTGCCAGAAATTTCAGAGTGAAACCAATAGCATAGCACAAAAAGTAAAAGCATATTTTGTACATAATACATTATTTTTCTTAATAATAAATATTAATACTTCAATACATCGTGCCAATCCTCTTTTGATAGCAGAACTCCTAACTGCACACTTTGAAAGCCACTAAGCTTACATAGATTTTATCTCAAATGTGCCAAGACTAAGAAATAACCCTAAAACTAGATTTTATAGTTTCAAAGTTTGTAATATGATACTCATTTATGTTATATCTAATGGCATTTCGAATAACTCTTACTAAATCAAAAAATGATTGGTCGAAGTATCAATATTTAATAAGAGTTACTTAGAACAACTTTAGATATAATTTTTTATCATGCATTGCAAGGTATTTTCCCAATTTAATTTGACATTTTACGGAGAAGCACGTCTAAAACCACAGGGTAAACAAAAATATCAAAATCGAATACTACTAAGCGAATTTTATTATTGGTGTTAAATGATTATTTTAAATAAAAATATTTTATAAAACATATTTTCCTGCACGCATATAATTGCAACACACGTTATAAATTATTATAGCATGTTTACATAACTGTATTTTGCTACACAGCTTTATATCATGCTTTTAACCAACTGATACTCAATTGAAAGTTGGATCTTAACTACCATGAAATGGCTAAAAATGATTGACATCGTCAAAATTTACTTAATTTTAACCACAACAATGCATATACATTAACATAATTTTTCTTGACAGTGTCATGATTATAACCAAGGTCGGAACTTAATATGACGCACTACCTCTGCATTTCAAATGCAAACTATTCAAGCCCTAAGTTCATTTTACAATGGAGCCAATTCGCATGCTTTATTCTACATTTAATTGTTCCGGTCGACAGGACTTGGGCACATAATAACTCAAGGAAAAGGCGTGTACAAGATTATGCCCCAACGTTCTTCAAACAATGCCTCATTACGGCTGTACGAATCTTTCACTTTCATTCTTCGAACAGTTCGACGTGGAACAGGATTTCGGTAAACAAAAAGCCACACTTACATCAACTTAAATCCCGTAATATAAAATGACTTGTTTTAAATCTTTATTTCATATATAAATAAAGTATAAATGATTCTGCAGTTGAATAATAATAGAGTAATTGATTGTTTAATATTAAACGTACCTACACAAGCTGAATAATAATGGAGTAATTGATTGTTTAATACTATACGTACCTACACACTTTTAACAGATTTCTGTATATTGAATTACACGTTGTTAATTAACACTCTTAAAACAAACGAGCGGTTTTAACTCAGTCTGAGTTAATTTCAACTCCTTTCCGGTGCCGAAAATGCACTATATGAGTGAATTTCACTCTTTTGTTTTAAGAGTGAAGAAATGAGACATCTATAGCAGATTTTCTCAATTTTTCCAATTTTGGAAATAATTCTACACAACCCCATTATAAAAAAATTTGCCGAAATGGATAAAACAATAGACATGCGAATCCGGTTTTGGCTCATTATATAAAACTTAAATAATACTAATTTTTTTTTGTTGACATTTTAATATATCGGGACATTTAAAAATCGGGCTGTTTCATGTGACGAAACTCCTTCGAACTGTGATTCTTGCACCTGCTGCGATCGGTGCTCCGATTGGTCTTCTGTTCTCACGTGACATGGATCACCAATCCCGGCTCGAGACTTAATTTATGCTCATTTCACATTTATATTGAGACTCAAGACCTGAAACATCTCCAAAGAATGAAAAATGATTTTTAAAAAAATTTGCAGTACTTTTTTAAATGATTAAAAAAATTTCAAAGAATTCATTTTAATTTCGTTTGTAACTTCTACACATCTTCCTTGAATATTCATAACAGAATACTTTTATTTTCAATTCGACCCGATTGTCTACTTTTCAGCTTCATTGTGGGAAAATTTCTATTTTTAACACAAAGATGAAATATAAATTAACCAAATCCCTCGTTGCATCACTACCTTCATTCCCATCACAATTTCCCATGTATTTATTTGAATTGATTTTGTTTTTTATTTGTGAGGGAAAAAAACCTTTCCATCACATGAACAAACTACACGTGAAATGATCCATAGCTTACGATCGTTTCGAAGTTCAGTCACCGATCAAGTAAACCCCATTATTACGAAATTTCGACTTGCAACACAATATTAGCATGAAATGTTCGTGTTACTGGGAACGAATGTTAAGTGTGTTTTGAACAAGGAGGACTTGCATTGGACTTGTATTTAAAAGAAATGGAAAGTCTTCGTCTAAACCATAGATATCATAGTTAAAGTATTAGATTGGCAGATCACGTAACCTCCAATGCTAACGAAGGGACGCGCATGGAGGCCAAATAAGAGGGCAAAATGGCCAGTGTTGCTGCCACTTTAAGGAGAAAAATACTACGAAAAAATACCATTTCATTCTAAAATTACAAAAAAATACTAGAAAAGGATTTAAAGTCACTAAAAAGATTCCAATATGCAGCTAGTATTTTGTCGCCAATAGCCCTCGTGTAGCTCTAGTGCGACGATAATTCAAACTAAACCAAACCAAGCAGCTAGTATTTTTACGATATTTTTTTGGTAATTTTAGAATTAAATGGTATTTTTTCGTAGTATTTTTCTCCTTAAAGTGCATTACCTGCATTTTACTTAATGATAAAATTTCTCTATTGGAACCATAAGCAAGACATTTTCTTTGTTGACAACTCTTAGCCCAACCAGACGGTATATGCTTTCAATTCTGTAAATCAATCAGTAGTCTGTTATTAATGGCAAGGGAGAGCTTTATTACATTGTAACCTAAAAATTTATTTAGAATTAGATCAAATTTTTATTTGTTGTAAACTGTCTAAGTGGTTTGCACCATATTACAATCGATTAAAAGACTGAAACTACTACAATACCATACAATAAACGTAATGCCAAATAATAACAAGAAGTTCATAAAGAACTAAAATAGCCTACTTTCCTGTTACTTAAATACTTACTGAAGTTCTAATCGGGAAAAAACTAGGTTTCTAACAGTAAATATCATCAACAACCGTTTCTACACTAGATTTATACATATTAGAAAAAAAATCGAAACCACAGCATCCAGCTAATAATTGAAACTTCTAAAAGCCAAAATCAACTATTTTCCTTAATATTATTTCGCAAATTAATTAAATATTATTTATCGTCTGCTCGCGATTTATTTGTAGTTCGAAGAATAATTAAATATTTATTAATAACAAAAGTAATGAAACTCCAAACTGCATTAAAAAAAATAAGAAATGCAAATTAAAACTAAGCATAATTGTATGCAAAAGTATGCCTTGCCGCTTTCTTGTTAGATAATTAATGAACAATCAAAGAATCAAATTGTGCTACATTTTATGACGTCATTCCAAACTGATTCATGAAAATATTATTTTGCTTCAAATATGCTTAAATAAATAAAGTTTCTCATGTCATTGTTGATTTGGCAACAGTAATTTAAATGACTCAAAATTGAATTTCAATGCTAATTGAATGGGAAATTCGCCGAAAGATAGTAGATTTATGTCCGTCCGGACGTACAGACAGACGGAAAAGTAGTATGAAAGTTGGGTATCTGAGGTCATAGCTTTCTAACAAAAAAAGAATTTTTAAGATCCGATGGATAGAACCGATTTGGAAGGGGGGTACGGACAGACAGACAGACGGACATCGACCGCATGTCAATACCTACTTTTTCATTTTTTTAATTCTTTCGAATTAAAAAAAGAAAAGTAGGCTAAAAATAGCTTCATTTTTGAATTGGCAGGAAACACTATTTTTAACGCATATTTTTTCAAACCTTTTCTAAAAAGCTACTCCATATCGTTTCATTTTCACTCTCTTTCATTGAATAAACAGGCCATTAATAGATTAATACAACACCCTTTTCACTAACTAATTGTATGTTTGAGACAGTAAAAGTTCCTTGCGAATATCTTTGCATCAAACGTGAAAGGGTTTTATGTTTGGCGCCTTTGTTTGGTATCCGTGATCCGTTCCCAGTTACCTCAAAGATGCCAATCTGATGCCCTACATGTTATCGCTTGTTAACAATAATAAGGATGGTAAATGGTGAATGATAGTTACATTTTAAGAGTAGCTATATATGCTTATGAGGCCCAGTGTCTTAGTGGTAGTGCTTCGCATTGCCACGCCACAGGTGCGGGGATCGAATCCCGGTATTGGCCGAGGTTGACCCATCCTTTCATCCCTTGAGTGGGTCGATAAAATGGGTACCAAGCATGCTTGGGAACTAAACACTGGGGGTTCCGCGTGAGGCTGACCACCTTACCGGGACATATGCCTAGCACTCCAGAGCCCTAGGTCACGAAAGCAAAAATGGGCACGGCAGGCCTTGGCCCAGTAATGGGCTGTTGCGCCGAGGAGTTAAGTTTTTATATCTGCTTATGCTTTCAAGTACGGAGTGTACCCGAATTGTGCACCACGGTACCCTAGAGCAGAGGTTCCCAGCCGGTGATATGCGTACCACTGGTACGCGGGGAAATTTCAGGTGGTACGCGTAAGTGATGTCACAGGCAATAATCAGTTTAATCACAGGCAAACAACAACAAGTTTCGCACTAAAGACTATAAAAGTATATTTTGTATGATGATTAATATTTTGCTGAGTTTGTACTTATTTTTTATTTGTATGTTTTTAGACTTATGGGTAATAAATAAAACTGTAAATAAATTAATGCCAATTTTAATCTCTTTATTTCTCATTTATTATAAGCAGGTTATAAATAAACTAATATCTAACCATTAAATATGAAGTTTTTTCAGGAATTTAATTCAAAAAGCCTTTGGACACTTTTAGAAGAGTAAATATTATACGTTTATTAAAATATTTATAGGTTTGGAGGAATGCCAAAATTGCTCAAGAAGTCGAGTGGTACGCAGGTGCAAAAAGGTTGGGAATCCCTTCTCTAGAGCTCCATCAACAGGATTTTGCATCGAATGGGTTTTAGTTTTTTTTTTATAAAGTCGTGAAGTGATTGCAATAAAAAAATATCATATATTTCTCTCGGAAAAATATACTTTTTGGCTTGGTTGATAAAAGACGTAAGGGATCTTATATATTAATATAACACCGTTAAAAAAGTTGTTCTTGGTTTCACCAAAAATGTGGTTCCTAGTAACTGCAACGTCTGTTGATGAAATGTTACACCAAATTGTCTATGCTCGGATGAACCATTTTTCAGGTTTTGGAAACAAAAACTTAATAAAGGGTGCAACCAAATGCCAAAAATATGTGAAATATTTCACCACACAGCCGTTGCAGCTGCTAGGAACCATATTTTTGGTAAAAACAAGCGCCATATATTTGAGAGTGTATAGTAGAGAAGAAAGAAATGGTATACACTACTCCAAATATAAAGTAAGCTTTTTTTTAATTATTATTATTTTGAAACTATTTTTTTTATTTTTGACCAAACACTGTCATTTTTCGAAATACAACCTAAAAGTTATAGTATTACAATAGATAACAAAAAAAAATTAAAACTAATATATGTACTCGATTAAATTTCGTATTGCCTTTGTTACAATAAACAGTTGTTATAGTTTTATCGCGAATCGTAAAACAATTAGATAGAGTAATGACGCGGTAAGAGAAAAAAAATAACTGTGAGAGAAAACATCTGCTTTAAACTGAACTGTTTAACTACTCATGCTTCACGCATGTTTTGTGTTTCAGGTTAGACAAATACATTCCACTAACAATACAATGGAATGCGCCTGCACAGTTTAGATGGAATTGTAGTCTTAAGGGGTAATGGGTGGGCTGGACCGCGGGTCTCCAAACTCAAGTGCCTCAGTGTTAATCCAATGGCGAAAAAACTATTTTCTCTGCCACATTTCTCCGGCTGTATTGAATATTTTTACAAACGTTTTTTTTTTTAAATAATAAATGTAGATAACTTACAGGTCTCTATCTTCCCACTTTTTGAAATTGCTTCGAATATTTTGTGTCAAATTATTTATTGAAAATTAAAAAAAATATTCGACCCAATTTCAAAAAGTGGGAAGGTAGGGACCTGTAAGTCAGCTACATTTATCACATAAAAAATACGCTTGTAAAAATATTTAATACAGCCGGCCCACACGATCTATTTCTGAATTCTTAATATGTTGGAATTTGCCATTAAAAATTCGATATATATCTCGTTAAAACATTAAATTTTTTAAAGTGAGTTTCAGAAATATAAAGGAATTACCCGAATTACCCGAAAACAGACAAAATAAATGTAGAAGATAAGACGTGGTTTTGGCTTGTTTCAGGTGACGTAGTTACTTCCAAAATCATTCCTACTTTTCCTTCGATTGATGCTCTGATTGGTTAAGTGTTCCCACATGACATTGATTCTCTTATTGCGGATCGAGAAAGAATTCATTTTTATTCAGCATTTATGTTCCAATCAAACATGCCTATTAAAGAATAATTACACACTTTTCCCGTTTAATAAACAATTAAAAACACCAGTGACTTCTTTTCTTTCACAATCTAGTATAACAGCCACTTTGCGATAGACGTCGAGATACTTTTTTTTAAAAGCGAAAACATGTATGGATGGGAAATACGGATGTTACATTGAGAGAAACCGACAAACCGGGATGTGAACCTGTTTAATTGATTGTTGAGATAAAACTAACGTGTTCAAATACATAATACGTGTTACACATAATAAATTGTAATAAGAAGCTACCTTTAGAATGTTACATAAATCTTTTGGTTGTAAGTCGTTTTTCATTAAGTAAAGGTCTGCTGACCTTCAAAAAAGGATATCTATGATGATATATACACTGTAAAAAAATTCAGGAACACTACTAGGAAATTTTGAGTAGATAAGTAGTACTAGTAAAGTTACTTAATATACCAATAACTTTCCTTAAAAATCTAGACACAGATCCACATAAAGTCAATAACTTAATTAGAAATGTAAAAAATAGCGATTTGGATGCAAAACAAGAAGTTCTTAAAGAACTAATATAGCCTACTTTCATGTTACTTAAATACTTACTAAAATTCTAATCGGGAAACAACTAGGTTCATAACAGTAAATATCATCAACAGCCGTTTTTACACTAGATTTATACACATTAGAAAAAAATCACTAAACACAGCATCCAGCTATAATTTAAACTTCTAAAAGCCAAAATCAACTATTTTCCTTAATATTCTTTCGCAAATTAACTTAATATTATTTATCGTCTGCTCGATTTATTTGTAATTCGAAAAATAATTAAATATTTATTAATAACAAAAGTAATGAAACTACTACAAACTGCATTAAAAAATAAGAAATGTAAATTAAAACTAAGCATAATTATATGCAAAAATTATGCCTTGCCGCTTTCTTGGTAAAAAGTTAATGAACAATCAAAGGGGGCTGGGATAGCCTGGTTGGTAAGGTCTTGGACTGGTATCCCTAAAGTATCTCACGCCATTGTTGATTTGACAACAGCGAATGCAAATTCAATGGGAAATTCACCGACAGATAGTAGATTTATGTCCGTCCGGACGTACAGACAGGCGGACAAAAAGTATGAATGTTGGGTTTCTGAAGTCATAGCTTTTTAACAAAAAAATAATTTTTAAGATCCGATTGATAGAACTGATTTTGGAAGAGGGGTACGGACGGACAGACAGACAAACGGACATCGACAGCATGTCAATACCTACTTTTTTTATTCTTTTGAATTAAAAAAAGAAAAGTAGGCTAAAAACTAGACGGTATGGTTCCACTGTTCATTTTATTTATTTCTCAACTACGTGCGGCTTGGTATGTGACGAATTCAATCCACCAAAACAATTTGGACGCAAAATATTTGCACGGGATGGCACCACTTATCAATTTACTTGATTCGTAACTACATGATGCTTTTAGCGGCAGTGCCGGATTCGATCCCCCAAACTTTCAGTCCATGCGTTAAACCACTTCATAACTGTACGCCACGCGTTGCGTTTATATGTTGCTTGTTAACAACGAAGTATTATATTGAATTATCCAAAAGGATGTATGTTTACTTATGTTTCTGGAAAAAAATTGAAAAAACCAAAAAAAGCAACGTAAACTTGAAAAAGACAGGAACTTTAGCGATAATAAGAGTAACGTTACAAATTATTTTACAGTGTATGTTGCGACTAAAATGATAAAATTGTAATAATTAATACTAACTAGTCCTGAATAATAATAAACATAGGTTATTATTGGATGGATATTGGAGACTGGGGAGCCTTGGCCATAGTTTCAGAATTTTATTTTTATAAATTTTATTTTTGCACTAAAAGTTTCATGTAATAGCACATATTAAAGGAAATTTTATTGGCAACAAGTATATGATAGTGATAATATAAATAATGCACGTTTTCTTTTTTAAATATATTGTTTTTTAAAACTTAGCCAAGACTTGGCCAAGTCAAAGCGCACTTTCAAAGCTACTCGTTCGCCCCCCCCCCCCCTCCAGCCCCCCATAAAGAAAAAATCCGATAATATCTTAATATTAATCTGGAGTATTATTATACTTGAATTAATAACTTATATCTGCAGAAAAAGTTTGATATTTGGTCATAAATGATAAGTTTGATTTAGTTGAGGTTTTCGTTTTATTCTAAACAAGTACAAATACTAATAATCAATCTATTACCTTCATAAAGTTATAATCATACGTTATTATTAACCGTGTATTTGATAAACATTATGTATAGATTTTCATAACTAGTTCACTTAGGGAGCCTTGCTCCAGTGGCCAACCCTCCCCACCAAGACATTTCGTAAAGAATGGCACATGGTGCTTTGAAGCCTACTTCATTGTACGAACTTTACAGCTAAAATAAAACCTTAATATAACAGTATTTTAAAAATAACATACTTAAACATACATACTTAAACTTAATTGAATTGGTTTTTCTGAAAAAATCTTACAAATTAGGTCTAAAATGTTTACTTTTTGGGGTGAGAAACTTTCTTTTTTTTTATTTTCTCCTCAATGCAAAAAAATAGCTCAATAAAACTAAGGTGGCTATCTGCTGACAACAGTAGCTTTGAGTACCATCCATTGAGAAAATGCTAAAATATTTTTAAATACTAAAATTTAAAGGTGGGCCAAGTCTCCCTTATGGCCAAGGCACCCCAGTCTCCCTTAACATACAAAATTTTCCTAAAGTAAAGGTGACTACCGAATTCATTCATTATTAAATTCGAACATTTCCACAATTTTTAAATTTTAAAAATTATGGAGTTGCTGAAATTGGAAAATAGCAAAACAATGAAGATATGTAAATGACAAATCTAAAAAATCTTCAAGAAAAATTAGCAAATTCACAGATTTTAGAAAACGATTAATCGAAAATCCTCAAAAAATTGTTTATAATATCGCAAAAACAAAAATATATAAAAAAAAATTCTTATTACCAAATTATAGATAATCAATCAGCACATCCTTAAGTTTACATTTGCAATTCGCGACTTTTTTAGGTAAAAAATTTCGAAATTTTGAAAATCAACTAACCGCGGAACTTTGAAAATTCGCCGATCTAAAACATGAAAATCGGTCAAACTCGCTATTTGTTTTAAATTAACGAACTGAATTTGATTAGCGAATGTTATTTTTTTTTTTAGCTATAGAACTCTAAATGTTCTGCGAAATCGCCTATTCAGCTGAATATTTTAGCGCAAGATTTTGCTGGAATCTTATAACTTTCTAACTGCCACCACTATATTTGGAGTGTTGTTTTTTTAACTTTTTTTTAATCAAAGTTATGGTTTTACCGCAAAATTGTTAAATTCACGCTCCAAATAGTGGTGGCAGCTAGAAAGTTCCAGGATTCCGATGCAATTTTACACCAAACATTTTAACAGTGTAATTTAAACCGCTTTCTTTTCGTGAGCCAAACATACATTTTAACTACCAGCCTTTCTTTCAAGATCATTATCACTAAACTTCTTTTACATACAAGCCTACTCTAGTCACGTTCGTAGAAAGGATTACAACACAATTACAGACTTAGGAATACTGTAATTTTCCGGAAGTCAGCCGTATCACCATTACTGGCAAAATTAAGTAATCAGTAGTTAGCCAAATCATATGTTACTTGTCTATAACTACTAATGTTGATTTGCGTTTGTTTCAGTAGAGTGTACAGGGCTGGTATGCCACGGATGAATGAAGTTCGACGTTTTGGCGATTGTTAGTTATATTACAAATATTAAAGAACTGTAAGAATAGGGTACTTGACTAATTTTTTATTGGCTTAAAATATTCTTATGCCAAAAATATTAGACCCGTATTTTTTCTTTTTTTCAAATACTCTATAAAAAGGCAGAAAAATGAATTTTAAAATTAGGATGAAAAATCACTCCCGAAAACGCTTCCTGGCTGTCACGTGGTACCTGTGATGTCACTAGTGACTATAAACAAACTTTGAAACACCACATTGGAATCGATTTTAGGTAAATTTGAAATATCCGCTTCTGTAAAAAGCCTTACATTATCTCAATATTTATTATTTCAAGAGTAAATTAGATTAAATCAAGTTTAATCAAAAACAAAAACATCACGCCGGTTTGTTTATAGTTACTAGTGACGTCAGCCAAACCGTTGAGTTTGTGATCACGTGATGATCTCGTGAAAAAATGCCTTTTAAAATTATTTTTTTAATGATTTAAAGATTTATTTCGCAAAAAAAAGTATATGCATTTGTTATTTTTGACTTTCAACTATAATTTAAATAATATTGGAAGGTATTTTGGCGATGCAGTCAAGTACCCTATTCATCATATATGCAACTAATTTTCAAATAATGTTGATTTAAGATAATGACCTTCCCATAAAACTTAATTTTGTTTGTAAAAAAAACATTTGTTATTCTTAATCACAAAATCATTTTTATTTGTTCAGTTAACAATTTTATGTTTAAAAATGGTTAAAATTATTTATTTCATCAACAATTCAGAATTGGCTTATTTCAGGTGACGTATTTTCCTTTCAGCATTCATTCCTACACTTCCTTCGATCGGCGCTGTGTTCCCTGATGACATTGATTCACTAATCGAAGCTCGAGAAAAAAAATTGTTTTCAATCAGCATTTATGTTGCCATTAACACCTGAAACATGCCCATACGATTTTGTGAAACCATTACATGTCTCGCGGGTTCGAATCCCACCTACTGCCAGTCATCCTATAAATCGGATCTGTGCTGGAAATAGTACAAAAAATCCTCATGACGGATGGGCCCGAGTACACAGGGAAGACAAGAGACGTGCTCGTTAAATTTGTGGAGTCCAAACTCCCGACGGCGTTAGCGTACGATGTCGCTCGAAGTTCCGTTGGGTGCCCGCTCAGGTGTCGACCTCGTCACTTGACCAGGGTTCTAAATTACGAGGCGTTATTGGCTGTGTTAAAGCTCCTGAAGGAGGATAGAAATAGGCATCCGGAAACGATTACCTTACCCTTACCTTACATGCCTCGCTGTAACTTATTGCATTGTTTTTCAGTACCGTTTATTAGGGGGGTGGGGGATACATTTATTTGTATGCATACCCTAAACTAAATCTAATGCTTCGATTATTCCTTCCGTTTGGCGACTTATAAAAACACTACAGCCCTTACAGCATAATGTCCTTTTCTAATGGTTTAAAATTTAAATAAGTGGTGGTTCTCGACGATGATGATTATCCTTATCGATATACATTTTCCCACTCTTGTCATCAGCATCGGAACACCCACCAAATTGGATCCGTGCTCACTTTGGGACAAAAGAAAACCGTCCCAAAACTCTTCTTCCTGCCTGTGATCCGTGAACCTTATCCAGAATATCATAGCATTATCTTTAGGCTTATCTTATACGTTTTGAAGTACATTTTCGCGTTTTTTTAGAGGACATTTGATTTGGGAAACTATTCGGGATCATTGCACGTCATGTCTACTTTTTGACATATCACTTCCCACAGTGAAACTAGCTAATAGACTGTGAAGCATTTTGCGTGTGTTTTCATTCTTGAAATTTGAAATTGTTTTGCAGCAAATTGAGGTTTTGTGGGTTCGATTTGGAATCAACCACCGGAGAAAAAATTAAATGGGTATTTGTTTCACGTTTTGAGTGGTAACAGAAATTCTGAAAAAAAAAATTCTTTCTCGGGCCTCGATTGGTGAATCTATGTCACGTGGGAGCAATGCAGTAATCGGAGCAAAGATCGAAGGAAGGAATACGTCACCTAAACAAGCCAGTTGTTTAACTCCGTGTTAGATATATAACAACGATCATTTTGATCCGATGATAATATTTATGAATCAATGCATTAATATCACTGTAGGGTTCGCTACTCTCGAGCCCCCTGGGAGAAAATTTCGAACTGAAGTGAAAAGAGTCAAAGGAGAGATACGACGGGGAATCGTCGTGCGAGATGTTCGTAAGATGATGATCTGGGTCCGGGTTCGAATCCCGGTAAGGCATGGATGTTTGTGTTTGTCGAGTATATGCGGAGTACGTGCTCGTTAAATCTGTTGGGTCCGAAAGTCCTGTGGGCCATTGCTCAGTTTCCCACGGGTACAGGTCCCTGGAGACTATTTCCCACCCCTTCAGGGACATGTCTAAATTGTGGAGGTGGCGATAGATGGCAGCACCTGTCCTATATGTGTGTGTGTCGTGTCCGTCCTTCTTGACGATGGTTTATAAGCGGGTCTTAGTGACCAAGCACACAAGCCTGAAAATATATCTCTACCAACCAACAACTGTAAGATGATGAAGATGAAGCAGACGTGCTTATTGTAACTATTCATTGTGTAAATAATTAATAAGAATATGTGAGGTAATTAAAACTATTTTAAATGTGAAGCTACGAGCCCAGATATTTTTATTTGTACGCTACTAATTTAATAAGAGCACTCAATGACAGAGTAGGCCAAGAAATATGCCTGAGGCCTGCCACGTAACTTGCCTACAATCACAATAAACTCCTCATTAGTCTTAAAATAAACAATTTGTGAATTCCGTATATTAAGTACGGTTTACTAATTTTTTTTTTATGTATGCAGTAAAATAACGAATATTCGGAAGGATCGGATTAATTATAAATATATAAGTTTATAAATGCGTACAGTAAGAGGTAAAAACTAGTCGATGAGCAAATCTTCAGAAATTAGGCTGTGTGCATTGTATTACCTTCGGTACAATTACATATCTGGGAGATGCTAAAACTTATAACAAGTAAAATGACTTGCAAACTTAAAATAAAAGACTTGACATTGTAAATAAGATAGAGAAAAATTGAATTTTTTTAATTGAATACAAACAGAGAGCGAAATCAGGTTTAGAGTTATCAGTAATGCTGTTCTAACGTTTCCTTTCGACTCAAATGTTAATTCGATATGTGGTCTCAACCTCTAAAGTTTTAATTGAATTTAATTTCTTAAATTTTATATGCATATATTCAGATGGGGACGACATAAATTACGTCCGCCAGAGAGGAGGAGGGTATGCGCAACGTGACGGATCGTACAGGAGGGGAGGGATAATCGCTTGCGTAGTAACGATTCGGAATTTACTTGCAAGAAAAAATCTGTGTTTGCATACTGAATTTTTGTAGCAAATCTGAAATATTTATCATAAGAAACACTTATTAGAAGAGGATGAGGAGATTATTTCTGCACAACGTTGCATTATTAGTCTCCTATAGTTTACAGACTTTTCGAACGGTATTCGTGGCAGCGAAATTGCGACATATATGACAATCAATGCTAGCAGCACCGGACATAAAAAGACCAGAACTAAAAGATGAATACACCCAGACCATTTTTAGAAGACTTTAGCGATGCTAATATAGGTAGTCTGGACAACGAATTAAATACAATGTCGTGTATTCCTTATCCTTGAATGAATTATGTAACAAGATAAATTGCACTTTTTCTTTCAAGTTAATTTTTTAAAAAATATATAATTCAGTTTTCAAATTTCGAACAAGGCAAAAGA
This sequence comes from Oedothorax gibbosus, assembly GCA_019343175.1. NCBI lineage: Eukaryota > Metazoa > Arthropoda > Arachnida > Araneae > Linyphiidae > Oedothorax > Oedothorax gibbosus. The sequence goes on from CM033270.1 coordinate 24,326,766, forward strand.
ATTAAAATGAATTTTGGGAGGTAACAACGTGACGCAATTTAGGGAGGTTCGATCAACCCGACGCGCGTGAAATAGGGAGGAGTGTAAAAAAAGTCAAAATTTTGTGACGTAATTTATGTACGTCCCCATGGTTATAATGACTCTCCATGCTTTAAATTTTAAATTTTAATAAAATTATTAAATTCATAAATTTTGAAAAAAGATGTGTTGCTGGAAAACCTGACAATCAGGTGACGGGTTTATACGTCTGTATTCCTCAGAGGGTTAAAAATTAGATTTCAAACAGATGTTTTTTTTCTGTCTGTAAAATACGTTAATTGTCTGTATGTTCTTTATTGTATTCTGTGTATATGTCAACAGGGAAACAACGTACACAGACATTATACATCCATTATTTATTTAACCCATATAATGTTAGAAAGATTCTTTAACTCTTTATTCCCCTCTTAATTCTGGTTAGCAGTATAACAATCGGCATTGTAGCATGACGATAGATTTCCCCTAAATTTCCATTTCGTGATTTAGCGGCTGGACAAGAGCAACAGCAATGAAGAAATTCTCGAAAAACCGTCACCAGTGGTCAGTGAACCGGACGGTCATCCTCCAGTTGTCGCAAAAACGACCACACTTTGGCGCGTTTCGTAGTTCACACGAAGGGCAACACCCGCCAACAGGGACGGATTGACTTTTTTGTCAAAATTGGCTGCGCTGTGATGAGAATTGAAATTAAGTAATTTTTTTAGAGGAACTGCCAGTCCCATAGAGCTAATGCATTAGTTTTGACATCCCAACAAAAGAATTGTTTTGCCATGTTATCCCATTTTCACCAGGTATGGGAATCATCATAACATCAATTTAAAACCAAATTGAAAATAACATTCGAATGTTTAAAACTTCAAAAATATATATAATTAAATAACTAGATAACATTTTCGTTTCAAATTTGTTTCATTTCGATGTTATGTTGATTCCCATACCTGGGGGAAAAGGGCTAACATGGCAAAGCAATTCTTCCGCGGAAGTTGCGATTCCAAAACTATTGCATTAGCTCTATGGGACTGACAATCCCTCTTAACCCTTATTCTCATGATCATCGATTTTTTTTAAATTTTTCTAATTTTCAATTTTTTTCTGTTTTTTTACAGCTAAAATAAAGATTACTTAGTGTCATAACCTTTCTAAAATAATTAGTGCAGTAATTAATTAGAGTTTTATAAAAGGTAGCATATATGCAACCTTCAGTTTTTAGCTTGTATTTTTCCAAAAACAGTGGTAATCCAGCATCTTAAGCAATTTTTTAAAACTACAGAACATAAGAAATGTGAAAAATATTTTTCACAGTAAAAAAAAATTAATATGACAAATAATTCAATGAAATTTCCTTGTACAGACTACGAGACATGATACACAAACACAACAACCCAACAAGTTACCTTCCTCTAAAACAAAAATAATTTTAATTTTGTACATTTTTTCACTCTGAACGAAGCTTCTATACTGTTCTTCTAACAAATAACAATGCAACATACTCGCTGACGTCACTTAACAAACACAAAGTAGGGGAAAACCCCAGGTTGCATATATGCTACTTTATGAGAATAAGGGTTAAATAGGACAAATATATCGCAGCATATGCGGAAAATTTCGTAACCTGTAATTGAGAGAACTTTCAAACAACTTATTGTTAATTAACAACCTCAAAGATCCCGGTGCTTATTAATGTAAAAGAGAATTTCTTATTAAATGAGAGTTATAACTGCAGTTTAGTTGAGAAATTTTGCTTTTGGTCCACTCTCCATGCAACTGAAAATATTTAAAAAAGAAAACATTGTGCTTTCTCAATAACCTTTCTTTGAACCAGCAAGGAAAAATTAAAGATGTATTTTGAGTAAAATTCCATAATACTAAAGACTCGAAATCAGGAAGCAAAGGGCTCATATCCCACCTTCCCTTTTTGCCTATCAATGGGCATGTTTCAGGTCTTGAGTGGCAACATTAAAGCTGAATGAAAATGAATTCTTTCTCGAGCCTCGATTAGTGAATCAATGTCATGAAGTAACAGAAGACCAATCGAAGCACTGATCAAAGAAAGTCAGAAATGAAAGCTGGGGAGCCCAGTGGTTAAGACGTTGGCTTTGCATGCGAAAGGTCCCAGGTTCGGGTCCGGGCATAGCCATAATAACTGCCGACCTATAAACAGCCCGTGCAGCCAAAAAAGTCTGACGAATAGCTGTACCCCGTCTAGAGGCAGTGCACGTTAAATATGTTCCATAGCTCCGTCGCCACGTACTATGTTGCCCTTACAGTTCCGTAGCTCCGTTGGGTGCCCGCTCAGGTGTTGCCCTGGTCACTTGACCATGGTTCTAAATTACGAGGTGTGCATTTTCTTCTAGTCAAGAACAATAATGAAAAGTATTAAGGATTAGGATTGAGGAGCTCCTGCTCAGTAAACCATCAACAAAACCACACAACCCAATGAAAGCTGGAAGAACTTTACGTCATCTGAAACAAGCCAATACCTCAATAATAATTCCCAATGCATTTTTAATCCATCTCATGTTATTTAAATGAACTTAGCCCCAATTCAGTAAATGAGCTTGCCTAGATCAAAAGGGGGCATCTCTACAGACAACTTACCTCCGCTCGCCTTCGACAGTATGACATTTCGCGTCTCGTGACTCAGCCATGATAGACGCTAGAGATACCCTATTACACCGCACGCTGCGGCTACAAAAACTTATTCGTATTCATCCAGCGTCAACGACTACATTTCGACGTGAGTGATGCCTCACAACACTTTTAAAGTTAGCTAGTTGAAGTGGAAAGAGTCCTAACTGACACGGTATGGATTTCAGGGTTCCATATACTCTATCTATGACAGGGAAATTCAGGAGTTTCTAAGGAGTTTTTCGCAGACTATGTTGCCACAGTGAGTGTTGGTGGTCGTGTTGCCCTGGACTTACATGGTTCTAATTACGAGGTGCGCATTTTCTTCGTCAAGAAACAGACAAAAGCCACTTAAGGATTAGGATGAGGATCCTCTCAGAAACCTCAACAAACACCCCAATGAGCTGAAGACTAGAGTCATCTGGAAACAGCAATACCCAAAATAACCCATGCATTTTATCACTCATGTATTAAATGAACTTAGCCCATTCAGTAAATGAGCTTGCCTAGATCAAAAGGGGGCATCTCTACAGACAACTTACCTCCGCTCGCCTTCGACAGTATGACATTTCGCGTCTCGTGACTCAGCCATGATAGACGCTAGAGATACCCTATTACACCGCACGCTGCGGCTACAAAAACTTATTCGTATTCATCCAGCGTCAACGACTACATTTCGACGTGAGTGATGCCTCACAACACTTTTAAAGTTAGCTAGTTGAAGTGGAAAGAGTCCTAACTGACACGGTATGGATTTCAGGGTTCCATATACTCTATCTATGACAGGGAAATTCAGGAGTTTCTAAGGAGTTTTTCAGGAGTGCAGCAATGTAAATTCAGGAGGTAACAAGGAATAAAATTGAATGTTTGTTTATTATATCGCATTAGTCTAGTGACTTCACTGCACTTCAAATAATGAAACAGAAGAAGAAATAAAATATTCTAAAGAATTGTGCGGTGTATTTTGGGACATTAACTATTATCACGATGTCTGAACACTATTTTTTTACTACTTATGAGCAGTAAACTTATTCTGAATAAAGTACGAGAGAAAAACGGCAGAGAAAGGACAAAAACTATTCATGTCGTCAATTTTTCAGGAGAAGGAAAAATATCAGGAGATGAGATACAAATTTCAGGAGTTATAAGGGCCTTAGAAGAAAAAAATAAATTCAGGAGATTTTCAGGAATTTCAGGATGCGTACGAACCCTGGGATTTTAACCCTTTATATACTGGCGGTACTTATAAGTACCACTTAATAGAGGTTTTACCTCTATTTCATTTTTTATTGATCAATTTGGAGAAGACGGGGATAAAGAGAACTTTTTGATTGACAAGTTTTAATACATTAAAGTCTATAAAGATGAAATAAATTTTTCTCTAAACTTTTACTTTAGTTTCCTGCGCCAACTCGTGAAGGACTGACGGTACTTATAAGTACCACTTAGGCCGTTGTTTTACTTTTAGTTGTTCATTTGAGGGAAAATAGATTTTAGTTTGTTTCTATTAATGCAACATGCGGTTTCAACACATTAAAGACTAAAAAGGTCAAATAAATTCATTTAACAAAATTTCATTGTTAATCAGTGTAATTTAGTAATTATAAGGAGATAGGAGGAAAAAAGAAAATAAATTCGGGACATAAAGTGCATTTATGTCCCAACTATTTTTTACCCTTTTATATTCTATTTATTTGCAATAGCTTTCACTAATATATTTAAAGACAATTCAAATTAAACCTTAATTCGGGGCGGGGCTGGGGGAGCCCAGTCGGTCAGGCGCTCGCCTAGCATGCGAAAGGTCCCTATGGTTCGGGTTCGAGCATCGCCAAAATAACTGCCGACCTATAAACGGCCCGTGCAGCCAAAAATGTCCGACGAATAATACCCCGTATAGAGGGAGTGGGCGTTAAATTACGCTCCAAAATACCAACGATGCGTACGATGTCGCCCTTAACGGTTGCGTTGGGTGCCAACTCAGGTGTCGGCTCGTGCGGCGATAATTCAAACTAAACTTAATTCGGGGCATAAAGGGTTAAGATAGTTTGGAAGCAATTGTAGCTAAGCATGAGGATAAGGTTCATTCTGAATTTTGTATGAAAATTTGTAACTGATACTCTACTGATTATAAGTGAGTTTGGGGAAATAATTATAGATAAACTGTCAGGATAAGGTTCGTTCCAAATTTAACTTGGTTAAACTTTTTAATTCTCTAAATTCATTTATTATTAATAACGTACATTTTCTACTATAACTTACTTATTTAAAGAAAAAAATCAATGTCTTAGTTGCAGAAAAAAAATGCACCTTTTTGCACTAAAATATTTATGTATGAACATTTATATTACAAAATGTATAATTAAAATTAGGATTTCATATAAATTGTCATATTCGTATTAAGCACATTTGAAAATCCTACAATTCAGAAGGAAGTTTTTTTATCTATAATAATAAAAGAAAGAGTCTGTATGTTTGTATGTGGATCGTAAAAGACCTACTAATACTGCCCTCAGAAATTTGAAATGTTTAAGATAGAGTCCCTTTAATATCAACGTGTGTACCTGAGGCTTAGTTTTTTCATATTTGTTCCATTTGTAGAGAAAATTCTAATTTTCTGAAAAAAATACACCACTTTCGCTCAAATCCGATCATTTTTTTCCTATTCGTGTTGCCATTCGACACAAGAAATTAAAATGAACACAAAAATTAATTAAAATTGAAATTGCTTTTATTTTCTTGCCATTACCTTCAACACTAAATTAATGATTTGAAACATAATTGAACGTGCCAATGAGCTAAATGTTTTTTTTTTTTTTTAAACAGAATCGACGGGGTTTTTACGTGAAATAACATTGTTATACAATTATGGTTAATTTTGAATTTATCAGGAAAATTGCGATGACAGTATAAGTTCATATTGAGGAAGATTTTTGTGATATGAGGATGTGCATTTTATAGTGATGTATTTTTATTTTGTAATTTTAAAGCAATATAAGTAACCGGATTTTATTCTTTATAATGAACGGGAACAAAGGCAAAGCTTACTATCCTATAGCAAATTAAATGACACATATACTTGGATCGATTTGATATTCTTTTAGTCCGTGCGAAGAACGGGTATTTATTTGCTAGTAATATATAAAATATCATTCATTATTTTTCTATTAACGAAAACAATCTGCAATGATTTCTTTCAAAAAAATAGGATTAAACCAAAAAAAAATCGTAAGTTGAATAAAACTATCGACCTATTTTATAAATTTTGCTGCAAATAAGTTGAAATCTTGTACGGAACCATTTAACAGTTTACTAAGTAAACAAACATCGATCCAAATTTGTTTATTTAATCAGAACTTATTTTTTCAGATCAAAATATAAAACAAATTTTTGACATATTTTTACATTACAATTGTGTCAAACCATAGAAGCGCATCTATTATGGCTTCATCGGCAACCATACTAATGTCGCGTAAATTGTATGGCAAAGGTAGTTTTAGCAGCCATTTGTTACATGAAGGGTGCTATTAGCATTAAGTGTATCCATGCACGATCGTTGAATATGATACATTTTGATGAGAATGGTTTTTTTTTTGGTTTTAGGTCAATTTTCCTAATAGTTCGAGAGTTCAAATGCGACAAGAGTTCGCATGTTAGAAGTCCTTAGCACAAATTAAATTGGGTTAGCCACACAAATTTTTAATTCAATTTATTTGCTTATTGAAGTTTCTTTAAAGGGCATGTTTTATTACTTGAGTGGCAAATTTTCCTCAGAAATGAAAATAATGTCTCGATTGTGGGCGGAGCTTCCCGTATCTACCACCAATCACCGAAACTACAAATTAATCCAGGAATGAAAGCAGGAATGATGTAAGTCATGTGAAACAAGCCAGTTAATATCTAAATTTACTCAAAAATAAATCTTTTTTCCTTGAAATAATTAAATTTATAGTAGAAAATAAATGCTGACAATTAAAAATGAATTAAGAGAATGACTAAGTTTTAAAAATTAATTAAAAACAGTTTAACCTTCTCCGGTATTTTAAATACTTTAATGAATTTTAGAAAATTTTACATGAAATTTGAAATGAACCTTTTTTGGTGCTTTTCTTTTACCACAAGAAATATATAATTTTTGTTTTTAAAATTGACCGAAAAAAAATAATAAACATTATCTATAAGGGCACGCTGAGATATATCTAGGAAATCATCAAATATCAATTTCTGTGGACATCGGGCCTTTTTAAACTAGGAAAAATCACCAATTTTAAAACCAAATTAATTTGAAGTTTCAGGATTCAGGTATCTGCTCGTCACTTGACTGTGGTTCTAAATTACGAAGTTCGTCGCCAATAGCTCTCGTGTCGCTCTAGTGCAATGTTAATTCAACTCGAACTGAAATTTCAGATAATAGGATAGCAAAAGACTCATAAAATTCACTGTAAAAATGTGTTGTATAACGTTACTCCATAAAACTGGTGGAAGCCTATCTAGCTGTTGCCAGTTTTATGGAGTAACGTTACATCACATATATAGAGTAACGTTTCACCAAATTTATACAGTAACGTTACACAAACAATTAATTTTCTCATATTTTCGGTGTAACTCTACTCCATACATTACGTCACGGTGTAACATTATAAAAGTATTAACGTTAACTCCATAAAGCTGGAGTTACTCTACTCCATACATTACGTCATGGAGTAACATTATAAAAGTATTAACGTTAACTCTATAAAGCTGGAGTAACTATACTCCATACATTACGTCATGGAGTAACATTATAAACTTATTAACGTTAACTCCATAAAGCTGGAGTAACTCTACTCCATACACTACGTCATGGAGTAACATTATAAAATCATTAACGTTAACTCCATAAAGCTGGAGTAACTCTACTCCATACATTACGTCATGGAGTAACATTATAAACTTATTAACGTTAACTCCATAAAGCTGGAGTAACATTACACCAGACTTTTACCGTGTTGGACTGAGGTTACAACCGGACGAAACTTCATCGCACAAATATTCCACATTTTCCATATAAAACTGTGCAGAAAACCAGTTTTAAATTTCTCTTCTGTGGCAATTTTTTTTCAGTAAAACCAAGCATAACATTTGAATTTTAAATTTACATTTGAGATGCTGCACTATAGCTAAAACTCTTTGAATAATGAAGCCTCAATGAAAATCGTGAACTAAATCGATTTCAACACTATACGTTCATAACATAAAAAAAATAGAAGCTTTCATGAAAGCTATGTCTATCTGTCAGTTACGTTTCACAGCCCAAACTACAAATACTACAGACAAAAGTGATACGTCAAAAAATTCAGCGCATCGAAACAATTAATCATTGAAATACTCACAAACAAATTAAAATTTAAAGTTTCAATCATTTAAAAAAAATGCAAAATTTGAAACCCATTCACCTAACATTGCAATGCCATTGTTTTATTCCATTGCCACTCAATAATCATATGAGAAACTTAATCTATTTAAGATAAAAAAAAATTGAGGCAAAGTCACAATAGGATTCGTTGAGGGTTTGCGTTATTTGTTTAAACAGCTGCACAATGCGTTCTATTTTTTTTATTTAAAAAAGCAGACGAGTTTTTCATTTACTTTTCTTTACCCCTCAATTTCATCCTAAAACGAACGCGATAAAAAGACCTATCTATTAATTGCAGGCGAACTAAGGCTCGGATCGCTATGCTGATTGCACCAATCGATAGATATCGAAATTTTGCATCCTATAGTAGTGTTAACTCAAAAAGTCAATTTTGGCCGGTAGGTCACTTTTCCGCGCACGGTGGATTAAACAATCCAGAATTTAAAAAAATCTTTTTCAGCTCTTTAAATAGGGTTCAATGTCAATGGGCTTGTTTCACGTGGGATCTGGCAACAGCTCTGCGGTCTTGTTTTCATTTTTCTCGAATTACTTTTGTTGATATTCGAAAGTTTTCTAAGAATAAGTAATTTTGGTTGTTATTTTTTAAAATTACAACTTCTTGCTGTGCTGTTGGTTGTTTTAATCATTTATCAAGGAAAACTTGCATTGAAAGAAGTTAGAATTTTAAAAAAATAACAACTAAAATATTCTTAGAAAACTCAATTTGGAATACCATAAGACAAAAGTAATTCGAGAAAAATGAAAACAAGACCGTGGAGCTGTTGCCAGATCCCTTGTGAAACAAGCCCATTGCATTACTAAAAGTACACTTTGAAATAAATTACCAACCAAATTTCCTAAAATTCATTTAGAAATTCCTTTCGATATCTAGACATAAAAAAAATTAGGGGAAGGTAGAGCAGGATGGAATTTATTATGCTGTTTGCATGAAGAATGGTAATCTTTTGTTTAAAGACATTTATCAATTTGTGTATCTTTAGCTTAGATACAGGGGAGCAATTTTAAATGAGGCCTCAAAATAAATGAAAAATTGCCTTTTAAAATATGGGTTATTTTAAATTGTTAAAAATTTGTTTTCTTCGTTGAACTTGAGGCATTTAAGAATAACAAAAAAAAAACGAACTTACCAAAGTAGATACGACAGTGAAATTATCCACATCATCTACAGATTGATCGAAATAAATGGTTTCCTCTATTTCCTCTTCTTCTTCAGTTGCTTCCATTCTTACATAACTTCGAAGAAAGCGAGAACTTCACATATTCCTTCCAAAAGTTAATTTTCAGGTGACACAGAAAATATTTTCACATAAGAAAAATCATCTTGTCATAACCAACCATTGAAATGTTTTATCAAAAATTCCACAAAACAGATAGTCGATTTTTATCATTCTTTAAAAATCAAACCATATTTTAGGAAGAAAAATTCATTCACTTTTAGCAAGTTTTTTTGAACAATTATTTTATAAATTTGTTATTTTTCAAAAAAAATCGCATTTTTATTCCATGTTTTATAAATAAATTCTCAATAACTTTTGAAGCCCTAATTTGTCGTAAAAAAGAATTGCAGATTTAAAATCAAATTTTCTTGCAGTCAGTCCAATCCAATGATGCACATGAACACATAAAAAGAAATGCACTTAAAAAATTCCACAACGTTCGAAAAATATTCTTTTTCAAGAAAACGAAACAATTTTCACGTATTCCAAAAACAGCAGACGACACGTTGTTTCGAACGAATATTCCACGAATGCGCGCGCCGAACACTCACTTCCTAAACAATCGCAGAGCGGAGTGAAATACCTGAGCCATGCGAGCATACATATTTTCTGGTCGCAGGTATACGAAAAAGCAGGAAGGAGAAATAGTTGCAGAACCAGTAGCTTATTCTCCGGGCTGTAGATCTGAAATGGTTCGCAGAGTTTTTTCTGCGGTTTGTCCTCAGATGAGGGTTCGGCGGAATATTTTGTTATTTTCGCATAACAGTTGCTCTTTAGGTCGTTGTTTTTGACAAGAAAAATCTCTTTAATTTTTGGGGGCTGGGGAGCCCAGTCGGTTAGGCTTTCGCATACCATGCGAAAGGTCCCAGGTTCGGGCCCGGGCATCGCCAAAAATAACTGTCGACCTATAAACGGCCCGTACAGACAAAAATGTCCGACGAATAATACCCCGTGTAGAGGAAGTGCACGTTAAATATCCTTCAAAGTCCTAACGCTGCGTACGATGTCGCCCTTAACGGTTTCGTTGGGTGCCTAATCAGGTGTCGGCTCGTCACTTGATTGTGGTTCTAAAATACGACGCCCGTCGCCAATAGCCCTCGTGTAGCTCTAGTGCGACGATAATTGAAACTAAACTAAACTTTAATTTTTGTTTTTATTGTAGTGTCAGTATTTAAATGCCAAAAAGCTTTCATAAAAAGCTTTGGTATCGATTGTACTCCATGACAATTTTATTTTTTAAGCGAGTTATGCAAGGAAAAAATCCATCGAGTTTTGTTCCTATAGAGGAAAATGGTGCACGTTAAATCAACCCCTCCTTCAAGCAAGACGGCTCTTTGTACGCGCTACCATTTTACGTGGGACGAAGTGAGAGTAGTCCACCCTGATCAATGACTTACCTAAACAATTGGCGAATTATTGATTATTGCGTTTTGCTTTTGTGATTGGTTAGATCAGACCACCTAATCAACGTCATAGTTTAATACAGAGGCCTTCTCTGAAAAAGGTGTTGGTTAAATCCGTGGAGGTTCAATGCCTGAATCAGCGTAGATGCTGATACTTGGCTGCAATGGGTACCCACGGCCACTAATATTTTTTTAAACCCATCATCAAGTGGACGCGTTTAAATATTAATAATGTTTAACAGGTAGATCTTATGTAACTCTGTAAATACAAATAATAATAAAAAAAGTAATATCAAGAGCAGATGTAGTCCGATTTTTATCAATGTCGAACTAATCGAGCCATATATAATGACCTTTGACGTCCTGTCTCAATTAAACCATGGTCAAGTCATGATGCCGACATTTAAACGGTCATCTATCGAAACCACAGTGACATCGCATGCAGTGCCTATACATTGGGTCATGGCTGACAACCCTTTGGAGTATACAGATATATAAACTCTTCACCAAGCTATAGTGTTTTCCAGCAATACACGTATTGTTTTTATTAATTTTACAATTTTTTAATACATGTTAAAATTTAAAGTATGTATGAGTCATTTTATAACCAATTGTTACAGAAATATAATTTTAAAGTTTTAAACTTTCAGTTAGAAACAACCCTCTTCAGTTAGATTTAGTTAAGTTTGAATTATCGTCGCAGTGAAGAGCTACACGAGGGCTATTGGCGACGGGCGTCGTATTTTAGAACTACAGTCAGGTGACGAGCCGACACCTGAGTAGGCACCCAACGCAACCGCTAAGGGCGACATCGTACGCAGCGTTGGGACTTTGGAGCATATTTAACGTGCACTCCCTCTACACGGGGTATTATTCGTCAGACATTTTTGATTGCACGAACCGTTTATAGGTCGGCAGTTATTTTGACGATGCCCGGACTCGAACCTGGGACCTTTCGCACGCTAGGCGAGCGCCTAACCGACTGGGCTCCCCAGCCCCCTCTTCAGTTAGAACAATTCCCCTTCTGAGGGAAACAGACGTATAAACCCGGCACCTGGCTATCATGTTTCCCAGCAATGCAAATATTTTTTTTTACAATTTGGAAAAATTTATTAAGTAAAAAGTATAGAGTAGCCATATGTATCATCTGCTATATAAATATAATTTTAAAAAATTTATTAAATTAAAATTTTAAACTCATGCAGTGAAAACGAGTTTGCACTTAATCAAATTTACTAAAGCCTCAGACGTGCCAAGGTAAAAGTCTCCTCCACGCGTCAGATTTTTTATCTACACTCTTAAAACAAAGAGTGAAATCCACTCCTATAGGGAAGTGCATTTTCGGCACCGGAAAAGAGTGGAATTTACTCAGACTGAGTTATAACCGCTCGTTTTAAGAGTGTAGAACGTAGATTGTTTTCTTGTATTTCTTTTACCAACTCCGCAAAAGAGTGAAATCCACTCCTATAGGGGAAGTGCATTTCGGCACGGAAAGGAGTGGAAATTAACTCAGACTGAGTTAAAAGCGCTCGTTTGATTTAAGAGTGTACTTTATTCTAAACTATCTATTAATAGATGGTTACGTTCAAGACACGTTTGGATCACCATTCACCAGGTCTAAAGGACAACGCTTTTCCAACTGGACAGCCTCAAGAACAGAGCATTCCTATCAACTCCCAGGAACAGGTGGAAATAACTTCGCGTTCCCCCACCTTTCTCGCAGGTATGTAGGGAGAGGAGGAGGATGGGAGGGGAGAAAAGTCAGGTGAGAAGGAAAAAAATTCTGAGAGCGTTCTCTCGTTCGTTTAATGACCAGGATTTCCTAAAGTGCTGCGCAAATAATAAGAAAGAAAAAGCAATGAGCGAAAATGAAAATAGAAATTCTGTGTCTTTCCTAATCGGGCCGCATGCTCGTTTGGATTTTTATAATATTTTTTTTTTCGCATTGTCTTGATATAACTTTGTTTCTTTGTGAGTGGTACTGCCTGGCAGTGTCATATGTGATTCATTTAATATTGTTATATATGGTAAGTCGTAGTTTTGAAGGGTATTATGAGAAGTGGAGATAACAGCTTCTTGTCGTTTCTGAGAAATAGGTTAGTATTAACGACGATGAAATATCAAAATATTGAAGCCAACCATAATAATCTTTCGATTATTTGTCGAGCATTTGGTATTGGAAAGAAGGAATTTAGCAAAAAGGATAAGGAGAAGAGAATCTATAATAATAAAAATGAAGTTTTGTGTGTGTGTTTGTGTGTATGTCTCTTAATAGACTCTTAAACTAGACATTTGTTTGACTCGTAACTTGGCACAAATGTGTAGTTCATACTAAGTCACAGATTTTGAACTTTCAGAGCTCAAAATGTTCTATTTTTAGAGATCGCTCAAATCCGATCATTTTTTTCCTTTCGTGATGCCATTAGGCAAAAGAAATTAAATAAAACTTTTAGGTTGGTTGGTATAGACATATATTTCTTGGCCTACTCTGTCATTGAGTGTTCTTATTAAATTAGTAGCGTACAAATAAAAATATCTGGGCTCGTAGCTTCACATTTAAAATAGTTTTAATTACCTCACATATTCTTATTAATTATTTACACAATGAATAGTTACAATAAGCACTTCTGCTTCATCTTCATCATCTTACAGTTGTTGGTTGGTAGACATATATTTTCAGGCTTGTGTGCTTGGTCACTAAGACCCGCTTATAAACCATCGTCAAGAAGGACGGACACGACACACACACATATAAGACAGATGCTGCCATCTATCGCCACCTCCACAATTTAGACATGTCCCTGAAGGGGTGGGAAATAGTCTCCAGGGACCTGTACCCGTGGGAAACTGCGCAATGACCGCCCACAGGACTTTCGGACCCAACAGATTTAACGAGCACGTACTCCGCATATACTCAGTAGATCTTCAGTGGTACCGAGACTCGATCTCGGGACCTTCCGATCTCGAGACCGAGACGCTGACCACTAGGCTCCCTACGGCCCCATAAAACTTTTAGGAAAATAATTAAAATTAAAAATGTTTATTTTATTCTTTTGCCAATACCTTCAGAAACTAAATTCATTATTTGAAAAACAATTGACATGTTTCAATTGACGTATTCCGTTTAGTCTCCATTCTAGGATTTTACTGTGGGTTTAGGTAATGATTTTTTCATGGATGGTTCTGTTGTTTGCAAATATGCATATTTAAGCTACCTATTTCCGTGAATTATAACTATGATGGATGTTTAAAGCCTAACGTACTAGAGCTGCATATTAGGGTTTATTTCGTTATTTCGCTAAATACGTTGCCGAACTCTCCAAATTCTTACCTAAACGGCCGACCCGGCGGCGCAACGGTTAGGGAGCTAGCCTTTGGAGCCTCTGGGTTCGGGTTCGAATCCCGGTAAGGCATGGATGTTTGTGTTTGTCGAGTATATGCGGAGTACGTGCTCGTTAAATCTGTTGGGTCCGAAAGTCCTGTGGGCGGTCATTGCGCAGTTTCCCACGGGTACAGGTCCCTGGAGACTATTTCCCTCCCCTTCAGGGACATGTCTAAATTGTGGAGGTGGCGATAGATGGCAGCATCTGTCTTGTATGTGTGTGTATGTCGTGTCCGTCCTTCTTGACGATGGTTTATAAGCGGGTCTTTGTGACCAAGCACACAAGCCTGAAAATATATGTCTACCAACCAACCAATCTTACCTAAACGAGCCAAATGAGCCGTATGTTTTAAAAATTTATAATGTTGGTTGATTGTTCGAAGGTCGTCGTGCTAGAGCTGTATAATAAGAGTGTTTGTAGCTATATCTCTTTTCTCGCCAAATTCTTACCAAAAAGGCGCCAAATGAGCTAAAAGTTTTTATATGTTTATGAAGGAAATTATACGATAAATATTATGCGTGCATTTTACAGCGTATGTTTTTATTTGGGATTTTTAAGGTAATATAAGTAACAGTATTTTATACTTTATAACAAGCGGGAATAATAACATAAGTTTATTATCCTATAATGGTTAAATTGTACATGTACTTGGATCAATTACAACTTTGTTTTAGTCCGTGCGAAGAACGGGCATTTATTTGCTAGTATTGAAGAAAAGTTTGAGAATAAAGAAACAATTAGGACATTAAATAATCAAATTATAAATTAACACAAACTATAAAGCATTTTATAAAAATATAATTTAACTAACATGAACAAGTAAAAAACTTAAAATATTCTAGCATAAATCGTTTTTCGACATCAATACTTAAAAAAGGTGTGGATGAAATAAAACGACAGTTTAAACCCAATTACCTTAATATTAGTAAAATAAATTTCAATAATTAACTATTTCAAAATAAATTATTGTCGATAGATAATCAATAAAGAATGATAATCAATTAAGATCGATAATAGAACCAATTAATAATAATAAACAATTAATAATTTAATGAATAACAATAATAATTATTAATCATATTATTAATAAACATATTATTTGCAATCAATCAGTTAGTTATAATATTAATTGATCAACCATAAAGTAATTAATCAATTATTGTTTATAATAATTACGTATATATTAAATCTAAATTATTGCTATTACTGTTAGTTAAGAGATGATAATCGAATTTCGTATCACTCAAATAAAAAATATTAATTAATTTCACTTATTAAATAGTTTTAATAATTAATATGATAAATTATTTCAACAACTAATGATACACAAATAAAAACCTATTTATCATAAATAGATGATTACGTTTAACGACAAAATATAATTAATAAATATAATTATTTAATTATGAATAATCAAAAAAAAATAATTAATAGTTAATAATAAATAATGAACTATTTAAACACACACCCACAACCCTCAATTTCTCACATTGCAAATAACTTGGGATAAATAGAGCCTAATACGTAAGTTGTATCTTTTCCCATTCAAAATAACAAAATAAAACTTTTGATGCAACCAGAACCTGATTTCCAGCAGGGCAAACGGGGCACGTGCCCAGAGCCTAAACTTCAAGGGGACCCCCAAATTGATTTTAAAAAGAATAATATTAAGGAAAATCTGTTCCAAAATTAGTTTCCGCAAAAAAATTACTAATAAATATAATACAATTGAAGCCAGCACTATTAATTTTTTAAAAGCGAATTAAAATATCCGGGTTTTTTTAAAAGAAATTATGTCCTAGTCATATGAATAAAACTTATGCATGTAAAATATGATATGACTATTTCATTAGGTCTCTGATGTCAGTATGTATGCATTAAAAAAATGTAAAGTATATATACAGTGCGTACACATGTATTTAAAACAATTGTTTTGACCACGAAATTGTACTAATTTAATATAAAAATGATATGACATGAGATGACAATATGATTAGGTCTCTGATGTCATTATGTATGCATTAAAAAATTGAAAGTATATTTAAAACAATTGTTAAGACGATGAAATTGTACCAATTTTAAATTTAAAAAATCGCAATCATAGATGTATTAATATTTATTGTGGGGGCCCCCAAAATTTGCTGGTGCCCAAGGCCTCAAAAGTTATAAGTCGGACCCTGGATGCAACAAGTTTTGCAGGATTTAACATTGCAGTAAAATTGTTTTCAACAAATATATATATTTTTTTACTATTAATGGCTCCATCGTTGTTTTGAACGTCAAAATTTAGTTCGTCGTACTGGAAAAAATTAGTTTAGAAATTTATTTCAGGTGAAGTGATTAAGAGGTTATTTAAAGACGAAGGTCTTTCTTTTTACTATATAACCAACTAAATTTCTTTATTTAACAACAGATATTTATAAAATCAAAAAGGACAATCTTAATCCGGGTTTTCATGTCAACATATGGATTTTCTGAAGACAATATTGACGTTTTTTTTTCTTTACATGATTCATAAAATACGTTTTGAAACTGGTTAGTGCAACATTGGTATTAGATAATTTAACTGAAAAAAATTCACCTGAATACAAATGCTATATAAAACTTCTCACACGATCCCTAAAAGCACTATTGTTAAATTTTAAGTTAACTAGCACTTGTCAAATTAAACATTTACAAAATATTATTTTGAAAATTATTACGCATTTTGCGGTTTAGTTTTACATTCATTTATTTTTATGTTTGATTTGCTATGGGCCAACAAAATGAAATAACAACTATTTTAATACGTTGGTTATCAAGTAAAAAGTAACTTGTTAAAATAAAATAGTACCTAAACAAAAGATTTTAATTTTAATAGAGCCCAAATTCATGCAATGATCACTAGTTTTAAAGCTATTATTATTATTATTATTTTTTTGTTAGATAGTTAACGACGAAGACTTCTATATCTGTCGAAAATCTCAGTGCATGAAAAGCATGCTGTTAGTCTGGAGCTCAAATGCTTTCTTGTTTGGAGCATATTCTTAAATTGTTAAAATAATTTTAGTAAAACATTTTACAATGAAATACGAGTAGCATTTTATTATAAAAACAACAAAATTTAAGTCTCACCTAAATTAACGAATTGTTTTTACAAATGCAGAACTTATAAACAGCACTTGAAATGTATTTTCTAAACGCCCTTTGTCTGTGTTTGTAACTTGTAACCGAGTGTAAACAAAACATATTGAGAAAAGCGAACCGAAAGCTTAAGCTTCCTCCTCCGTTATACTTTCGTTTAAGAAAATATATAACTCAGTTTACTTTTACTTAACTACTATATAATTGTAAAAAGTAATAAATAATAACATGGGTGATTCAGAGTCCGAAGGCGCTATCGTTATATCCTGTGGTTCAGTAACCTCTGAACAAGTAATTCTTCGTAAGTATGAAATTTATTCCAATCAGAACGAACATTTTTGAAATATATTACTATCATAATACTTGCAAAAATTGTAACACTTGCACTAATAAATTATGTACAACAAACACGTTAACTGACTAAACACCTTTTAGATTTTAAAAAAAAAAGTGATTGTTTAATCTTCATGTAAATTATTTTCGTCTGAAGGGTGAAAAAATTCTTAATTTCAAGAAATGTCCAAGGCCATTTTACCACAACAGATATTGGTAACTATTTGAACTATTCGGGTGCGATGCGTAGCCAAGTGAGGTTAACGAAACTCCCTTAGGTTTGAGGAGTTGTTTTGGACGTAGATGCTTTACGAATCTCGTGGTGTTATCGAAATGTGTTTACGTCCAAAATAGTTAAGTTCAGATTAAGACGGATAGTGAGTATGGGTTATTCTGATTATTTTGTCATTTCATCTCGTAGAGTTTTGGTCTGTTTTCGTTCTGTGAGTAGGTACGTTATTATCATGGATGGTGCATATTGGATTAAAATTCCGAGTTTTTCTTGGATTTGAAGAGACTGGTAGTCAATTAGCTGTGATTCAGCTTTCTATGTCATTTGGATTGTTTTCTTCTGTTACCCCTCTATAACCTGAATGTGGACAGAGCATGGCACTTTCCCGGAAACAAAACAAAACTTTTAAAAAAAAGTGCACAGCACCCGAAACGAGTGTTTAGGTTTTTTTTGCTCAATACATTACTACCCCCTGTTGTGTACTGATGTTTTTTCTGACAAAACAAATTGCCCACGGCCCCGAATCGAGTGTTTAGGCTTTCAGCGTCCTTACAATACTGCCCCATATTAAATAGAGATGATTTTCAACAAAAACAAAATTGCTCGGGGTCCTGAAGTGTATTGCCACAATTTGCCCATTGGGTTGTGATTTTGGTTTGTTTTGCACTAGCATATTCTCTAATATAGGTATCATAAGGGGCCCCGAGTGGATTCGATCGCAGCCCATTACGCTAACTGTCGGGTTATCACTGGTCGCACTGTATCGGGTTCCCGCCTTCGCCCTGGGTGTTACTTTCTCTCTCTGTGTCAGTAAAAATTCAGTCTGTGTCTGTCTTACTTGACGAAGGTTGATAAGCAGGTCTCTTAGCAAGCACACAAACTGGAAAATACATGATATATTATAACTTAACTCCCTCAAAAACTTATATTTTTAACTCCAATTAAACTTAATAACTTAAATTATCTTTTTCACATATCCTTAATATTTCATATTAATGTCTTTAACATCCCAACAACACCCTGTTGGCGACACTTTGTTGATTAGATCAATCGTTCCCACAGAAACTCTGTTAAGTCAGCATATTTAACATTGACCTTACACCTTTCCCATCACTGATTCTAACTTCTAATTGGTGGATCAGAGTGCATGGCCATTTTTATGAATCACTCCGCCACATACTCTTGATGTAAGAAGACGTAAAAAACTGTCATATATCATCTGTCATCTGACGAATAAAACTGTCTGGGCTCTGTGTAATTTCATCTAAGTTTCTCTGTCGACTTATTTTACATACATGTACCAGTTTACCTACGTATCATAACCCATTCAGCCAAAGTAGGGTTAATACATCAGCATGGTGTTGAATTATGACAACAGAATAGCTGATATTGCATCATTAACCAACAAAACCAAACCGCCATGTATCATCTCACAATATTTTTCTACTTTCAGGTATAATTGGTGTGGAATCGCCACCTGATAATACCACTGAAGTAAGCCACAACTTTAAAAAGTTTCCATGGAGTTTTGAGACCAAATACTATTCGGCAGATATTGATATCTTCGCTGTGAAGAAGAAAGAGGAGTTGAACCCAGCATTAGCTGAGAAAACTAGAGCTGTAGTATTCTATTTTGATGGACAAGAGGTTAGTCCCTTTTTGTATGCATTTATTACAGGTTCTGAAATATTGTCGAATCCTTTATACAAGGGACTTCGGTTATTTTGTATACTAAATATTTAACTGAACGATATATTTTTTTTTTTACTGGCAGGTGTCAGGTTTTGATGAGGTTGTAAGTTGGATGCCACTCATAAAAGACATAAAAGCCGAAGTTCAATTGATGGTGTGTAATAATAGTTGTGATGACCCTAACTACTCAGGTACATGTTTTTTTTATTTGTACTATCCAGATTCAAATAAAAGGAAAAACCTTCTAGAAACACAAAATCTGAAGTAAAAAATTTTCTGGAAAAATCTGTGTGCACAATGTATGTACACACAGATGTGTACACACACAATGTATGTACACACAATGTGTAAACAATGTAACACAACAATGAAAGCAACCTATTGCAATAAGAGCTAGGGATATGTTGTTCCATCCTGAACCAATCAGAAAAAGGAACTAATCTACTGAATGACTCCTGCTTATCGTGCTACTGTAAGGCTAATACTCTCTTAGAAAATTTGACAACCCTGATTATAAATTTTTTTATTTTATTTAAATCTTATGAAAGATGTGTTTATAGTTTAGACATTAATAGACGTGGTCACTATGTTGACAGAAAACAAGAGAATTTCTTTGTTGTTAAAGAAATGAATTAAAAAAGATTTGTAAATATTTTTTTAATTTTGAAAAACTAGGCAATCCTATAAGTCAGTTTTAATTGCTCTTTTTGTGATGTTTCAAAGCATTACTTTTGTTACTGGAAATTGTTAATTTATCATTGATATTATTTACAAGTCATTGTATTGGAAGATTATATGTTTTTCTTGCATCTGTAGCGGTATCACTACATCTTTGGGGTAATATATAATCCTATATATAGAAATAACTTCTACATGAACATTTTTAGAAGAACAATTCATTTTATATTTTATTCAAAACTTTGTCGCGTTCGATTGCTGGGTTACATAGATGTTGCCAATCGCAATCTACATAAAGCTGTGCAACATAGATTATAATATGAATGTAGAGGTTACACATCTTTTATTTATTTTTGTTGAATGCACTACTTTCTCCACTTTGGAGTGGATTAAATTTGTAAAAAAAATTAAATATTTTTTTATTATGTCAGTCTTTAATTTTTGTTTCAGAGCTTCGGAAAAAATTCCTTGATTGGTGTATCAAAAATCAATATGAGCTGATTGAATTGAATCCATCACCAGATAGTGATGATGAAGGTGATTATCTAAAACCTTGACATATTTTTGTCATCTTTTGTATGTACTACTACTGCTAAAAAAGAATCTACTAAGTATTATATAATTTTTCTAAACCTGTACTATGCTTTTGTAAAATTTAAATTTTCACATCTTGTACCTCTTATAATTTAATCTACTCTATTTTTTCCATTTTATTACATCGGTAAATATTCTGAAGTCTTCATTTTATAATATTTGTGGGGAAATTGTTCTGTAATTAACTTTTTATATGTTTTGAATGTTTGATATTTGAACTATGGAGTTTGGATAAAGTCTAATGTGATGTAATTTTACCCACCCAACCCACTTTTGGAACACTACCAGAAATTTTCTTGTAGCAATTTCTTTTGAAGAAAAGAAGGTAATTTCAATTTAATTTTGTTTATTTATTTTTTTAAAAAAATTTAGACGATGTGAAATATGCCAAAGGCTACGATAGAGTGATTGAAGCTTTGCAGACTCATCCCTGGTCTAATCTTATCCAAAAAAGTAAGTATAAACTATTTTAATATGGCCCATGATTGCTAATTATAAGTATTAGTTGCATTCAGTTTACCAACAGGGATAAGTTGGCTTTTAGTCCTTTTCCTCTTATATAAACCTGTTATCTGGACTGTCAGATTTTCTAGCAACGCACATAATTTAAAAAAATTATAGATTTTACTGAAATTTAAAACTTAATGTATGGAAGACTCATGAATAATCATCTGTGCTGCAGAAATTCAATCTAAATAAAATACTAGAAATACCGAAATACAATGGTAGAATAAATTAATTACATTTTAGTCAAATATTCAACTATAGTAAATCTTATGCTGTAAAAACAATTTGACACTTCAGAAAATTTACGTATCCCTCAGAGGGTTAAACAGAGAGAGGGTTTGAGGATAAAATATAAACAATAGCCTAGCTCAGAATGAGCCTTCAAATGTAAACTGTAATTTTAATTGTTAGTATTTTATATTACTGTTACTCCATACTTTATATGAATAATTTTATTAGTTATATTGCCCACACACTTGGATAACTTTGTAAGGAGAAATGATTGCTACATTCAAAAATATTGAAATATGTGTGGATGGGACTCAGTAAAAACTCCACTGATGCTTTAAATGAAAAATGCTTTATTATCGGCTCCAGCAAGTGGCAAACGCAAGACTTTCTCTGCGTACGTCCGCTCTCGAAGTTTGGGTGGTTACAAGGGGAGTGTTACATACGATCGGGGTTATGTTGGGGCTGTTTGCATCAGTGCCCTCTGCTGGTGTCTAGGGGGTTTAAAGTTACAGGGGGTTAAGTTAATCCTACATATGTAATTTTGAAGTGTTTGCATTTCAATTCCTTGTTTCAGCATTTAAGTCAGTTTAGTAAATCAGTAATCAAGTTTTTTAAAGGCTTTAATTTGTATCGCACACAAAAAGCTGAAAAAGTTTACAATTGATGTTTTGAATGTGAACCAACACACTGCTAACTAATTCAGTATAATATACAATAATAAATCATTAAGTTGGCTCTGAAACAAAGTTAAAAATATAAGCTACCATATAATTATTCCTTTAAATAAATTATATATGAATGTTAACTAATATTTCAGCTTCCTCGCAACAAAATAACTCGTCTTCTACTAAATTAGAAGACATAAAACCCGAGTGCATTTCTGAAGAAAGTGGTGCTGCAGCAAAATCTGAAAGCAAGAAGCATGTAGTAGTTGAGGGAGAAGGTAAATACTCTCCACCTCATTTAGTTCCTATTTTTAACAACTGATTCTTTTTAACATTTCACCATGAATCTGACTGTTTTCTTATTCAATTTAGTTATTTGAATTTATAATTAAATTAACCTAAAAGAGGTATTATCTGTAGTAATGAAACAATAGCTTGTTGAGGTTAAAGTACACTGTTCAAAATTAGGCACTTTGTTTCACCAAAAATAGGGTTCCTAGTAGCTGCAACGGCTGTGTGATGAAACGTTAAACCATATTTTTGGTATTCGGTTGAACCATTTCTCAGGTTTTTGTTTCCGAATCCAGAAAAATGGTTCAACCAAAAGGTGAAACATTTCACCACACAGCCGTTGCAGCTACTAGGAACCAATATCATGGTGAAACCAAGCACAAAATTTTTAACAGTGTAAGTATGTTGAAGTGATTTTGAGTATGAATAAAAAAATAACTTTTTTAAATCTATTATAATTGTTAATTTAAATGCTGCGTACAGGAGAAATTTTTCAGTATTAATACAGATTGCTGTGTTTTTGAAAATATGCCAGGACTAATATTTCAGTGCTAGGACTTATGAAAACTTTCACATATGCTGCCAGTAGATATCGCACTGTACGTGGAAAAGTGACCTATCGCACAAATGACTTTTTGAGTTGTAAACGTAATATTCAAATATCTAGCGATTAAAGAAAAATTAAATTAATTGGTAGAATAGTTGGAATGCAGTAAGCGAATCGTTATTTTTTCTATTATGCAATACAATGGAAAAAAATCTTCAGACGATTTTTCTAAAAAAACCCTATTATTTTTGCCATAGGTCTCTTTTCCGCGTACAGTGCACTATTTATTTTTGGATTCTGAATTTGAAATTCTACACACCGTTTGGGAAATTCCGGTGTTTATGAAATCGAGACGGTGATTTTAAGATAGACTTCGGCAACTAAATAATCAAATTTCTAGCAATTCTAAATTTTAAGGAAATATCGTTCAAATATGATAAGACTCTAAGCAATATTTACAATAAAGCACTTAAAAAAGCACTTTTCCTAGAACTCCACTTGGAAACTAAAAAATTTTAGCACTTTGATACAAAGTCTCAGTTTCAGAGATTCAATATTTGCAGCCACACAACCAACACAGATTTCGCACATTTGGCAGATTTGAGGTTCGCAGACTTTCGGCGCTCCTCTGTTCTTTAAGTTTTACTATTGAAAATTCTCTATTATCCAGAATTTTTGATTATCCAACCGGTCCCAATTAAATTGGATAATCAAGGTTCTACTCTAAATAGTTTTATAAAAATGTACATTTTTTTTTTGATGTAGTGAAGAGATTGTGCTTAATCGTCCTGATTTAATCTTCAATTCAAGCCTGTTATGATATCTCAAAATTGAGAGGATATGCACTTTTAAATTAAGAAATAAGAAGAAGAATTGTTGAATAGGGTTTATTTTGATTTGTTGAACAAAATTTCTTCCTACACTCATTCATTTAATTATGACAAAATCAAGCTTTTTGTTCAAGTAGTAATCATTAAAAATAGGGATGCATCGAATATTCGGTTACTATTTGGCCACTTTAGCCGAATATTCGGTTTGGCCGAATAGCTTAACTATTCAGCTGAATAGTCAGCCGAACAGTGAAATTTTAAAATTTCCAAATTTCTTAAGTTATCATCTTATGAAACGTCGAAAAATTCCCAAACAGGACTTGTTTTCTTTTATAATAGACTCAAATTCTTAAGTTTTAGTTATTTATAATGTTAAATCAAGCTTTACTCAAGTTATTTTAAATAAACATGTCTCTTTAAGTTAACAGTTACAATGAGTGGGCCTTTAAAAAAACAATAATTACTATATATATCACATTTGTAATTTTTTCACTAAAAGATTTTTAAAAAAAATTTAATTGTATAATAATATTGTAAGCCATGGTTTTATTATTTTTTCTGATTTTCATTCTACACCGGATCCACCTACTTCTGTTTTTGTTTTCGTGTTGTGATTATAACAATTTACACTTTCTAAAAGGCTTGTTTTTATAACAAACGAGTACTACTTTATTCTGTGTTGCTTCAATTAAATATTTAATATAGCTATACTGTATTAAAATTATTGTGTGATTGTGTACTTATATGTTTATGTTTAATTGAAATTGATGAATAGTAAATACCTCTTACTTAGATCCGACAAAAAATATAATAATTGGTTTGGGTAGGCCGCGGTATTCGGCCAAATTCAGTATTCGGTGCATCCCTAATTCAAAACATATTTCAGATGTTAGTTTAGACGAAGCACTGCTTAGCAATGTGCTGTCAGGAGAAGATCCAGGGGGAGAGTCATTGGAAGCTCTCTTCGGGAAATTTGCCAGCATGAAAGGTAATTGAAGCTATTTTGAATAAGTTTGGTCTTCCTATTTGAAGAATACAGGGGAAGAACCCCTTCATTGCATAGTATACCTAGAGATTTACTGTACGGTCCCCCTTGGCGAACTTTCCAAAATCCCGCCAAAAGTCTATATTTGGCGACTTTTTTAAAAAACCACGATTCAAAGAAAAGATCGTATGGGAATATTTCTCATGAAAACTCAACCAACAGTCCGATAGGGTTGCCGTAAAACGTCATCGGTGCGAAGTCATAGAATTCGAATCTTCAGTCGAAGTCAGACAGGACAGGTTGCCAGAAAAAATTATTTATCACCAAATCCGAAAAAATCGCGCCAAGGGGGACCGTACAGTAAATCTGATCCTCAGCGTCTGCATCAGGTCTGTTTGGCGAAGATAGTGAGTCACCGCCTAAACTTGTATGAAGAAACTTGGTTCTTATCATGTGGTAAACGGGTTTACTATCTATATGATCAAAATTAACGCCAGACCAATAGTCTGACGCTTGAACCGGGGAAGAAGAACCAAGGGAAAAACCGGTTTCCGATCCCCACTACTCGCCAAGCAGATTTCAAATGGACAGATTCCCTGTTGATGAAGGGTTTTGTTCCCCTGTACTCTCCATTTGCCATCCTATAAACAGACTGGACAAAAACCCCAACTTAATAAATAATGAGATCTATACATAATGTGACCAGATTTTCAAAACCAAATATCAGGCATTTTTTTATGTTATACCCCTAATAGTTGAGGAATAATTTTGCATTATCTCGAGTAATATCAAATAAATAACTAATAGTATGATAATTTTAAGTGGTTTTTTTTCAACAAAGAGTTGCAAGAGAGACAATGTCTTAACAAAAAAGCTGTGAAATCTGTATTTTTCCCTCACGTTTTTCGGTACTAGGCACTTTAGGTAAGAGAAAAGTGGGATGTTATTGTGAGACATACGGTTCACTGGACTGTTCTGCAAAAATCAATACTTCTGGTATTTTCTTCTTTATGAGCTCAACAGCCTTTTTCAGGCCAAGGCTGACTCGCTGATCCTCCTCCAGTTGGCCCTATTAGCCGCAATAGCTCTCCATCGGTTGACTCCTATTAGATTGAGGTCCCTTTCAACATCGTCTAACCATCGTGTGGGTGGTCGTCCTCTACGTCTAGTACCTTCTATTTATTTTGGAAAACGTCACTTTTTTGGTGGGGAAATCATCGGGACATCTGTACAGATGGCCCAGCCACCTAATTCGGGATGCTTTTATAGTTCTCACAATGTCGGTCCCGCCAAATTTGCCAAATTTTCTGTAGATTTCATAGTTGTAAAGAATTCTCTACTCATTATTCTCCTGAATAGGTCCGAATATTTTCCTTAATAATTTCCTTTCAAATATTAGCTACTTTTCTTCCACTGTTTTATTGAGGGTCCAACATTCACTTCCATATAGGCAATAGGTCTGATTAAAGTTTTATAAATGCTCAGCTTGGTGTTTACAGAAATAAACTTAGACTTGAATTGGTTTCTGAGGCCATAAAAACTTCTATTAGCCATGAAGATTCTATTATTTATTTCAATTTTCAGATTTTCATACTTCTGGTCACATTATCTATATAGGGCAGGGGCTGCATACAGACCTCCCAACTCTCCAGATTTAACCTGGCAATTAACCTGGATTTTTAACTGGTTTTTAAATTTCTGGGCCATGTACCGATTTCGATCATGTACCAATTGACGAACTTTCAAAGGGCAAAACATTAAATTCTATCATGGCATCCAGAAAAGGGTTATTACGGATTTAAATCAAGAGAGTTGCCAGATTGGTTTGTTGAATTAACTAGGCATAGAGTCACACTTGCCAAGTCTGTGAATGTTAAAACTGTTATGTATCTAAAACTGTTGTGTTTCAAATATCTTATAAAATGAAAACACTTACAAATTTAAGTACAATTTTTAATGTAATATTGTTGAAAAAAACAGCTCCACATGAGTTGTTCTGAATTCAGCATATTTTGACATTTTACATAAAAAAAATAATATTTGGTATATTATTGTAAAAACTGCATTTAATGTTATGGTTTTCCAGATAGAGCAAATGGTTTGACTGGGGCTGAGAGAAAGAAATATGCTGAAGAGGTACTTTTATTTTTAATATGAAAGGTGTAAAAATAGTTGCCAAAGTTTTACTAAGACAAGGGCTAACCCTTTCATTAGAGATTTCATCGAAAAGAATTAATCATTATCAAAAGTTGCCAATGAAGTGGAAGGACCCTATATCTAAGTTCTACTTTAAAAATGTTAGTTTTGATACTGCGCTCTTCATATTTCTATGCCTTAAAAGATAACGTAACCTTCCGAACGAGCTGAAAATGGGCAAATATGTGGTGTTGTTTTTACTGCATACATTTTAAATTAAATTTATTTCAAGTAATATATATGTTTTAAAACTCAGAATTAGGTTTATTTTTGAAGACATGATCATAGAAATATTTCCAAATAAAAAAAGTATATTATGAATAAAAATTTATTAATCATAAAATTTTAAAATTTAAGCTTATTGCAAGAAAGACTGATGCACCAAATACGGAAAAAGCTGGGCCTAATGATCAGTGGGTTAAAAAAAAATAATGAATAGATTATTGTACTATAGTGAAACCAAGGGTCCAAATAGAAAATGCTAATTTATATGGGAGCCCTGGCCGTAAAGGAGGCTTGTCACACCTTTTAATTTTAGTATTTAAAAATATTTTAGCATTTTCTCAGTAGATGGTACTCAAAGCTAATGTTGTCAGCAGACAGCCACCTTAGTTTCATTGAGCTACTTCTTAGCAGTGAGGAGAACATAAAAAAAAAGAAAGTTTCTCATCCCAAAAAGTATAAACATTTTAGATATAATTTGCAAGATTTTTTCAGACAAACCAATTGAATTAAGTTTAGGTAGGTGGTATTTTATAAATACTGTTATATTAAGGTTTTATTTAAGTTATAAAGTTCGTGCAATGAAGTAGGTTTAAAATCCCTATGTAAGGGAGGGAGGGTTGGCCACTGGACCAAGACCTTAGTTAACTAGTTATGGAAATCTATAAATATTGTTTATCAAATACATGGATTATAATTACCTATGATAATAACCTTAGGTAATAGATTTATTATCACTATTTGTACCTGTTTAGAATAAAACCAAAGCCTCAACTAAAACTAACTTTGGTAAACATGATTTTTAAATGATTCCAGAGCGTCGAATTATAATTTTTTTTTACATTTAATGCTTACAAAAATAATTTATAAATATTTATTATTGTGCACTTTAAAATTATGCATTTTTGTATAGGCCAAGCCTCCCTTTATAAGGGCGGCTTGGCCTATACACAAATGCATAATTATATTAGGGAGATAATGCATAAATAAAGGGAGGCTTGGCTCAGGTGTCTATGTTTTGAAAAACCATAAATTTAGAAAAGAAAAAATAGCATTATTTATATTACACTAATATATCCTTGTTGCCAATAAAATGTCCTTTAATATGTGCTATCATATGAATTTTTTAGTGTAAAAATAGTATTTATAAAAATAAAATTTTGAAAACATGGCCAAGTTTCCCCTATGTAAGAAAGCTGTGGGGCTTCAATAAAAAGTTTGCAGCAAATTGTATATGAATTATGATACTTTACACATTAAGAAAATAACTAGTTTCAGTCATTTGAAGCTTAAATTTATTGAAGGATTAAAAAAAACACTATCTTAAAACTGTAGTATCGACAAAATTATAACAATGTGGGTAATTTTCTTTTTTAAAGGTTGCCATAGCCTTCTGGAAAGCCATGGGTGGTGACGAAGATGAAATTGGAGATTTGGATGACTTGGAAGACTAGTCTTTATTGTTCATATGTAAAGAAGTTTCATATGTAAATGTATATTAAATTCATATATATCCATAAAAGATAGCTTACTTTACTTTTCCATATTATCAATTAAATCAAATGACAAATGAAGTGTACTTAGAAAAGCACAGTAAAATGAAACATGCATTTACATACATAAATCTTATAATAAAATGCACTTTTTGATAAAATGTAGTTCAAAAAGGTTTTTGAAATTTGATATTTTTTAAATACATATTTTAGCAATTCAATTTAAGCCAGAAAGCCATAACCTAACTATAAAAAACAACTTGGAAGTTAAAAACGCACGTGAACAATAATCAAGATTTCGATTCAATATTAGTTCGTGGGTAAACTTGACTTAAAGAAACCATTTTTATAAAATTAATATGTTTGTTCTGCGATAAACTTTATTAATTTGATAATAACATCCATATAACACTACAGGGTTCGTACGCCTCCTGAAAAACTCCTGAATTTCGTTTTTATTTTTTAAAGGGCCCTTATAACTCCTGAAATTTGTGTATCATCTCCTGATATTTTCCCCCCTCTCCTGAAATAATTGACGACATGAATCATTTTTCTCCTTTCTCAGTCAGTTTTCTCATACTTGGATGTCTACCGGTCGAAAAAGTCATAAATTAAAACAAAGGTCACGAAAATTTAAGAAAATCGCCAGAAGAGGCAATTTTTCCACAAGAAAAGGGGTTGGCTTTTACACCGAAGCCTAAAATTTTCCACAAACATTTACACCCCTTGTTTCCTACATTATTGGTCTAAGTCACTAGACCAATACAATAATAAACACACATATTGAAATTTATTTCGCTATACCACCTGAATTTACATCGCTGCACTCCTGAATTTCACTATCATAGATAGAGCACGAACCCTGACACTAAGAATATGTATATTTGAAAAACTAACATTTTTCTTACGTTTTTTTCTTATTCTTTTCCAGATAGATAGACCACCTGTTTTAGTTGGTAAATTAACTAATTATCAAATAAATTTAAATAGGTAACATGTAACAATGCCTTTTATCCATTAAAGGCCTAAAAATGTGTGGTCATGATACCTTTTAATCAATTATTAAAGTTTAGTGACTTGTTCATTTAATTTATTTTAGAACAAGATTTGATGTACCTGGATCAAAGAGACCATAAAGGTTTAGGTGTGACGTTCACTTTGATTTCTCTTTCAAAACTTGTAAATTAAAAACAAATTTAATTAAGGAAAATATTTTATTTTTCAAAAATATTATACAAAAAAATATATATATAAACTTTCTTTAAAAAATTTCCATTTATAAAAAGAATGTCAACATTTTTGTTGGCGATAAAATCTACATATAAAAAGTATTACAACATATGATTAGAATTTTTTACCAATGTGTCTAGAAATAAGTTTAGTTTTTATTCAGGCTGTAGTACAACTCAAACAACTAAATAACACATATTTATATTACATTGCGAAACTGAGGGAGATGAAAAACATTCATGTTGTTTTGTAAAAAATTGCATACTTGTATAACATTCTTTGTTATTGTTGATACATTAAAATTACAAACAAAAATTTATGAAGATTGCAATTATTAAAATTAAAAAATATTTTACTTTAGATTTTTTTCCAAATAATTTAGACAAACTGAACAAATTTGAATTTCGTAAAAGTTTTCTATATAGAGTGTTGTTTCAGAGCATTTCCAATGTTTGGTCCTTTATGAATTTTTACAAATCTCTACTTTACAGTTGGTATTTAAAAAAACAATTATTGATTCCAAATCAAAAATGATATTTTTTAAACAACTATATCACTATATTATTTGTTTGTTGAATTCATAGTTTCACATTTGCTATGATTTCTTGAGACTGTTCACTTTAGGGGCATTTACCCATTTGAAGTAATTGCAGCTAGCATCTGGATTGGAGGCATGCCCGGCTGGCTGAGCACACATGAAAAAGTTCCGTCCATAATTCGGGCCTTTTTTCTTTACCGTTCTGAGCACACATTCTTTCTGATGACCAGAACATAATGGTGGCTTAGGAGGTCCAGTAAGCATCTGTTTCCACGCCATTGAGGAACCAGAAGAAACACCAAAGGATTTTGGAATATCCATTGCAGAATTCCCATTACTAACACATTTTGGAACATCCAATTTGGATTCTAAATTCACTGAGCTTGAAACTTCATTAGGAAAGACAATAGAATTCGATGTCCCTAAGATGCCATCATCTTTGCACAAACTTGTTCCATTACAGTTTTTCCGAATATCAATTTTCGGAGACTTAAAAAAGTTAGTGATGGACTTCTGTTGATTCTTTTTTCCAACGATTTTCTTTGAGACAGAACTCTTTAATGGAAGTTCTGGTTCTTTGGCAACCTTCCCTTCTGTTTTTTGGAAGAAAGTTTTCAAGGTCTGTTGCTGCCCGTTAAACTCCGGCCACAATCGAGTGCAAATAGACGGAAGCTGAATTACCTTTTCTGGAATGGCATCACACTTAAGAACTGCTTGCACTGGGCAGTGATCGGACCCTTGGTAATCAGATAAGATCTCACAATTTTCAAGAATTGGCAACAGGTCACTGCTCATGAGGATGTAGTCGATTCTAGTTCCATAGTTAGTTTGTCTGGCCCCAGTTTTTGTGTTCCAGCAGGTGAAGGATTCTTTCTTGTCAGGGTAAAGATGTCGGAATGCATCAATGACTTTGATTTTTTCTGGAAAAGAACATATATGAAAACAAGTAATAAAACTTCTGTCAATATTATGAGTGGGTTTCACAGATCCCAAATTACAGTAGAACCTTGATTATTTGATCTAATTGAGACCGGAGGTAGGACAGATAATCGAAAATTCCAGATAATAGAGAATTTTCATGTATTAGTAAAAACTTATTGTACAGAGATGCCACGAAAGTTCGCAGACCTCAAAATCGGAATTTTCCAATTTCATAAATGCCATATATAACTTCCCGAATTCAAAATTGACAGAAAATTCTTTGGTTTCTTTTGTGAGCAACTGCTAATGACCTTGCTGGAGAAGGTTTTTTGTTGGACTTAGGGATGGTCGGTTAACAGAGAGTTCAGGATAAAAGAGAGACGGATAGTAGAGGTACTACCATACTTTCAGACTGATCTGGATTCCTCAATCTGTCAAAGGATCACCCAAAGATCTTAACAACCTTGTTTAATTTTTGTTGTGGCAAGTTCTGAATGGCAAGGGTGTTTGGTTTGAATTATCGTCGCACGATGGCTATTGGCGACGGGCGCCGTCATTTAGAACCACAGTCAGGTGACGACCCGATACCTGAGTAGGCACCCAACACAACCGTTAAGGGCGACATTGTACGCAGCGTTGGGACTTTGGAGAATATTTAACATGCACTCCCTTTACACGGGGTATTATTTGTCGGACATTTTTGGGCTGCACAGGCCGTTTATAGGTCGGCAGTTATTTTTAGTGATGCCCGAACCTGGGACCTTTTGCATGCAAGGTGCACGCCTAACCGACTGGGCTCCCCAGCCCCGCAAGGGTGTTTGGCGAATTGATATTGTCACTTTAACAAACCTTTAAATTTCAGTGTGTTAGATTGTGGTGATAAAGTTTTTAATTAATTTAGATCTTTTACAAAACACTGAGCCACAATAGTTAAAGTTAAATTTTTTATCATTTAAAATAAAAGTAAATAGTATGGAATTAAATAACATTATAAACCTTTTGATTGATACAGATGTATAAACCTGTCAACTGTCTGTTTTCCAACAACACACATCACTTTTTAAAATAAAATTATAAATTTTATTATTTTACTAAATTTTAAAAACTGAGTTATGGAGGAGTCATTTATTTTATTATAATGTGCTATATTAATATTTTTAAACATTCAATTTGAATATTTAAATATTTTTAAATTTTAATATTTTCAATTGCAAATTTAAAGTGTATACTCATGCAGTGATAACAAATTCACACTTCAAGCCAATTTGTTTATCCCTCAGAGGTTTAAATTAACACTTTACCGACCGGCCGTCGATTAATCCACGTTTTGTTCTCAGTGCATACCGACTGGCCATCGATTATTCGACGTTTGCTCCCCAGCGCTTACCGGCTGGTCGTCGATTAACCGACTTTTGATCTTTCTGTTAGATTTGGTTAGGTTAGGCCGTGTTCAGTCTACGCCTCGACCCACGACCGGTGAAAGGGCATAGTATGTTCGAACCGCTACCGGTCGGTAAAGTGTTAAGAGAATAGTACATTTAGGTTAAACTTGATATTCAGTAAGTTTATATAGGTTGAGTTCTTTTCATAACATGATATGTTTTAATATGACAGAACAAATTTAAATAAAAATACAAACCTTTTAGAAATTTCAGTTCTGAAGAAAGAAATGACCTTAACCACTGCCTGGCTTCAGATGAATTGAATTCCTAAAAAAAACAGAATATTTATTAAATAATTCATTTGAACTCGGAGGTAGCTGGATATAGAATATTTATTGACTTACTCTCTGATATGATTAAAACTACTAATAATACAGTCAAACACCCTCAACGTAAACTCGAAGGGAGCACCGAAACATTTTGTGTTAACCAAATTTCATGTTAACTGTCAGGATTTTTTTTTACATTGAACTAGTTTAAAAAGAATAACATTTTTAAATTATGCTCATTTTATAACGTTATACACTAATAATAATACATGTATGCAATTAGTAATTCAATTAATAAAGTTCATTTGGAGTAGTACAAAAATTGAAAAATTAGGAAATTTTTTAAGGAACAGTAATTAAATTAAAACTGACAAACCGTGTGAGATCTCGTGATTTTCTCAGAAGACAAAGACATTTTTTATAATGTTCATTTGCAGCTTTTTTTTTTAAAACTTTGTTTCATTTTTTATCAAAACTTTGAATTACTAAGAAAAAAAAGTCAAGTTCTGAATTTTTTGTTCGGGTTAAACGAGATTTCGCCTAAAGCAAT
This sequence comes from Oedothorax gibbosus, assembly GCA_019343175.1. Taxonomy (NCBI): domain Eukaryota; kingdom Metazoa; phylum Arthropoda; class Arachnida; order Araneae; family Linyphiidae; genus Oedothorax; species Oedothorax gibbosus. The sequence continues at coordinate 24,360,418 of CM033270.1, forward strand.
TTAGCTTTAAAAGATATTTTATCATTAGCTCAAAGCTTTATAGGCCAGGGAAATGCTTTTAGTTCAACTTAAGCGAAATTTCGTGTTAACCAGGTTCGACTGTACTTACTCGTATAATATTCAATCTGAAAACCCTATTGTCTGGAGGCCAAAGACCTCTGAAACACCTCAAATCAACACAAGTAACAAGAATAAATAACTTGCATGGTACTTACATTTTCAGGACCAGGATCACAATGATCAATCACAGAATGAGCAATATTCATGTCACCCACGATTATGACAGAGCTATAAATTTAAAATTTGTCTTTTAAGAGGATTTTTATATTTTTTTTGCAGAGCATCAGCCTAAGTGAAATTTCTAAGTATTAATTTTACATAGGATACACTTATACCTAGGAAATGATATATTTTTCTAAATAAATTAGCTATTTATTAAAAGTTGGTTCAGCAGATTTAAACTAGGATAGTGGCTACAATAAGAGACCCAGTGGTGCAGGTGTAGTGCTTTGCATTGCCGTGCCACACGTCCAGGGTTCGAATCCCGGATTGAGCGAGGTTCACTCAACCTTTCATCCCTTAAGTGGGTCAATAAAATGAGGACCAAGCATGCTTGGGAACTAAACACTGGGGGTTCTGAATGAGGATGACCACCTAACCGGGACATATGCTCAGGGATGCAGAAAATGTCCGATCCGGCGATCCTAGATCGGGGGAAATTTTAGCCATCTGGGGAAATTTTGTGGAAAATATTCAATTGTTTTTCGATTTTAACAATATATTACAAAATTCCCTGACCAGCCGTTCGTTTTCTGTTTTAAAACCTACCGTTAATTTACTTTTTTGTTCTAACAAACCAAAATAGCGTACCGCTATTGTCTCCTAAATTCAGCATGTCATCGGGCGTTGATCGAATCCGTACGCCACCCCCCCTTGTGTCAAATAGCGTAGCCATCGCCAGCTACTGTACGGATGGTCCAAACCAGGGTTCGATTTAAGTGGTATCGCATCGCAATTTTCCCATTTTCCCCATTCCCATTTTTACGGTGCCCGTAATTAGGTGAAACTAAACTTAAATTTCAATAAACTATAGGTTAAAATAACAGATTTTAATAATGAAGATAAAAATTTCAATCAATGGGATGATGAATTAAGATTAGGTTACACTAAAGATGTCTTCAAATCTCGTCCAGCCAGTGCAATCTCCCATTAGAAGAGGAGTCCAATAATACTTTCCTGATTTGCTTCTTTTGCGGCCTAGTAATTTTCACGAAATCTACCGATGACGTCACATTGCATCAGAATGATTGACAGTTCTCTGGCTCTGCGTGATCGGAAGAGTATCTCATCACTTTTGTAGCTCCGGTTCAGGCCAAGTCGGACGACCAGGATATTTTTTCTGATCAAGTGTCCTACTCACGGCGTCTTTGAGTAGTGATCACAAGAACAGCATGGATGTTAAAATACTTTTTGTTTTACATTTGAACCTTTTTTTCTACTTCGGCATATACTAGGATTTCTGATTATCTGACTGGGATTAATTTTTAGTTTTTTTTTCTTTTTTAAATGGAGTGTCGGTGTATACACGCTTTATATATTTAGGTTTTATGTTGCTAGTAAATTTCTAGTCCTTGAATTTTTCTGGAAAAGTGCTTGAAATTTTTCTTAACAAATAAGACTAAAAGTTGAGGATTTCAACCCCAAAAAGGCACTCAAGATTATTATTATTTTTTTTGCAAAACCTGGTGCCTAAATTGCCAGCCTTATGAAACTGCCAAACGGCCAAAACTTGAAAGTAATATACCAAATGAATGAACAGCAAAACATGTTCATAGAGAAATCTGATGAATATGACCCCCTCCCCAAACACCATAAATAAAAGAAAATGTACTCATTTTAAAGTATTTAAAAAGATATTAAAAGTACATTTAGTAGTATAGTATTATATAATTATTTAAAATTTATCTTGTCGTGTGATAATTGTTGAATTTTAAATTTTATCGGTCACGCTTAGTTCAGTTTATTTCAGTTTAGTTTATTCAGTTAGTAAAATTTTCTATACCTAAGGAAATACAGAATTTATGTTAAGTCTATAACAATATATAAAATTCTGGGAAATTTTTAAACGGATTGGGGGAAATATTGGGAGTAAAAACATTTTCTGCACCCCTGCATATGCCTAGCACCTCATAGCCCTTGGTCACGAAAACTGAATTGGGCACAGCAGGCCTTGGCCCACTAATGGGCTGTTGTGCCGAGGAGTGGCTGCAATAAAAACTGGGGGGTGTAACACAACACGACTTTCAATTACCACTCAATAAATCAATACATTTCAAAGTAATTAACTAAATTATATATCCTAATAGGTAATTTCAATAATTTAAAACCAAAAAAAAATTTAAAACAACTTTAATAATAATTTGTACCTGAGAATTTAGGAATTTCATTTGAAGAAAAGCTTAAATTAAATGCCAAATATTTCATTACGCTTCAAATTTTTAAGCTAAAAGATAATAAAAAAAGACCTCATATATAAAAACTTACTAATAGATTTTTATAATAACATCACAAAACTCATAAAGTTGTTTTTAATGTCCAAATAAGTACTTATATTAAAAAAATTTTGTTTTAATGTTATTCTTACCATCCTTTTTCACAGAGTTCCCTCGTTTTTGCTTCCAAAAGTAAACAGAACTGCATTTTGTAAATGTGCCTTTCAAGCTTCTCTGGATCCACCCGTGGACAATAGACATTTATGATTGCTAGTCTACCAACATTATCTTCTTTTCTATAATTCAATGAAAAAAAATTAAAAAATACATTCGAAGATATTGAAAATATAATGAATTACTTTTGAAATTAAATAATAAAATGTGCTTCGACAAACACGTTCTGTTGTTTATATTAAACTGGCATTGTATAATAATAGCAAATAAGAATACTTTCAAGATAACATTATTTAGCAGTTTAAACACATAATAATCTTTAAACATAGGAGTCATTTGTATTTTGAATTAATACTCACTTTCATCCTCCAAATTTTAATTTCAAATATTGGTATTTTAGGCAAAAACACCACAGCCAATAAATATAACAATATATATCCCATATAACACTCTGAAAGTTCAATTCATAATATTTTCAGGAATTTAAAGAAAAACTAGGCGTATGTAACACTACATGACTTACCACTCAATAAATTACATATCAAGGTAATGATGTACTTCAAAAGGTTTTTCAATAACTTTAAAATCGAAAAAAGGTTCTACGGCTATTGTGCATGCACAATTTTCTCAACCACTTCTCTTTTTGAAGTACCTCTTTAGTTCCTGCTGTAGCGTGGTTTCAGGTAGACCATCTGACAGGCGAACCAATGTTCGAAAACCACTTTTTTTTAAGGAGCACCAAAAAGTGTAGAGAACACAAAAATCTCCGATTTTCGACCTCATTGCAATACTTATCTTATATTTCATATATTAGATAATGTGAATGTTTCGGATCTCACATGTTTTCATTTTTACCGGTACTGGATTTCACTGGTTGCTTCAGTTTCATGTACTGTGATTTCATTGGTTGCTTCGGTTTACGACCAATACAGATGAAAAGATTTTTTTTCTATCTATGGAAGACTTTCTTTAACAAATGTTTTGAACAACCAAAAACACAGCAAGAAATTGGCATTTAAAAATTTTAATAAGTAAAATATTCTAAGAAAACTCATTTTAGAATACCAAAACAAAAGTAATTCCAGGCAACAAATGAAAACAAACCGTTGGAGCTGTTGCCATCCACGGCGTGAAACAACCCCATTCCACCTTTGTCATAACAAAAGATATTCCTCAGATGTGTGAAGTCAAAACAAGACACAAAATTTCTAAAGTTATTGACCTTAGCATAACTGGTCTGAGAATGGAGGCATTATATCTTACTTTATGATATGGTACGTAGTAACAACCCTCCCTTCATGGTCGAATCCAGCCAGGTCATCAGACGAAAGTGCCCAGCAAGCCAGCGCATTTTCTTCCTGTATTTCATGTTGAAGTGAAGTGGACAAGCCCTCTTCCGCATCCTCAGGAGCAAACTTTTCTCTGCAATAAATGGCAACACCAGAGTAGCCACTCTGCTTCCTTGGGTAGCTGAAGTAGGAGGAGAAACCTTCCACCAGAGCTGTTGTCTCTGGAATTTGGCTGCCTGAGCAAATAAATATGAATGATGTTATTTGCAGGGGAATTTAGTTAATATAACTTCTAACTAGGGATGTGTAACACTACACGACTTTCAATTAACACTCAACAAGTCAATGCATTTAAAAGTCATTATATATCCTATAAGGTAGTTTCAATAACTTTAAAACTGGAAGCTACTAATTGCAAGAAGCAATTATCTCAAAAACCTTTTTATGACGTACGACAGACACAAGGAACTTGTGTACCAAATTTGGAGTCAGTATATCCTTTCATTTTTCTGGAATAAATTTAAAACCGAAAAACTTTTATGGCCCTTTGTGAAAGTGCAATTTTGTTGAAAAACTTATTATGAAGTCCTACAGGTACTAGAAACTGATCTATTAAATTTAAAGTTTGTATCTCTTTTAGTTCGAGCTGTAAAGGGGTTTCAGACAAACGGACCGATGTTCAAAAACTTCCATTTCAGAATCTCCAAAACACGTTGAAAACTCAAAAACTCTATTTCAGTCTAAAAACTCTATTTCAGTCTAAAAACTCTAGTTCAGTCTAAAAACTCTAGTTCAGTCTAAAAACTCTAGTTCAGTCTAAAAACTCTATTTCAGTCTAAAAACTCTAGTTCAGTCTAAAAACTCTAGTTCAGTCTAAAAACTCTATTTCAGTCTAAAAACTCTAGTTCAGTCTAAAAACTCTAGTTCAGTCTAAAAACTCTAGTTCAGTCTAAAAACTCTAGTTCAGTCTAAAAACTCTATTTCAGTCTAAAAACTCTATTTCAGTCTAAAAACTCTAGTTCAGTCTAAAAACTCTAGTTCAGTCTAAAAACTATTTCAGTCTAAAAAACTCTATTTCAGTCTAAAAACTCTAGTTCAGTCTAAAAACTCTAGTTCAGTCTAAAAACTCTAGTTCAGTCTAAAAACTCTAGTTCAGTCTAAAAACTCTAGTTCAGTCTAAAAACTCTAGTTCAGTCTAAAAACTCTAGTTCAGTCTAAAAACCTATTTCAGTCTAAAAACTCTATTTCAGTCTAAAAACTCTATTTCAGTCTTTTGAACCCATTGCAAAACTTTCACTATCTTATATTCCATGTTAGGACATTGAAATTAAAAGTATTATATATATATTAATTGGGTAATTAAATCATAAAAATGTGCACTGTTTAGATATATACCAATTAAAAACATACTTTTAAACTTCAATTGAAATATCTACATTTAGTAGAAATTGTGTAGTGCATTTTTTGTGTAAATTATAGCATACTTTTGACGGTATACTTCGTATGAAAGAAAAGGTGTTGACTTACGAGAAACTTTTGTTTCTTGAAAGCATGCAATGTCTGTAGACAGTTCATTGAGAATAGTAGCAACACTCTTTTTTAAAGATCGAATACCATTCACATTCCATGTAGTTATTTTCATTTTGAAAATTATTTAAATTTCGCTCACATTGAAACTATTGAAAGGAGTGGGGTAGGTACATATATATTCCGACTTGTGTGCTTGACCAGAGGCCCGCTTATAAGCCTTCGTCAAGTAAGACCAGAAAGAATTTTTACTGACACAGAGAAAAGAAGTACACCTAGGGCACAGGCGAAGATTGAGCCCGCACCCGTTACCGCGTGCAAAGTGCTAGCGTAATAGTCTGCGTACCAAACCACTAGGTCATCCGGACTCCCGCTCACATTGAAAACAAAAACCATTATAAAAATCAAAACAATCCGTGCCCTTCACTTCGTTTCATGTTTAATTTATTTCTGGTTATTGTTTAAAAAAAATATACGGAACAAACCAGCAAAAGTATTTTTGAAGTCTTTAACTTATATAAATACAATGATATTTGTAATTAATTTTTATCTTTTTATTTATTATTATTACAATTTTCAACCATATCAACCAAAACAAATTATTTAACAGTGTGATGGCGCCATCTATAACAAAAAATAGATAGTATTAAAAATACTAAAATTTTATATGAGCATTTTTTAATTATATAGGTTTTTTCCAATTTTTTCGTGGCCAATACATGCTGTCAAAAGTTTGACATATTCAATTATGCAGAAACATTCTCATTGAAATTTACGAACCGCCTACATAAAATGACATGCTAAAAAAAAAAGAAGTCGAAGACACAACTCTGAGAAATTTGTTTTTTCTCTATGCAAGAGTCTCTCATTTAAAAGTCAATAAATAGCTTTTTTTATTTTAGACAAAAAGTAACCAAAATTGAACTGTATAAAAATATTTGCCACCTCAAAAACATTTTAATCCAATTTTGAAGAGTTATACTAAGATGGCATAGTACCGAAAGAGTCATTTGTTTTATTTGAGCCCTATAAAGTTGTCATCAGCACATTCAGTTAAAAAAAAAAAATGTAAAATATATCAGATTTATAGACCGTGAAATCGATAGTTTTAGTCCCGACAGTACATTTAAAAACCTTTAAAGATATATGGCAGGTATACACGTCCTTTGCTCAAGTGCGTTGTTTTCCTCGAAAACCTTAGTATGACGTCCGATAAGTAATAGGAACTCGTGTACAAAATTTTAAGTTGGTATAGCTGTTTGATTTTTTAGAAATACTTTTAAAACCTACAAACTAAAAAGTTCTAAGGCAGCTACCCTTATTTGCGCGATTTTCTCAAAAAAAAATATTATGACGTCCGACAGGTTAGGTAGTAGGAACTCGTATACCAAATTTAAAGTCTGTGTAGCTCATTTTGCAATACCTTTAAAACCTAAAAAATTCTATATGGCAGCTTCGCTTTGAGCATGTTCAATTTTTTTCGAAAACTCTACAATGGCTTCCCAAAGGAAACTCGATTACCAAGTTTATAGTTCTTTTAGTTCTAGCTGTAGAGAAGTTTTAGATTGACAGACGGACTAACGTTCTTAAACAACTTTTCAGAATCAGCACCCCCAAAACGTGTTGCAAACATGAAATCTCAATTTCAGATTTTTGAACCCATCGCCGTCTTTTCATTATCTTATATTCCATATTAGGGAATTGAATGTTAAAATGACAAAAATATAATGTAAAAATTCGTCGAAATATTTCCGCTTCATATAAAATTAGTTAAGTTCATTAAGGGGGAAATGGGCGCGCTGGACCGGAGGTCTCCAAAGTAAAATGCATCAGCGTTAATCCTATGGAGAAAAAAAATATTTTCCCTGCCACATTTCTCCGGCTGTATTGAATATTTTTACAAGCGGATTTTTTTTATGTCATTAATGTAACTGGCTTACTAGTCCCGACCTTCCCACTTTTTGAGATTGGTTCGAATATTTTTTTTAATTCTCAATAAGTAATTTTACACAAAATATTCGAAGCCATTTCAAAAAGTGGGACGATAGAGACCTGTAAGTTATCTACATTTATCATTAAAAAAAAACGTTTGTAAAAATATTCAATACAGCCGGAGAAATGTGGCAGAGAAAATAGTTTTTTCGCCATTGGATTAACACTGAGGCACTTGAGTTTGGAGACCCGCGGTCCAGCGCGCCCATTCCCCCTTAATGAAAATTGACTCACGTCGGATTTTTTTCACTTTATTTTTCTTGAATAATCATTTTGGGCTACACGCTCAAAAACGTGCAGAATATTCAAATTTTCTGGTAAAATTATTTCGGTACATATTTATTTTTATTTCAATGACACGTATTTTTACTATATTTTCCCCCTTAATGTGTGTCCTTGGAAAATATTCCGATAAATGTAATAACGCGTTGCAAAATTTCCTGCTTACATCATTCGAATTCTATAATGTATTATTGAGATTGCAAATGTTGTGTAACTTCCCCTTAGCCACGTGAAAAAGTATTTATAAGAAAAATTACTCTATTGTTATAGGTAAATTTTCAAATACAGTACATTGAAAAAAATGCTCGCTAAATATATTTTTAAAAAAATATTTAAGTAAGACTAACAATATCTAAACATTTATTTTTAGCCTTTCAATCAAACTTTTATTACTTTATCAATTTTTTAATAGTTAGTTTCAATTATTATCAGTTTTAAAAATTATTATTGTAAGATCTTTTCTAATAACCTATATTTTTTTTTATTCCTTATTAATGATTATGTTGAATAAAGTACTTAAGATAAGGAATACCGCTATCTTTACGAGTATGTTTTATTTCAAGATAGCAGGACGGTGCTTTGTGTTTCTTTGAGATGTGATAAGTTACTTATTATCTCTACTTAATAGATAAAGGGACAATTATATATATATGTATGTATGTATGTATATATGTATGTATGTATGTATGTATGTATGTACGTACGTACATACGTACATACGTACGTACGTACATACGTACGTACGTACATACATACGTACGTACATCATACATACATACATACATACATACATACATACATATCATACATATATATATAATTTTTTTTAATAATAAACTCTGCTTTAAAACTTCTACAAAGCCTCTGAAATTGTGATCTACGATATATTTTGGAATACACAAATTTCAAGTATGTTTGTCTGTGAGTACCAGCTCTTGTAATTGTGCTTGCTTATCTTAGCTAAAAATATCCCTGACCTGTCCTACACTGTTAAAAATTTGGTGCTTGGTTTCACCATGATATTGGTTCCTAGTAGCTGCAACGGCTGAGTGGTGAAATTTTTAACCTTTTTTCCCGGTGTTTGGTTGAACCATTTTTCTGGATTTGGAAACAAAAACCTGAGAAATGGTTCAACCTAATACCAAAAATAGGGTGGAACGTTTCACCATTCAGCCGTTGCAGCTACTAGGAACCAATATCATGGTGAAACCAAGCACCAAATTTTTAGCAATGTATAGACTGAAAAACCTTAAGGGGCCTCCCAGTCCTAAAATAACAGTAACGATAAGTGCCTAAAACCATCCTAAGATAAAACAAAAACATATGCTATGCATTCATAAAGGTTAAAATTGTGGGCTAAGATATATTTTGGAATTCCCAAGTATTTTTGGCCGTAAATACCATCTCTTGTAATTTCATCATTTTTCATCTTAAGGGGGAATGGGCGCGCTGGATCGCGGGTCTCCAAACTCAAGTGCCTCAGTGTTAATCCAATGGGGAAAAAAAACTATTTTCTCTGCCACATTTCTACGGCTGTAATGAATATTTTTACAAACGTTTTTTTTTTTTTTAAATAATAAATGTAGCTGACTTATAGGTACCGATTTCCAACTATTTGAAATTGCTTCAAATATTTTGTGTAAAATTATTTATTGAAAATTAAAAAAAAATATTCGAACCGATTTCAAAAAGTGGGTAGGCCGGGACCTGTAAGTCAGTTACATTTATCACATAAAAAAATCCGCTTGTAAAAATATTCAATACAGCCGGAGAAATGTGGCAGAAAAAAAAATATTTTTTCTCCATAGGATTAACACAGATGCACTTTACTTTGGAGACCCCCGGTCCAGCGCGCCCATTCCCTTTTAATCTATGGCTTTATAGGGAGTTTTAGCTAATCAATGAAAATACGATTGGTACCATCTGCCTTCAAATTGCTAAAGATGTTACTAACATCAGCAATTTTACTCAATAAATACACTTTAAAGGCCTTTTTTCTCATTACCCAGGCAGCAAGCGTAATCGGCGAATGGTTGGCCAATCATCGATTTCATCGGCAAATGATTGGAAATTTTTTTACGAGATCGGGAAGACGTCACGCCAACTTATCACTCCGACGTCTACAAAAACTGGTCGCTTTGTGAGATCGGATAGAGATGGGGCTGAAGTCGTCTGCCAATCAGTCGATTTTTTGGTATTTTAAGCGTCGGTTTACGAGGTCGGCCCGACCTCGTCAGGCGATCAATTAAAAGTGGTCGTTTGTAGTGATTGGGCCGATGTCGGTACGATCTTTCAATTCGATCATGAAGATAATAAATTTTATAGATTATAAAATAAATTACAAAATCTAGTGACAAGCCCTGTGATGAGTGAAACGAAGTTTTCTATTTATTTAAACTTAATAAGCTTAAAGATTTCTGAAATGTAGCGTGGAATACATTTATCAAGAATATATAATCTTAATATTTTCAAAATCGATAAAGATTTTGTCGAATCCATTAATTTTAACCGCGAACTTCATAATCGAAAACATTGCAATAACAGAGTTTCTGGGCCGTAGTGAGCCTAGTAGTCAGCGTCTCGGTCTCGGGATCGGAAGGTCCTGCGATCGAGTCCCGGTACCACTGAAGACCTACCGAGTATATGCGGAGTACGTGCTCGTTAAATCTGTTGAGTCCGAAAGTCCTCTAAGTTCCCATACCAAATCAATACCTCTGGGGGTGACAAGCCAATTCTGGGGATCCTCTAGTTGGCCTCTGTCTCTAAAAATTAGATGGATCCACTTATGTGTGTGTTGTCTGTTGTGTCTGTCTTACTTGACGAAGGTTTATAAGCGGGTCGCTGACCAAGCACACAAACCTGAATATATATGTCTACCAACCAACAGAGTTTCTTCAAAGTTCCGTTGGGTGCCCATTCAGGTGTCGACCTCCTCACTTGACCAGGGTTCTAAATTACGAGGCGTAATTGGCTGTGTTAAAGCTCCTAAAGGAGGCCAGAAATATGCAGCCGGAAACGATTACATTACGCAGGTCGCAGAGTTTTTATCACGTGAGTGTGAGGAACCGTCGGTCAAGCAACTACGGCAAGTAAATTTAATAATTTATCTATTTTAAGTGTTTTGGTCTTTATCTTAAAATACTACTAATACGATTTGTTTAGCTTAATTTTCGTGGACTACCAAAACCAGGAAGGGTGCACGATTTAGTATCAGATTTTATTATTTAGGCTTCTGACCTTATCAGACGATTTTGAGTAAGATTCAAAGACATTCATTTGTGTCTATCCTGCATGGGCTTAGCGCGTTAAGTGCTTATGAGTAATTTCATGTAACTGTAGTGTAAGTCACAATTTAAGAGGAGATTAAAAACTTTTTAAATTTGAAAAATAAATCAAAATAAATAAAGCTTGTTACATTATTTAGTTTTAATAAGTGTAGATCAGCTATTCCACTAATTTTTTTTTTTCATTTAATGTTAAAAGTTGTAGTAATAATCACTTTTTACACATGTGACTTACACTACAGAAAGGATAATTTTGCATGGAATTTGCCTTATGTAAACTACCGAACGAGTTTAGCCTCTGACTTCCAAAAAGTTGATGATTTACATGAATTAAATATTCGAGACAAAAACAACGACAAAAAACATCGACAACAAAAATTAAATATTCGAGGTTGAAAACTTCTTATTTTTATACTAGTAATGAGTTTAACACGAATTAAAATTATGTTTCGCAGCCAAATCCAAAATGAAAACTAACAAAAGTACACATAACCATTTATTGCAATTTTACTATTAATTAAAGTAAGTATTCAATATAGGGTGAATATGACATGCAAGATCTCACTTAAAATTTCGATTTTTTTTTTATTCTTTCGATCAATTTTTGAAGTAAAGTAATTTATTTTACCAAGACCTATATTAAACTGGAGGGCCCAATTGGTTCGCCTTGCTTGCAGAAGGTCCTAGATTCGGGTTCGGTTATCGCAGGTGTCGGCTCGTCACTTGACTGTGGTTCTTAATTACGACGCCTGTCGCAATAGCCCTCGTGATTTTTTTGATATTTGATATTTTTTCCTTATTCTTATTTAAAATGCTATATAATAGGGTAAAATGTGGAAATTATTTGACAGAAATTTAAAGAAACATAAAATGAAAATTTTCCATCGCTATCGTCGCAGTCAACGTGTTAAGTGATCTAATGCATTGCATATTTGCTTATCAGGAAAAAATACTGATTTTTTAAAATCTCTGATAATAAATAATTCTTGATTGCATGAAAATTTATGTTTAGATCAGTGTTTATGATATTCAAATATTTAAGTGGTATTTTAAATAATTTATAGTATTAAAGTTTGTTTTTCTACATTTTAATGATTTAAAATATACTTGGATGTTAGCTAGTTATAAATATAAATCTATTAAAGTGTCTGTTATTAAAAATTATGAAAAAATCTATTATCACTGTTTATACTTATTTTGTTAATTTTTGCTTTCAGCTGCTGTGAGACTGCACAGTTTCAGGAAACAACACATATGTGATAGAAAGGGAACATCTTCAGGGCTTAGACTACTAAGTATTACATTTATATGTATTGTATTTCTATTGCTACCTGTCATTTTATTAATAAAATATTAGTAATTCAAGTAGCGTTTCTTTTTTCTTGTGTTTAAAATAAATTTTTGAGTGTCCACATGCTTGCAGGTTTTAGGAAGTTTTAAATTAAGTGGAGTTCAAAAGGTAGCTGTTAAACAAGGTAGGTAATGAATTTGAGAAAGTCGTGAAGAAAATTTGAAATTAAAAGAAAATTCTACTAGACAGGGGCTTATATGAAATAATGGAGAAATTACTTTGCTTCAATGGTTTTCTAATAAAAGGGTTAAGCTCCAAAATACCTTCAAGGCTTTAGTTGCATTGGTATGTTCTCGGTTCAGCATCGGGAGCATGTTGGTTTAACCTTGGGTAGGAACCGTTATTACGTACGGAATGCGTTGGAATCTACCCGGATAAACATCGGGTAGACGACGGCGGAAAGTAAAAAATGCATTGGTAAGTCCTCGGTTTAGCATCGGGAGCATGTTGGGTAGATACCGTTAATACGTAGGAAAGACGTTGGAATCGACTCGGCTAAGCATTGGGTAACCGCCTGCACGTAGGCAAACGGTCGCAAGATAATCGGTTTACGGTCGTATAATAACGCGAGTTAGGTTGGCGTGACGTGGGTAAATGGTCGCGCGTGGAATTGGCAAGAAGTCGCTGCGATGGTCACATCCGATCAATAACCGACGATTTGTAGTTGCAAAAAGGGTGGTAACTAGTCGCCGACGATTGGCGAAAGGTCGTATATGGTACATCGGCCCGATGCACTGCCGATTGGCATTTCCGATCTCTTGCCGACATACCAAAATGCGTCGGTAAGTGGTCGCACCTAATTGGCAAATGGTCGCTCGCCAAGGACGAAACGCAGCCGCTGCGATGGACATCGCCCACCCTTTTCCGACGTGATCGGCTTGATGTCGCAGAATGCATTGCGACTTTTGGCCGATGCTCGGCCAACGATTATTTGCTGCTTGGGAAGTCGCTGCGATTGTTAAATCGATCAATAACCGACGATTTGGGGTCGCAAAAGGGGCGGCAACTAGTCGCCGACGATTGGCAAAAGGTTGTGTTTTGTACATCGGCCCCATGTGCTGCCGATTGTCATTTTCGATCTCCTGCCGACTACCAAAATGCGTCGGTAAGTGGTCGCACATGATTGGCAAATGGTCGCTTGCCAAGGACGAAACGCAGCCGCTGCGATGGACATCCCCAATCCCTTTCTGACGTGTCGGCTCGATGTCGCAGTATTTTTTTGCGACGTTTGGCCGATGCTCGGCCAACCGATTATTTGCTGCTAGGGTAGTAGTCAATTGAAACTCAATAAAAAAAATTCTCAATGTCAAACAAAAAAAAGCATTATTTACTGTTTAAAAATAGTTAATTAACTAATAAAATATGTTTTTAAATAACATTTTAATTATATATTTGCACAGGATCCTTAACTATTATCACAACCACGAATAAAAAATGACTTATATTTCACCCACTAGTTTTCCATTCTTTTATGCATACAAATTTAAGAAAATGAATTATTACAACTATGGTAGTTAAAGCATACTGATATTTAAGGACCTTTTTTGCTTAATTTCTTTATCAGTTAAAATTAATTAGATAATACAATAAAAAAAACCTTTAAAAATGCATTTTATTCTTATATAATAAGCGTATCTATGTATCTGTAAAACTTCTTTGTTTACGTAGGTACATTAAATGCAGTGAAACACGTTACAGGGACTGTTTATTTTTTCGCAACTGTTACATTTTGTTTTGTATCCCTACGAGTTTTAAAGTACAAAATCTCTCTCTACATTATAGTATACTTTCTGATTAAGTAATTTAAATACTTAGAAGTAAATAAATATCGTTACTTTGGGGGGGGGGGGAATATTTATTTAAAATTAACTCAACCGGGACGAAATTCAGTAATGCGCCGAATAAAATAATAAACAAGTTTTTACGAACGAAAGACAGATCTCGAACAGTTAAAAAAAACTAAATTCTAGACATAAATGTCAAATTTGACAAACGCATAACTTCAGTTGTCCATTCGAAAGGAAACGAAATCGCCACACCATTCAATAAAGTTCTTTGTATCGATCGAATGGCTTTTTGTGATGTTGCCATTCAAGATTGAGTAATATGTCGCTTTAATATTCCAGTCTGACGACTTTTTCTTTCTCGAAAAAAAAAGAAAGTTAACCTTGAACCTTTTTATTTCTTTTGCGACAGGTTTCCCCGCTTTATTATTTACCCGTTGATGACGAAAAGCGTTCTTTTTTATTTTCTTTTTTTAATTTTCGAACAGGTTTTCGTAGCCGCGTGCGCCAACAGAAGTTGTGTTCAAGGGCTAGAATGATTTTTTCATTGACAATGTAAACTGACCTTGTATAGGGAAGTCCGTTCATCCGTACAAATTGAGTTTGGATTTTAAAGTTAGAATTATTACTAGGTAGCATAATAAGTTTTTTTTTAACTTGAGGGTGCTGATTCCCAAAAAGTGATGTCAAAACCGTAATTAAGGTTTACACTTTCATGTATGTAATACATCGCACAAATTTCTTTTATGTATTGTAATATATTGCACAAATTTCTATAATGTTATAATATTTACTTCTTCTCAATAACTCTCAGTCAATCTCTTGATCCATCGAACAGTTCCCACGGTCTAATAGCGCCTTATTGTTGCGCCAGTACATTCTTTCCCAGAAAAATTTGCAAACGAATCAGAATTTGTTTTAACTCTTTTCACAACATAACCTTTGAAAATAGATGTACTTTTTAATTAGAATTCGAGATGTGATGTTGTGTGCTTTTTGGCGGCCGAGCTTCTGCTCCAGACTCCATCCTTTTAAAAACCTTGTGCTTGTGAAACGGGCATATGTTTCGCCATATTTTCTATTCGTGGCACATCCATTTTCTTAGCATGTATTGATTAGAAGTCTATTCTTTTCCACTGCGGCGCCAATGAATAATTTGCCTAGGTCATTCTACTGCATGTGATGTCCCTGACACAGTTCGTTCAATTCTGTTTTTAGTTAATTAAAACACATATGTGAGCTGTCGTGAAAATTGTCGTTTCTTCAAAGGCTTCAAATCATGAATAAAGCAGCAATACATAAATGAAGTTTTTTATTTACTTGCCTAATATGAAATTTGAAATATAAGGTAATGAAAGATTGCGACGGGGTCGAAAATCCGAAGTGAAGATTTTGTATTCTCTACACGTTCAGGAGGGTTGCTGATTCTGAAAAAGACGCTATTGAACAGTGGTCTTTTTTAAACCACTTTACAGCTCGAACTATAAAAGAGCTACGGAGCAAACTTGGTTCGTGAGTTCCCAGCAGGGCCGTAACTTATAGGGGGGAGGGGGGGAGCCTCCCCCCCAATAATTTTACAAAGGGCGCCACTTTGGACGCCGTTAGGCGCCCAAAAAGGCGCCCTCTTTAACTTTTTTAACAATCCACTTTTTAAACAATTATTTAACAATAATACGTAATTGTATCATTATTTTATTTTCTTATTTCTCCTCAATAATTTTTTAGAGTGCTATTTTAGCTTAAAATGGCACCATATGAATGGCGCCCTCCCTAAGATTTTATAATAAACAACAGAAGCTTAAACTGGTATGAAGAACATACTGGTATTTTTTAAAAATAACGGAAATCTTTCACTCGAATTATTCTTCCCCTCCCCCCCCACTATGAGATCCAAACACTTATACTAGTTAAAAACGATTTTCGAAAGACACAATATTGAATTAAAAAAAATATATATATGTTGGTATTTTCCTAAGTATGAAACTACCTAACAGTTTTGCCCTCTTTGCTCTGTTGACAGGCTTGCAGTTGCAAGCTTCGATTTAGGCTGTAAAAATGGGTAGTTTAATTATCAGTTTGCACTATCTTTTTCTGCCCCCGAGTGTAACTGGATGTTGGACCAGCTGGACTAAGACACAAAGACAGTCTAGACATAGCTACGTATTTAGGATTTTTTGTTCTGTGTAGGGCCGTGGGGGACAATCCGTTATCTTGAAGTCGATAACCCTAAACAAGACAGTATCAAAGGGACGAAAATGATTTTCAACGAAAGCATACTGTTGGTGGACATGACAATAAAAAGTTGTGGGCGATCACACGATTTCCACGGGGGACAGAAAAGGGGGCTGTAAGTTGGGAGCCTTATTGTTGTGTACAACTGTCTGCTCTTCTTTCAGTCAGTAGCCAAAGACCACCTACGGAGGTCGGTCGCGTGATCTCAAGTAAATCTTTTTTATTTAATTGTGCTTATTAACGTATTTACGTGTTGTTTAAGAGAGAAAGCTAATCTTATCCACTTTTTTTCATGCTTTTCTAATGCTTAAATTTTCGAAACCTTCTGCACTTAATAATAAGTTCACAATAAAAGTTAAATAAGTTTAAATTAATTAACCTTTTAAAATAAGTTTTATTTTCGTTGGAAATAAAAATAGGGTAAGAAATTACTATTTATTCATTTTATTATGATTGTATAAGTTACTTATTAAATGTATCATATTAGGGAGTTAAATTTCATCTATTTTTTTTAATATGTACTTGTACATAAAAACAAGTAAATTAATAAAGAAAACTAATTTTATAATTATAAATAGAAAATGACAAAATGTAACTTTTACAATTAAATTGCGTGCCAAAGCTACTTTTCGATAATTTCGTGAAGCAATAATGTTTATTTTGCACGATTGTATAGATATTCGTATTGTTATAATTGAAAATTGTATAAAGGATCAATTAATTTTGAAAATCTCACTCGTTTCTATCGAATACTCTATTAACACTATCCGGGGGGGGGGGGGGGGGGGGTAATATATTATTATAATTAGTAGGGGGTATAATAATTATTTAATTATTAATAAAAATGGTTTAATTAGTAATTAATTAAAATTTTTTATTTTGATTAGAAAGTTAAATTAATTCATAGGTACTAATTAATGTAATTAGCCATTAATAATGATTCATAACTCACGAGGCTCCAAAAAATTTAAGAGGGCGCCAAAACGGGGTCCTCCCCCCCCCCAATAAAATGTCCAAGTTACGGCCCTGGTCCCAGTACCTGTCGGACGTCATATATGCTATATTTAATGTAATTTATCAATATTAAGCCTCATTTTACAAAAAAATCTCGCAGTACGACGCAAAATATGCATATCACAAGTTTACATTACATGTCATATTGGTAACATCAACTTCCGAAGCGAGTTCCGGACTAAACACGTTATTTCAGGAAGAGAACTACGAATCGCCTCTGTATAGACTGCTTACAAAACAAAGTGTCATGCTGTGACTTCAAAAATTTCCGGTGCAAAAGCAAGTTAGAATACTAAATTTAACTTTTTTAATTCGAGCACTTTTAAGTAGCTTAGATCGGAAATGCACTCTAAAATAATCGAAGTATATTTTTTTAATATCAAATGGTAGTTTTCATGGACGGGAAGAAACCAACGTGGTTCCCAGTTTGACCAGTGTGAGAAATAAATGAAAACAATTTTCTTATAAACTGGTCGGATAGGTAACATTTAGGAAATTTTTATTTGTTATCGTCAATAAGATTCCGTTACCGATTTTTCGTACATATGATATTAAGACATTATAGCATAATTTATTCGCTATATTTTGAAGTTTTAATCAATGATTGATATTATAATTTAATTTCGTCGTTCGTCAGGTCTGTAACGCCTCATCATGTCTGTAAATTCATACCATAGATATCATAAGTAAAGTATTAGATTGGCAGATCGCGTGACCTCCAATGCTAACGAAGGGACGCGCATGGAGGCCAAATAAGAGGGCAAAATGGCCAGTGTTGCTGCCATTTTAAGGAGAAAAATACTACGAAAAAATACCATTTAATTCTAAAATTACAAGAAAAAATACTATAAAAGGATTTAAAGTCACTAAAAAGATTCCAAAATGCAGCTAGTATTTTTACGATTTTTTTTGTAATTTAAGAATTAAATGGTATTTTTTCGTAGTATTTTTCTCCTTAAAGTGGCAGCAACACTGGCCATTTTGCCCTCTTATTTGGCCTTCATGCGCGTCCCGTCTTTAGCATTGGAGGTCACGTGATCTGCCAATCTAATACTTTAACTATGGGATAATTCCACGTAAAATGATACCACAACTGAAAAAAAAATTTCTACAGTTGTAACTTTTATATGTGCTTAAGAAAAGTTTGAATTTTAATTTTTTTTGTATCAACAACTATTATTGTTTCACCTTTGGCAACACAGCAGCTTCAAAATGGCTGCTTTGTTTTGAAAGCATGGTCTCGTGTATTTTCATCATTTTGAACCCAGGAATTTTAAGGTAAGAAACACATTTTATCAGATTTTTTGGAAAAATTATTAAAATAGATTATCAGAACTATCTTAAAAACACATTATTAATCGGCATTTATTACTAAAAGATACTTAATTAGAAAGATAAAAATCTCATTTTTGACTGTAGTGTAAGTCACGAAAAGATATAAAAGTTACTATAACTTTTTAAAATAAAGATTTACTTCAAAATTTTTACGATATTTTCTTTCTATAGTAACCTCTGCGTAATTACACACCTTTTTAATTTTAAAATAAAATGCATTTTCTTTATTTATAACACATTTTAGCTTTGTAGTGTAAGTCACAATGTAGTGTCAGTCACAGCTTCTGTTTGATTTATCTATTATAGATTAGCTATAATATTTGTAGATTTCTTATATTTTGATAATTTTTATTTAAGATAGCTAAATCAACAGTTAAAAGAAAAAAAAGAGCAAAGGGAAAGACTTTAAGCATGTGGAAAATTTTAAACCTTTAAAGAAAAGGAAAGCAAAAACGACTTTACGGACAACACTCTAACTAAAAATACACCACCTCTATTGCAATGTTCCAACCGTTAGACAACATTGAATGGCATTTCTCTGCTACCAATGTTGGTCATCTTTACCTTTAGTCATGAAAAAGGACCATTTGATGGACTTATTGATACAGTGAGGAGGGGATAAAAGCAGCCACACCTTCCAGGAAAATTGACCCACATTCTGCTAAAGATTTTTTCACTTTGCATAAGAAATCTGCCCAAACATATCACTATTATACATTTCTGACAATTGTATAAAGGGCGAAATAGGTAGATTAAATGATATTTGCTCATCAAAGGAAAATAAATATTTCCGATTCCTGACACTCAAAAATTGCTCTGCTTTTTAAAATTAAACAAATACTTACTTAAAACTGCCAATATTTCATTAAATCCCCCTAAAAGCAACACTGCTGATTAAACAAATGGAAATGTTGTAAAAGGAAATACCTCTCAGCAAAATTCTGAAAATTAATTTGATGCTGAAAGAAGAGCTTTAGTTCCTTTTGTAGGAAAATTATCGTTAAATATTTGTGGGGCAAATGGTAAGTATAGATGCTTATTCAATAAAACTGAAACATCTGCAATGGTCAGGAAGTCTTTTTGCGTGGCCTGAGAAGGAAGGTTTTTCAGACAATTCTATTGAAGAAAGAATTAGGAAATTACCAGAAACCAACTTTAGGGGACGTTGTGTAACTTTTTCTAACTATGATTTTACCATGTATGCAATTCTTAACTTTCCATGTTCAAAATTATTTACATATGTTATGTTATTATTGCCTAAATTTCCATATCTGTGATACAATTCACATGATGTAGTGTAAGTCACAAATTGAATGTAGTGTAAGTCACGCACAAAACTGTTAATAAATTATTTCCTATGATATTTCCACACTTTTTTGCAATTAAATTATTTAGCTTTAAACCTTGTACTTAAATTAAGCACTGGTAGAATGTTGATTTACTGCACTATGAAGAAGAAATGAGAGTTTTAAATGATAACCAAAACTCGACTTCCTTTCATGTAGTGTAAGTCACAGTATGACATTTTTATTATTTTTTAGTGAAATACTGAATGGAAATGATTTTTTATGATTTCTAAAAATAGTA
The DNA here is from genome assembly GCA_019343175.1 of Oedothorax gibbosus. Taxonomy (NCBI): domain Eukaryota; kingdom Metazoa; phylum Arthropoda; class Arachnida; order Araneae; family Linyphiidae; genus Oedothorax; species Oedothorax gibbosus. The sequence goes on from CM033270.1 coordinate 24,380,761, forward strand.
TATGTTCAGGGGTAAACTGGCGTACAATATTTTTTTGAATAAGTAGAAAATAATTATGAACTACGCAAACGAAATTTGTTAAATCGTTCGATGTAGTGTAAGTCACGCGTGGAAATGCCCTATGATATCTATGCTTCAAACCCATTAAAAAAACGTGCGTTCGCATTTGTATTATTTTCGTGGAACAGCAGCGAAGATAGGGCTTGGTATCTGTAAAACGCTCTTGTTTACGAAGGTACATTACTTGCAAAGAAAACTGCATACAGGGGCATTTTCAATCTTGATATTTTTTAATGTTTTGGGTTTTCGTAAAGGGTGGATTATAGCTTCCACACTACGTTTATAACGTAAAAAGTGGAAGGTTTCGTAATCATTCCGTCCGTCTGTCTGTCCGTCCGTCTGTCTGTCTGTCTGTCTGTCCGTTACCCACTTTCACAGAAAGAACCACAAGTCCCACAAACAAGTGGAATACGTCATTTTGAAGCAAAAAATCAGATTAGGCTATATTCCAAATTTAAATAAAAAATTTAAATTAGAAGTTTATTTAAAATTTAAATAACTAAAAATTTAATCTACATTGAAAAAACATGCAAGTTCCATTTTTATCATAGATATCATAATTAAAGTATTAGATTGGCTGATCACGTGACCTCCAATGCGAACGACGGGACGCGCATGGAGGCTTTTTTGGAGGGCTTAATGGCCAGTGTTGCTGCCACTTTAAGAAGAAAAATACTAAGAATAAATACTATTTAATTCTAAGATTACAAAAAAAAATACTAAAAAAGGATTTAAAGTCACTATAAATATTCCAAAATGCAGCTAGTATTTTTACAATATTTTTTTGTAATTTTAAAATTATTCCAAAATTATGTTAAAAGTTTAGTTATAAAGTTTAAAGAGCATATTAGTATTTTAGAATAATTCTAAAATTACTAAAAAATATCCTAAAAATACTAGCTGCATTTTGGAATATTTATAGTGACTTTAAATCCTTTTCTAGTATATTTTTTTTTTGTAATTTTAGAATTAAATAGTATTTTTTCGTAGTATTTTTCTCCTTAAAGTGGCAGCAACACTGGCCATTAAGCCCTCCAAAAAAGCATCCATGCGCGTCCCGTCGTTAGCATTGGAGGTCACGTGATCACCCAATCTAATAATTTAATTATGATATCTATGATTTTTATTCAATATGTTCACTGTTGCCATTTCGTTAAACGTACGAGAAACTTTATTTGAAATAAAAATAAAAATATGTATTTATGTGATATAATTCAGTTTGGATTGTTGTAATATCACAAAATACAGTTCTTTTGATGGTTCATTATATATGTATGAAGAAAGATGCATAGAAAATTCTAACTTGGCATAAAAAAAATGTAAGTTTCGCTTTTATTTTTAAAGCATCAATTGTTCTAATTATATATTTTTTTAACTGTAAATTAATTTAACAGTGAATTTTCGAAAGAAATGGAAATTAAGGCGATACAAAGATATTTATTAAAAAAGATTACATCATTATTCTTCGAACTTCAAACAAATTTAGCAAATGATAAAGTCTAATTATTAAATCTGAGAAAGAAGATTAATGAAAATATTTAATTTTGGCGTTTAAAACTTTGAATTACAAATAGCTAACGGCCCTGGTTTTATTAGAATTAAATCACCTTTGCCATGCGCAACAATCGCACGGGAAATTTTAATTCTTTTAGACAATAAATTTAAATAAATTTATTTTTACGAAATCGATCAGTTTGAAATGACGTCAAATATCACTACGGATTCTTTGTATGTTGATATGAAATGTTTTCATTCAATTTAAAAACGAGGAATATTACATATTTATTCGTAGAAATATAAATTAATTTTTGCAAACGATAAGTAATAATTATTGAATTTTCGAAATAAAATAAATGAAACTAGCCAATTTTGGCGTGTAAATGTTTAATATAGAATTAATGTTGTGTTTGGCGCGTTTATTCCTGTTAAACACAAATGTGTGGAAGCGGGTTAAGTGAAAGATTCTGTTACAAACCTACTTGTTTATTGCTATGACGTTAAGAATAGTTATGTAAAGCTGTTTTTTTTTTCGAATTTTTTAAGTACAAATAATTGTTTTTGAATATTATTTAAAAAATTCTACATATGTAGATGAAGTAAGTTTAGCTTCTTTAACAAGTATTATTATTTTTTAATTTTAATTTAAAATATTTTTTTTAACAATCTATGCTATACTCTGCACTCTTTTAAGCAATATACAAGGTTATGGTAGCCTAATTGTTAAATATAATGTTGTTCGGTTGAATTTTAAAAGTAATATTATTTCTTAGGTTTTCATTAAAAAATTTTGTTTGCATAATTGAAATAACAACCATGGAATTCATTATAATTATAAAATGTTTCTCATGGTAACACAAAGTTGAACTGTGAACAGTGTTTGAAGTTAAGAAAGTTAACAAATCAATGGCATTGCTTTGCGTTTGCATGCCATTGATGCTGATGGTAGGTGATCATAGATATCATAGTTAAAGTATTAGATTGGCAGATCACGTGACCTCCAATGCTAACGACGGGACGCGCTTGGAGGCCAAATAAGGGGGGCAAAATGGCCAGTGTTGCTGCCACTTTAAGGAGAAAAATACTACGAAAAAATACCATTTCATTCTAAAATTGCAAAAAAATATCGTAAAAATACTAGCTGCATTTTGAAATCTTTTTAGTGACTTTAAATTCTTTTCTGGGTTTTTTTTGTAATTTTAGAATTAAATGATATTTTTCTCCTTAAAGTGGCCGCAACACTGGCCATTTTGCCCCCTTATTTGGCCTCCATGCTCGCCCCATCGTTAGCATTGGAGGTCACGTGATCTGCCAATCTAATACTTTAACTATGATATCTATGTAGGTGATGTTCTTTCTGCGTTTTATTTCGGGTGGTCGTAATTAAACTGACGGTATTCAGGGTCCCTGTACAGAAAACGAATGGATTGAATTGCTATTCATCTGGTCGAGAGGCTATTGACGACAAAAGATAATCCATAAACATTTCCGTTGGAGAAAATTGCTTAACTGCTGTGTTACCGTGCATGTTAAGGGTCTACCTGGTATTGATTATGATAACAGATTAAGATCTTTAAACATGTATTCCCTGAAAAATAGGAGAGCTAGGGGTGATTTAATACAGTTATTCAAGTTCATAAAACAGGGAGACATGGAGGGCTTAGGTTTTACTTTACCTTAAATAGCCGGACCAGAGGACATGATCAGAAATTGAATAAATCGTGCTTTAGAAGGGAGGTAAGAAAACATTATTTTTACACAGAAAAAAATGTTTTGTTGGGAGAACCAAATTTTTTTTGTTGACGTGTTTTGTTGACTAATTTTGTTGACTTAACAATATTTTATTTGTCCCAACAAAGCGAGTATTTTCACCACAACAAAACCCGTTTGGTTGAGGTAAGCTCGGCCTGCTATTGGCTGTTTCTAACTGTGACGTCATGGCGCCTGTTATCAACGGCAAATCGAAGAAAATTAAGGGCGCCATTCGGCCATTATCGTCTTGGAAGGATTTGATTGCTATTTTCAAAGGTAACTTGAGCCTAGTGGTCAGCGTCTCGGTCTCGAGATCGGAAGGTCCCGCGATCGAGTCCTGGTACCACTCTGAAGACCTACCGAGTATATGCGAAGTGCTAGTTTAAATCTGTTGGGTCCGAAAGTGTCCTGTGGTCGGTCATTGCGCGTTTTCGGTTTGGCGGATTTTTGGTTGAGTCAACAAAACCATTTGGTTGAATCAACAAAATAATTTCAACAAAATAATTTGGTACTAACAACAAAATTTTTGTTGGCGCTATATTGACCAAAAAATTTTGTTGAAACAACACAATTTTTGTTCTTTCAACAAAATATTTTTTTCTGTCAATGAGTGGAACGCTTTACCAGATTATGTTGTTTATTCGAAGAGAGTAGAAGAATTCAAAAGAATCTCGATGGTTATCGGAAACTGGTAAAGTATTAGATTTATTTTGGACCAACCGTGCTGGGCCTCTGGCCTGTTGTTGGTCGACAATTTTTGTATTTGTATTTAAAATAATCATAAAACTAAGTTATAAACGATGTACTTTTCATTATATTAAAAAAAATATTGATTTCAATTGACTTGTTTTAGGTGACGTAATTCCTTCCAGCTTTCATTCATGCATTTTCATCAATCGGTGCTCCTATTGGTGCTCGGTTTCCACGTGACATTGATTTATTTACTAATCGAGGCTCAAAAAAGAATTAATTTTCATACAACATTCCTGTTGCCACTCAAGCTTTAAGTAAACGCAGTGTAACTCTTTCAATATTCTTCATCAGAAAATTTGAGAAATGTTCCCGTGTTACCTCTTTTGTCGTCAATAGCTTCTCTACCAAATAAGTAACAATTCTGCCCATTTGTGTGCTTTACCAACAGCCTTGATTACCGTCAATTTAAATGCGACATCCTGTACATAATGTTCCCCATAAAACCGCAGGTAGTAAACACTGTTGGGTAAATCCATGTAAAACTATCATTTCTGCAGTGTAAGTCACGTTTGTCAAAAGTGATTATCACTACAACTTTTAACATTCAATGAAAAACAATTAGTGGATTAGCTGATCAACACTCATTAAAACTGTATAATGTAACGTGCTTTATTTGATTTATTTTTCAAATTTAAAAAGCTTCTATTCTCCTCTTAAATGGTGATATTACACTACAGTTACATGGAATTACCCTGTTGAGTGCGCCGATTTTTCGCGCCATAAAACGGCCAAGGGCGCCAAGGCTGCGTACCTGCTGAGCTTGTTTCTTTTGAAATATTTATTTTCACGGTTTATCGCGCCGTATTTCCCGAACCGCATGCTATTCCCCGTAGTTTATATTCGCTCGTTTATGTCTTCTTTTAACTTGCACAATCAAGCGATATTTCTATGTAGCAAGGTTGTCTGAGCAGTTAGGCCGTGCACCAAAAATGTCCGACGAATAATACCCCGTGTGGCGGAAGTGCACGTTAAATATTCTTCAAAGTCCTAACGCTGCGTACGATGTCGCCCTTAACGGTTGCGTTGGGTGCCTACTCAGGTGTTGGCTCATCACATGACTGTGGTTCTAAAATATGACGCCCGTCGCCAATAGCCCTCGTGTAGCTCTAGTGCAACGATAATTCAAACTAACCTAACCTGAGCAGTTAGGTTAGGTCACTCACGTGCACCCAAAGAGTTCTATAATAGGGTAGAGACTGAACCTGGCAACAGCACCATGGACCAACACGGAGACAATATATAGGGTGGCATGTGGGGCCCGATGGCCGAGTGGTTTGGATCGCAGGCCATAACGCTGCTCTCTGAGGGATAAGCAAATTGGCTGAAGTGTAAACTTGTTTTCACTATATGAGATTTTAATTAAAATTTCTGACTGAAAATTGAATTTCTTAAATTTAACATTACATTTCTGCAGTAGAGTGTTATAAATGACTACTCTATGCTTTAAATTTAAAAATTTAATAAACTTATCAAATTTATATATTTTTAAAAAATTATGTGTGTAGTTGCTGGAAAACCTGACAGCCAGGTGACGGGTTTATACGTCTGTATCCCTCAAAGGGCTGGTCTCTATGCACGGAAATAAATAAATCGTGCAGATGAAGGCTAACAAATTCCGTTCTACTTTCCCGCGTTTCTGACCGAATTTCACGTGATGTGTTTTGGACAGTTTTCGACCCTCCGGGATCAACCCTCTCAACCCAGCTCAATTTTCATTTCACACAGGCATCAATAATACAAAGAATCGCCTAGAAGCAACATCGTCAGTGATAAATGGAAGACAAATATTTAGGTCTCACTTTCATCATGGCCCTACATAACATTTAATTTTTTTTGGTCTGACAAAATTCTAACTACGTTATCAGTTGTTGTCGTGCCCATGGATAGTAGTTGGTTGGTAGACACATATTTTCAGGCTTGTGCGCTTGGTCACAGAGACCCGCTTATAAACCGTCGTCAAGAAGGACGGACACGACATACACACACATACAAGACAGATGCTGCCATCTATCGCCACCTCCACAATTTAGACATGGCCCTGAAGGGGAGGGAAATAGTCTCCATCAGGGACCTGTACCCGTGGTAAACTGCGCAATGACCGACCACAGGACTTTCGGACCCAACAGATTTAACGAGCACGTACTCCGCATGTACTCGGCAGGTCTTCAGTGGTACCGGGACTCGATCACGGGACTTTCCGATCTCGATTCCGAGACGCTGACCACTAGGCTCCCCACAGCCCCGTGCCCATGGATATCTCATGGATTTTGATGGTTGCCAGAACCTCCGAAGAGGTTGAACTTCTTTTTACACACATAAAGTCGAAGACCAACACATAGACAAATAACATTTTAATGGCAAGACAAACATCGATGCGCTTACCAATCGGGATTCGAAACCGGGACCTACGGGCTGGGATCCAGACGCACTATCCACTATGCCGAGTAGGCGTCAAGTTATGAGTAATAGTAAAATCTTACAAAGGTTTTGTCTGTTGCCCATTTTCGTAGTAAAAAGTACAAAAGGAAGTATAATAGGCAAAGTTGCAACCTTTATTAGATATAGATATACTGGATCATTAAACATGTCCAATGAATTTTCAGAAAAGTACATTTAATTTTAAAAATACAACTAACACTAATAACTCCATTATCATCAAAGTGATTCGTAAACTTCTATTATGGATAAAAAAAACTAAAATGAACTTAAATTTAAAAAGATATAAATACAATGGGGTTGTTTCACGTCGTGGATGGCAACAGCTCCAACGGTTTGTTGTCATTTGTTGCCTGGAATTACTTATGTTTTGGTATTCGAAAATGAGTTTTCTAAGAATATTTTACTTGTTTTTAAATGCCAACTTCTTGCTGTGCTGTTTTGGTTGTTCAAAACAATCGATAAAGAAATCTTGCATAGAAAGAAAAGTGTCTTATTTATATATCGTTCATTTTGAGAGTGAAACCGAAGCAACCAATAAAATCGCAGTGCGTGAAATCGAAGGAACCAATGAAATCCAGTACGAATACAAATAAAAACAAGAGCGTTACATCGTCTGATACATTCCCATTCATTGTTGACAAGATTTTTAGATACAGCATTTCCAAGCCAACAAAACGTTATGACACCATCATTGAACTCAAGAAGCAAATTTGATTGAAAAAGCGTGAAAATCTTTTTTTTTTTGTTCTTATACTTCCTGGCTTAAGTAATTTTTCCTCTATTTCCCCAGTGTTCTGGCGCATGTGTTTATAATAAAAAAGTGTTTTGTCGTAATAGCTATAATCTGTCACTCAATATCAAAGGGAAAAAGAAAAGTTTTTTCTACTTTCATTTTCTATTTCAACGAAGTGTTCATTTCTTTTAAAGCATCCATTGTTACAATCAAACGATTGAGGTAACCGCTACCTGAAATTAAGGGTAATAGTTTTTATTGCAAAACAAAAAATGATTAGTGAATTATATTTTTGCTTCAAAAAAGTTTGAAAGTCAGTATTTTATTTTTATATTGTTTTTTTTAAATTTTATAGCAATTGGTAAATAGTTTTATAAAAATTTACGAAAAATATACATACAAAATTATATTATTCGCTCTTATACAGTCAGATTTATTTCAGTGATTAACGTTTCGACTATGAAATCATCATTAAATTTTATAAATAACATATTATTTACGTTGTTATTTGTTTGAAAAACTATTTAAAAAATGAAACTGAGTCTATTTGCACACTTTTTATAGCTAGATTACCGTCAGTGCGGGTAACTTTGGCCAAAATCATTGTTTTTTTTACAAAAGAAGAAAAATTAAACTACAAAACCGATTTAAACACTTTAAAATCACTATGCATTTTAAGTATTGTACTTTTAGGAATAATTTGCAGGCATTTTTGTTACATTTTATAAGTTTAAAAAAAATGGTACTAGTTTAAAAAATTGGGATACGATTCTAGTCCAGGAACATTGGCCACAAGCACGAAATACTCACCAAACGTACCATTTACTGCTTTTTGGGCTGTGTAATAGATTTAAGAGGGATTGTCAGTCCCATAGAGCTAATGCATTAGTTTTGGAATCACAACTTCTGCAGAAGTATTGCTTTGCCATGCTAGCCCTTTTTCCCCAGGTATGGGAATCAACATAACATCAAAATGAAACAAATTTGAAACGAAAATGTCATGTAGTTGTTTAATGATATATTTTTGAAGTTTTAAAATGCCAAAACTATACAGTAGATGGCGACACTATTTTAAAACTTTATCAATTATTAATCAAATGACCAGATGTTATTTTCTTTTCAATTTTGTTATAAATTGATATTATGATGATTCCCATACCTGGTGAAAATTGGATAACATGGGACAAAGTTATTCTTTTGCAAAAGTTGTGATTTTAAAACTAATGCATTACCTCTATGGGACTGACAGTCCCTCTTAAATTGCAATAATAAAACTACTAAACATTAGAATTATTAGTTTTTAAAGTTTATTAGGTGATTTCCGGATAAATACATAAAAAATTCTTTATTTGTTTCAGTTTATGCTGCATCGCCCAATGATTTAGTCGCAATACTTTAGAACACTTTCAGCTGACATTTAAAAAAATTAATTTACATTTCAAGAAAATCAACTAATGCATTTTTGAAAACCAGATTTAATGATAATTATTTTCATAATCAAAACGCAAACGATATTATAATGAAAAGGAAATAACATATTAGTAATTTGGAATTCTAAAAAGTTTACATTTCTAGCATTAGCAATTTTAAATGTCGTTCTATATTATGTTTAAAAACAGTTTTAAAAAGACATAATAATATAGAATATCCATAAGAATAAGATTAAAATGTATTATTTGAAATTAAGTAAAGAATCTCGCTTTTCGTCCATTTTTTAAAGTGTAATATAGCATAAGAATATCATTGTAGCTATGGCCAAAGTTAGCCGCATTCGTGGTCAAAAGTTTCCCGGTGACCAACAATTAAATACAGCTTTTGAAATATTCAACATAGAATAAAATAAATGGTGGGATATTATTCCCAATAGATTAAAGAATCGCATAGAGTATTTACTTACTCAATATTCAATAATTTTTGAACAATTCTAAATGAAAGTTTATAGAAGTAGTTTTTTGTTATTCAACGCTTGCAGAAATAAAACACACTTTTTTAGTGTTGCCAAAATTAAAATAGAAAAAAAGTCTTATATTTAATTAAAGCCAATGTTGCCACCTTTCTAAAAATGCTAACTAATTTAAAGTCTGATGATTTTGAGCAGAGGAATTTTGGAACAAATCTTTTTCCGACGCGTGGCCAAAGTTACCCTCCATGGCTAAAGATACCCGCTTTGACGGTATTAAATAAAAAACTAAACTATAATGCGAAATGCAGTAACGTCTGTTCACCCAAATCTTTTACTAATACTGTTCTGTGTATTCTGTACTGTGTACTTTTGAAAATAAAGTGTGAAAATCTCCTACTTCGAGATAAACTTCCATTCATTAATTTTCAATTGTTTTGTTAAATTTTTAATTAAAAAAACAATTAACCACTTTTTTTTTCGTCTTAATTTAAAGACTTACAGCTTAATTTTCCTAAATCTTTACTTAATTCGTTTAATACATAAATTTAAATTTGTTAGTTTTAATTGTTTCATAAAACAACTAAAAAAGTTAATTGCAATTTTTTTTTTTTTTTTTTTATTGTGAGTTACAATTGAAAATAACGTTAACAAATTAATTTAATTGCAAAATGCAATTAAAAGTTCAATTGCGATTAATTTAATTGTAATTAATTTAATTACAATTACTTTTTTAGTCAATTAACAAGATAATTGACAAAATTATTGATTAATGCCCAAACACTCCTGAAAGAAATGTAGAAAAAAATAGGGATAAGGGCATCAAAAACGTGCCGCTCCTAATTGTGCCGTAACTTGATGTCATCCATTTTGTAATGGGGATAATCAAAGATAAAACACTCGATTTTCTATAACGACTAAAACGGTTATGATAGACAAGAAGTAAAAAAAAAACAAAAATACACAAAAGCTTTAGAGGGGATTGAAAGGACGTGTAAAAATCAGGATATATAATTCCCTTACTTATCCCTCTTGCACTCCATCGCTGGAGCATAGGGCCTCCGTCGTTCTTCCATCTCACTCTGTTGGGGGCAGGTGTTTCGCCCCCGCCATGTTTCCCACCCCTTCAGTTCGTTTTCGATAGTTCGCCCCCAAGTTTTTTCTTTGTCTTCCCCTCATTCGGTGTCCCTGGGGATTCCAATCAAAAGCCTGTTTTTACTTAAAATTTTTCATTTTTTCGCAAGCATGCCCAAACAAACGCCACTTTCTTCTCTTAATTTCAAGTTCTTTTGGATCTTTTTGCTCTCCTTAGAAGCCTTCTTTTATTATTTTATGTACCACTTTATTCAAGAATCCTTCTTAGGCACTTGTTAAGGGAAAACCGGGCTTCCTCGTGTTAGTTTTATTGTCAGTGCTATGTTTCGCCCAATAGAAAAGGAGGGACTTCACATTGTGTTAAATACTCTGATCTTAGTTGCGATAGAAATTGCCTTATTTTTCCAAATTCCTTTGGGATATCTAATTATTTGAATAAAATTTGACCTTACTTTTTTAGCCCAGCGGAGAAGGGGGATTCTATGTTGGGTTTTTTTTTTTCTTTAACAAATATTTGAAATTAGCAAATTTAATTGATTGTGTAAAAAAATTTTAGGGAATTTTTTTTAAAACTTTTGCAATAACCTCATATATTTTTAAAAAAGTTTACGTCGCATTACTTTTTAAGAGTATTTTTTTACATAGGGTAACTGATAGTAAAAAAAATGAATACTTTATTGTGAAATAGTTTGTTAAAATTGATTTTCGTTTCATTTCTCTTTGGAAATTAGACTCTCAAAAAATGCGGTTAAATTTTCTCTTCTAATATATCCGAAACAATCTGACTCAATTTTTTTTTTTTAAAAACAATAAAAAATAATCCCATCGCTTTCCATGTTTATAAGTGCGTTGATTTTTACTATTGTATTCTATTAAAAAACCTTTAAAAGATTTTTTAAAATTATTATTTTTCTAAATTCTTAAAACAATAAATGAATTAATTCATAATGATTTTTAATACACAGTTGAAACATTACAAATGCTCAGTTTCGTTGTAAAAATTTTAAAAAAACTATTGAAAAAATTTAAATGTTTTCTATAAAATGCGGTAAATATTCGTTATTTCCCTGAAATTTTCTCATTATTGTTTTTGATATCGAAGCTTAAAAAAGCAATTGAAGCAAAATGTCAATTCGATTTTACGCTTGAACAGTTCCTCGCGTTTTTTTAAGTAGATTACGTTGAAATACGAAATATTTGATAAAAGCAATTTTTAAATTGGAATCTGGATAAATAATAATTTAACCTCAAAAAACAAAATTACGCTTATAAGATCCATTTCTTTCTCTTTACGTTCAAGATGTGGTAACACGAATATGCGATTTTTGCTTTTGTTTGGCTAGAAAGGTTTTAAATGGATAACGTTTAACTAAAAAGACTTCTTGGAACGGAAAGCGCGAAAGATGTTTTTTCATAGAAACGGTTACAAAATTTTTTTGGGTAGTAGTGGCCTCGTAACCCCCCAGTCTACCAAAAGGATCCTCAAGGTAGAATGAGTTACCCTCGGCTTATATACAACTATTTCCGATATTATTCAGGATAAATGGGGAGGAAACGCAGAGGTAAAATCTGCGTCCTCTAGCGAGTGGATGATTGATTCAGGTTCTCTTTTTGGGAACCCCACAGATAATCCTAAATTTGGAACAAAAATTAAAAGTACTTTTGTTAGGAAAAGCGAGGAATAGGGTTTTTTTTTTTTGTTAGATCGAAAGCATTCAAAAAACCTACATCTTGAAATAGTCCCCCTTTTTTTGGGGTAGTTTTTTTTTTAACCAATCAATTCTCAAAAAGTTTAGGGGCGTTACCCAGCAAAACTTTATTTAAACAAAATTTTTAGTGGGGTCCTGTCAAAAGATTCAGAAGGAAGAAATCCCCCACAAAAAAAAAATTTTTTAATTTATAAAGCATAAAAAAAAATATAATTTGGATAATAGTTCCCCTTTAATGATGGGGGTTTAATTTTGGTTATAATAAAAACCCAAACCGTCCCCAATTCTTTGGAATTTTTAAAAATTAAAAAACTAGAAAATTTTTTTTCCCAAAAAAATTTTTCATCATATAGTCTTTATTTCACAAATACAGTTTAAACTTTATTTTTAATTTTTAATGTTTCATCATATTTACTAGGTATTAAACATAAATAACGAAAAAATTTTTTTTTTATAAAGGGAAAAATTTCATCAATGAAAGTATCAAAAAATAGGATTTAATTCAATAGGGGGGGTTTCCCCTGATGACGTAACTATCCAGTTTTCATTTTTGCACTTAGCGTTGCTTTCGTTGCTGGGGTTTCACTCAAAAAGTTTGGGAAAAAACCGAGGAAATTTTTGGATTTAATTTTAATTTTTAAAACGATCCAAAAGGAAGAATATGGAGGCCTACTTTTTAGCAAAACTACAAAAAAAATACCTTCTCTCACGGCAAAAAAGAATATCAATCGATCCAAGATTGTGTGGCCCTTTTAAATTTGCTGTAGGATAATAATTTTTGCCTTTTTTCCCCGTTCTTTATAAAAATAAAAACCGGGGTTACTTATTTGTTTTAAAAATTCCAAAATAAAAATACATCACTATAAAATGCACCCCCTTATATCAAAAAAATCTTCCTCATATGAACTTTGTCATCGCGATTTTCCTGAAAAATTAAAAAATTAACCATACTTTTTTTAACAATGTTATTTTGTAAAAAACCTCCTTTGGTTTTTTTATAAACATTGACTCTTGGGCCTTTTCAATTATTTTTCAAATCATTATTTGTTTCTAAAGGAATGGCAGAAAATGAAGCCATTCAATTTTAATTTCTTCTGTCGAATGGCACCACGAAATGGAAAAAAATTTATCGGATTTGTGCGAAATTGGTGATTTTTTCAGAAAATTAAATTTTTCTCTAAAAATGGAAAAAAATATGAAAAACTAAGCCTCGGTGCACACGTTGGTATTAAAGGGGAAATCTATTTTAAAAAATTTTTTCAATTTCTGAGGGCAGTATTAGTGGGCTTTTACGATACCAGACATAAAAAACACACAGAAAAGACTTTTTTTTTTTTCATTTTATAGATACAGTATGATGCAGCAAGTATTAGAAACTCATTTTTTTGCAATCCCCGATAAAGTTTCCCCCACACCTCTTAAAAAATTTTTCCCCACTGTCAAAAGAATTAAATTTTTTTGTCGTTGCTATTTATGATTCTGTACAAAATGTTTGGAATGTCTCAATTTGTCAGTCTACAATTTATATGAACTCATTTTAGCAGTATGTCGTGAATTTTTTTGATTTGAGCAAATCAGTACATTTGAAACGGTTTAACTCGATGTATATTGTATTAGTATAACTTATTTAGCCCGGGCCCCTGGACCAAGGGAAAATCAAAAAAAATACCCATATCACCATATGCTATATTTTAAAATTTTTTAGGACGAAAAGTAAAATGCTTCTTCACAATTGCAGCATAATTTTTTGGGAACAATCATGTTTGTTCACTTATAAAACCTGTTTATACCAAAAAATTTTAAAAATTAAATTTTTTTAAAAAATACCCAATGAATTAAATTTTTTTAAAAAGATAGAACCTTTGAAAAAAGAAAAAGCTCTTTTTTTACATTCTATAAACAAATCTATTTTAAATTTTTCCAAAGGGGAATTTTTTTTTTGTTAAAAGGATAACTCCAAAAAATTTTATAAAAGGAGAAAAATTTTCATCAATGAACGTATATTTAAAAGTTGAATCGAATTCAATTAATTTTGTAAAAATTTTTTTTCTTTTATTTTAGAATATTCTACAATTTTTAATCGCAAAAAAAACTAAAAAAAACTTTTTAAAATTAGAATTCTTATTTTTTTTGCTATTGAATTTAACTAAAGCCTTCTGCAAGGCGAAAGCTGTAAAATTCCATACAAGGCATTGTACTTCATCTGTTCAAAGATTCTATTTATTAAATAGCTTTATGAAATGAGGTATCCATATTTTTTTTGATGTAGGTTTTTTATTTTTCTTTAACTCTAAAAAGACCCCTTTTCTAATGAAATAGAAAAAAAAAGTTATTTTTAACAGAAAAATTTCAAAATGTAGTGACAAATGACAACTACTGAAGTGTCCCATTGAAAGCTTTTGTGCGACGATTTTATTAAAAAAAAACCCGCATCCCTTTGGCTTCAAAATTAAAAAAACTTTACAGGGTTTGAATGACAGTTTAGTTCATTTTTTCCAAGGGTTCTATAAAAAATTTTTAAAGAGTCACCTTCCAGTTAAAAAGTCAAGGAAAATAGTAAAACCCAAGAGAAACATTGTTTTTTTAAAAAAATTTAGAGTTTAAAAAAAGTTTTAAATTGAGGCACTTTGAATTTTAATAAAAAATATAAAAGACCCTAAAATAATTTAAGCTAACATCAAAACAGACAAAAAGGAAATAATTAAACCCAAAAACCCAAAATTTTGGGGAATAAGGGTTTTAATTATTTTTTTAATTAATTAAGTAAGCATAATGTATCGAAAAAGAAGACTAAAAATATTTTAAAAGGGAAAAAAGAATTCTTAAAAAAATAAAATAGGCTATATTTGTTACTTAAATACTTACTGAAATTCTAACGGGAAAAACTTAGGTTCTTCAGTAATATCCTCAACAACCTTTTACACTAATATACCATTAGAAAAACAAATCCAGCTATAACATAAAATTTTAAAAAACCAAAACAACTATTTTCCTTTTAAATTTTTCGCAAATTAAAATTTAAATTTTTTTATCTCTGCTCGATTTGTATTCGAAATAATTTAAAATTTATTAATAACAAAAAATAATGAAACTACTCCCCAAATGCATTAAAAAATACGAAAATAAATTTAAAATAAGCCCATTGTAGCAACACGAAGTTCATAAAAAACTAAAAAAAACTACTTTCCTGTTATTTTAAAACTTACTGAGTTCTAATCGGGAAAAAAAAAATTTTCCAAAAAAAAAAATATCACACCGTTTCTAACTA
>CM033270.1:24996066-25228566 GCA_019343175.1 Oedothorax gibbosus
CTAAATCACGGCGTATCGACATAAATTAAAATGAATATTGACAATTATTATACAATTGTACATTTTTGCGGTACATTACAACAACAAACTCAACGCGTTGATTTAGTACCAAATATAACAACCATCAGATTTGTGGATCACCCTACACATGACAGACATTTGATCCCTATGTAACTTGATCCATGTGTGAGACCCACGTGCCAAATCCATTCAAAAACCCAAATCCCGCCATCCATTATTTTTTCTTCTTTTTAAGGCAAAGAATAGGACTTAGTGCATCCGCAAACAACCAGCGGACAAATACAAATCTGAAATAACAAGGACAAAAAACCAGGGCCCACCATTGACAGCGTTAAATGAACCCGCTACTTCTTTTCACTGGAGCAATTTTCGCGTTTTCCACCTCGATTGCTCCGGAAAAAAGCAATGCTCCAGAGAAGGAAAAAAAAATCTCGGATTGAAATCCAGGCACCATCTGGTCCCCCCTTCCCCCCCCTTGCGTAAAGGGGGATGGTGCCCCTTAATGTCTCTTTTTGGAGTGATATAATCCTCAGCCAAAGGTTGCGCCACTGCAGCGTCCGATAATGGCATTCGCGACGCCTTATCAGGGGGGTGGATATGTAATATAGTTTTGGCGGAAAGGGGTTCAGTTGCATGTAATTAGCATGGGGGAGTGGTGGCTTTGCCCTCCCACACTTTAAACCCCCTTTTTCATGACTAAGCCGCAATATGGAAACATACCATTACTGGATTATGAATTTATGAAGTGGGAGGGTTGATATGGTGTGTTTTTAAAAGGATGTGGCCACTAGATGGTATAATATTGATTACAATCACGTAAAGGCTGATGGATTACTTATACTTATTAAGAAGTAAAAATTTTCACTCCAGGATATTGTTGTAAATGTTTCAAACGAAGTTTTATTAAAAAACGAATAATGCAGGTTATAGTTTTGAAGAAAGATATGAAATTTAACTAACATATAAATAGAAATATGGAATTTATTAATAAAAACACATAATTTACAAAGTACAAAAAAGACGTAATTCAAATCAAACAAATATTTTTTTCGCATATTTATCTTAGAAACCTATTTACACGAAAATTGCAGAGTGCGATAAGAGCTTACAAAAATCTATCATCACTTCCATCCAAGTTTACACTCCAAACATTCCGACGTGAAGATATTTTAAATTTCTTGTTAGCTAGAGAGGGGAAAACATCCCCCCAAAAAACCTCCACAACAAGCTACCTACCAACAACACTGTGCATAAAAAAAAAACTCATCCACAAGCCTAGTACCCTGCAGCATTTATTTTTTCAATTCACCAACCACACTCCGCGAGAGAATCACACGACAACTGCAAACACCATCTTCAGGAGCGAGAGAGAGATAAAAAAAAAAGCATACACATACACACACCCCATTCATCCCAATTTCGTCTGCCAACAAAAGGTCCTCATGCCATCTCATCGCTCGAAATTTCAATCATTTACGAAAATCTCCGACGTTAAGTCAACAACGTCCCCCCTTCGGAGGAGACATGCATGCATTACCTGCCTATACCTATGTAACACACTCGCACACATATCCCCGTTTCCATCAACAAATTAGCAGCTAGGCTGACTCACTGCACAGTGTAATGAGATAGGAGTAGGTGTGCGCCTCCCCCCAGCCCCTCACATCTTCGACCCAGCAAAGAAGAGATCTGTAACTCAGTGGAAGAACAGCCTAAGTCCAGAAATAGCAATTTTTGGTTCATCAAACTATGTTTGGTATATCCGCTTCTAGATCCAGAACCTCGTTCCGCTATATCAATAGTTATTTTCTGGGATTTGATACCAAGTTTCAACTTTTATTTATATTTCAAAAAGTGTACATTGTCCAGGTGTCATATTTTCGTGTTGAAGATCATATAACATAACGAACGCAATTTAGAAATAGCGATTTTTTTAAAAAAATTATTTTTCTCCAGCAAGTAATTTCTGGCGCTGTATCCAGTCACAGGGCAGACGCATGCATTTTTATGATCTCAATAATTAGGTGGACCCCATAAAGTTTGTACAGATAAATGTTTCATAAGGACTACAGAAGCTAGCCTCTCTCTCTCATATTAATCAAAAAACATGCCTAAATGCTATTTAAAGTTTGCCAGGTGAGCCTCTTGCCAATTTTTGAAACTTTCTTAAATCTTGACCACCAAATGCATATTCAAACAGAAACAATTCAATCTGATGAAATTATTGCATCATGACTTACCCTACTCTTTCTCCCAAAGGCACGGAAATATCCGCTAATTTTTTTGTTCCACCAGGACCCTTCCCCTCCCCCCTTCTCCTTTTACTACATCAACTTGATGAAGAGAATGCGTAGAAGCAAAAATGTTATTTGCACATCGCATCTGGCTCAGGAGCTGATTGACGCTGTGCTTCCTTTTGATCTTTCCCGCCAAATTCCCCCTCCCCCCACATAGAAAAGCGCGCGCGCTCTCTCTCTTTGCATGTATAGATACATATACATGCGGAAGAGCGGGGGATAAATATCCTACCATGCCTAATTCTCTCAACCCGAAGGCTTCCAAATTAGATGTTGCGCCATTTTCCTACACCCGAACCGAGCCTGTTAATTAGGCCCACCTTGATGGAGCAGGGATTAGAGGCACGTTGATCACACGGGGACGGTTGATGGAAACTGACTCCTGTCCATTTCCGACCCCCCCCCCAGAAAGTAGCAAAAGGATTAAACTCGACGATTCTTTATTTTGTTTATAGAAAAAAATGAAGTAGGGGTGAAAGAACATGATCTTGACCAGGGCTGCCATTTAATAAGAACATTGTATTTTTCGCCAGAAGGAATGAAGCTGTTAAGTTAATCGCCAATTGTTAATAATGGAAGTTTCTACTTGAGACTTAGTATAAAATTAGTTTGCATTATCTACTGGTAGAGTTTATTATACAGCTATGCATTTCTTTTTCCAGATGAAACTTAAGTTTAGCAATTAATGTTTTGTTCAAAATTTATACTCTCAGAAAGGGATGCTCACAAGTATTACAAAATTTCCTAATTGTTGATGAAATGGTGTTGCGAAAAATTTTCCGATTAAATGTTTCGTCACATTAACTAAATATTTTTCCTTGACTTTTTGACGAAATGAACTTCCAAAAAGTCGAATATATTTCGTTCAATTCCGAATGACACCAAAATTCTTCTCTTCATACTTTTCAAGTTCTTCTATCTTCATAGCTTTAACTTGTTTATGAGTTTTAATGATTATTTAAACTTAATAAGTAAACTCACTCTTTAATAATTAATGTTAAAAAGTTTTTATTTAAATAGACAGATATTTTTTTCGATGTAGACCGAATACGTTTCGATGTATGGCACATTCAATGAAAACCACCAAATTTCATGACGCACGAAATTTCATGCAAAAAATAACAAAACCGCCAACATCATCCTATTTGGCCAAATCTGAAAACCCTTTTCCATTTTGTCCATTAGCACATCCCCACAAAACTTATTTCCGCCATCTTAGGAAACAACCAAACAAAAACTTCCGAAAAGCTCATTCTGCGGTGGAAATTAGAAAATATTTTGCTGTTTTGTTGCTTGTTTGTATATACGTGGGGTCGAAACTCAAGGTATTAACAACAGAGAGGGTGTGGGGAAGGGGATTTGGTTGTCGCGTTTATGATTTTCTGCTAAAAATGTTTCCCCGTGTCGAAAACGAAGAAAATAAAATTGTGCAAAGGAGTATTAAAATAATGTTTTAATACTAGCGAATATTGCTTTTTACTTCAAAGCCGATGCGAAGAAAAGATTAAGAAATGTATTTGTGTTTTAAGAGTGTGTATGTGTGTTGGTGTTTAATGAATTAAAGATAAATGTTTTGTGTTTTTGAGTTAAAAAATAAATTTCGATAGCATTACTATGAGATACCAAATCGTCCATGAATTTCCGAATCTATGATAACAAATAAAAAAAATTCAACTTGACTAATTGAAACAATTTAATTTCAGTTTGCAATAAGCAAACATGTAATACTATATTCTTTTATCGGTAGATGGAAATATTTATACAGTATATTTGAAAACTGAATATATTTTAATTTTAGTCCGATTCTATAAAGCTAGCCATTATATGAAGTTTTTAATTAGCTGTTATTAGGAAATACAAACATAAAAGTAACGTAGTAGCTAGTAAGCTCACAAAAGAAGTTATTCTTTTCAAAATATTATTTACTAGGTCTTCAACTTTATAAATTTGTTTCAAGTGTAGTAAAATGTTTAATATTAAAATATATGATTGTGGAATCATTGAATGATATTTTGAAATCCAGTGTTTGCATTTGAAAATTCTAAGGGCATCCATAAAGGCGCTTCAATTCACGTAAAGATTTGGAAAAGATTGATTGACAGACAAATAAAATAACCCGGAAAATGTAAACTGTACTGAAGTACTACCGCAAATGAAAGAAAGCTAAATGAAATGCTTTACAAATAAATAACATTAAATTTATTATATTAAAATTAAAATGCATAAGCATCCACCCTAGCAAAATATTCGGAGAAACTAAATGCAGAAATTAAACACTGATATATTTAAATATTGAATCTTATGTGCGAGCCAAATTAAAATTATTTAATTAAATTTTAATACGATTAAGTTCTCTCAAATAAAACGTGTGGTATTTCAAAAGCATTTCTGTCCCAATGTTTGCTAAAAACAAACATTTCATTTCAAGTTTTCAATTAAAAAATTCTACTCTCTTCCCAAATATTTCCAACAATTCAATACCACTTAATTTTCAACAAACACATAAAATCATTTTAATTCCCTTCAATCAGTTTTATTTACGAAAATTACCCTTAATGCGAATGATTCACCTCCCGCAGCCGTAAATGCAATAATTAACGCATGCCGAGCGATTGCTCTGCTATTTTCAATAATTATCATTTAAAGTTCAAAACACAAGGGGGGGGGGGGGGGCTAGAGAAAAAAGACAAAAATGCAAACTATCGTCTGATGTAACAGCACAGACGATCTCTCTCTTTTCGAACAATCGGCCGATCCCCTTATCTAATACCCGGGATTTCTCGTGCGGAACGCGGATTTGACGCCATAAAAGCGATACGCCAATGATACGTCTCCCACTTTGATGTATGCCGACTACAGAAAGAACGGGGAGGCGAGTGGGCGGCATACGGAAGAGGGTACGGTATACCCCCGCTGAGATTTCATCGGGAGCACTCCGTCGACTGCACGGCGACATTCAGCTGGCTTCGATCGGTGGGTGTTGGAAGGGCTTTCCTGCTTGGCTCGGTAGGAAGAGAGGATTTCTTTCGCGGCAATGCAAATCCGGTGGTTGATTTGATTTTTTGGTTTCCCTTTTTTTATAATGATCCTTTTCGATCATTTTTTTTTGCCGTTCGCTTTGTTTGGAGTTTGAATCGATAAATCCGCGTTTACAGTGAGTAAGTAGTAATAAAATAAAAAAATTCCTTTTAAATGAATTACTCTGTGTTTTCTTTAATTAAAGTAATTACAGTTTGGGGTAAATAAGAGTGCGTTGTTAGTGTTCGTCGTTTTTCTGGGTTTTTTTTTCGAAACATCTTATGTACTGATTTAATTAGAAACAAACTTTTGGGGTCATTTTCTAATGCGCGAATAGGATTAATTACATGTGCCGACCATCCGCTTTTGCGTCGTACGGAGGGATGACTCAATCCCGGCTGACTTTAAAAAAATTTGCGACTCCGATCTAATTCGTATTAAAAAAAATTTAGACCTTTTTCAAATAATTCATTGAATTGCCTTATTACCCGTATAAAGAGGGAAAGTAAATGGAATTTAAAAAAGTTGTTAATGTGACTCTGTGCTTCGTGAAAACAACAATTTTCTGTAAAAACAACCATTACAACACTGTGATTCAAAAAATAACCACAAAATATGCTGTAAATTCACGGAATTTTTTACAGTGTAAAAGTTATTATTCCATTATATTAACGTTAAAAAGAAACCTCCAAGGTCGAACTAATACAAACCCACTATCAAACCTCCGTGTCAAAGAGATGGGCAAATACTAGAAGGCAGGGTAATTGTGTTCTGGACAGATAAACTCGCATTTAGCTGTGAAACTATCTCTCCAAAAAACACACAAGTTGCTTTTATCGGAGGGTTGGGTCGCGATAAAAAGCACGGGACGATTGACAGCGGCGCCGGTTCTACACAAAAGACCTCTCAGACTGTGGCTGCGATTCGATAAGGGGGTTCTAATGTTCGATTATATTGAAATAGATGGGTTTCGGATAGGATTTCAGTCGTAAATCGAATTATATTGGTTCTGTTTTGTTAGAAAAAAAATAGTAATTAGTTACTGTAAATTCGTGTAAATTTCCACGGAAAATTTTGGAACACATTAATGTAATCTTTGTTTTACAGCAAATTAAAGTTTTCATGTAGCGTTATAGAATCACATGAACAACTTACTCCAATAGCGTTTAAACATAGGAGATGGATGCATATAATCACTTACAGTGACGCAAACATTTTCACCTGTACCACACAATAAATTTTGCATCACATGTAAATTCACAGCACAGGGTGATTTCAGCACTTTTACCATCACACTGTGATGGTAAATTTGAGGGTTTTTTTTACAGTGAAATGTAATTGTTAGAGTATTTTTCTACTTTAATAAGGTAAGTATAAGTTTTTGGAACTGTCAATAAACAAAACAAATGTGAAATGTGAAATGGCACGATTTCGCAATATAAAATCAGAAAAAATCTAACTAAATATTTAAATGGCAGAAATTGTTTTGAATCTATTTAATTTCACATCCCTTCGTAGCTGAACCTAAGAAAAATATATAAATCAAATATGAGATGCAAGTCAATCAATTCGTGCGGAACCAAAATAAATTTTAGACAAAAATGAACTCTTGCTTTTTCCATTAGCAGAAATTATTACAATTATTTTTATTTCTTCCAGACAGCGATAACTTGCCAAATGTGACACCTCTTAAAAATCATTCATTTTGTCTAGTTTTTACTGAAAACCCGTCTTGACAATGACGGATCACGGCCCGATACTCCACGAAGATAGACGCAGTTGACAAACTCGGAAGATGAGAAGAAAAAGAAAAGAAAAATAATAATAATCGCAATCTGTCCACGCGGAAGAAACACGATACACTGCAGAAAACGTCTTGTTTTTCCTCATTTCAGGTTTTCATTGATTTAAAGCCCAAAAAGACGAGGATTACTCATTGTGGAACAAATTATCGTGAGGGATGGGAAATGTTTTAGAACCAGTGGCGTAGTCGTAAATTTTGGTGTAATGTGTAATGATGAATCGCATGAGTACTGAAATACTGATTTTTTTAAAATTATACTATGGTTACATGATTAACAGAAGGAAAAATATTACATTTAAGTGTTTATACAATTATAATTGATTTTTAACTATGTAAGCAATAATTAACCATGGTGTTGAAGGTTGTAAATCTTATTTTTCCTCATTTCAGGTTTTCATTGATTTAAAGCCCCCGAAAGACGAGGATTACTCATTGTGGAACAAATTATCGTGAGGGATGGGAAATATTGTAGAACACAGTGGCGTAGTCGTAAATATTAGTGGCGACGGAGAGCTCTGTGTAGTGACGAAACGCATGAGAATTGAAATAATGAATTGTTTTAATTATATTAGGAACACTTTTCCACTAAAGTGTTTAATCAATTAAAATGAATTAAGTGTGTAAAGAATAATTTATCATTACGGTGTATAGTTTTAAATCATATTGGCGGAGGAACGCTCTGTCATTTACGAAGCACATGATCATTGTAAGAATGAATTTAGTTACAAGATAATTAGTAAGAAAACAATTAAAAAATGTTCAACCTGAAATTGAAAATAATTTGTTCTGTATCAGGAATAATTGAAGGGAGAATTGAATTGAAAATGTATAGTTGTAAATTATAGTGACGTAGGAGTATTCTCATAAATGAACGGAAAACATTATATTTGTATTGTAACAATGTATTTTTTCTTAGTTGTATTAGCTACACTATAAGCAAAATAGAAAGCTTTCCACCAAAGCATTTCATCTTACTTCGATATAAAATTGAGATAAACTAATAAACATAGTGGTGAAGTTGTAAATTTACAAAGTTACAAGTTGTGACGAAATGCATGAAATAATATATTGTAACGTAACACTGCATTTATTCATAATATTAAATTAAATATAAGCAGCAGAGTAACTCTTACACTAAAGTAAGGGAAAAGTGTTTTATCTTATTAATCTGAATGTAAATTGTGCAATGTATACCAGAGTGTTCTTGTCATAAATTAAAATAACAGGATAAACGCTGTAAGTAGTAAAGGAACGCATGTAGTGTTACATTTGTATTATGATAATGTATTTATCAGTTTATAAAAAGCAGGGTAGTAAACTTTCTACTAAACTATTCTATAGCTAAACGAAATATAATAGTCAATAAATATTTATTTAGGTGTTAAGCTGTACTGAGTGCTACCGAAAATTCATTTATTTATGCCTGAAATATATCTGTACAATTTAGTTATGTTGATATTTATTTATTTAAATAAAAGTCAAATATTTCAAAATCCTATTAATTAATCAAAACTAAAAAAGAAAACATTTTTCATCATTCCCTTTACGATGCGTGCAATGTATTTAAAATATAAATAATCCAAATTAAAAAAAATCATTAAAATTATGAAACCTCATGCTACAAGTAGAATAAAAAAAATTATATAAATTATATATAAACCATATATAAAAAAAGATTTTTAAAAAAAGGTTAAATCTCATTCATTCTTATCTAACAAGCGTTCTAAAATTATCCACCGATTTAATTAAAGTGAACACAATCTATTTTCCACCACTCAGAGTGGCGTCCAAAAGTGCAGGAGATTTGCAAGCCTGACACAATCACCCTCTCGCATAAAAGGAACTCTTTGATAATAACAGCGGAAGGCTAATTCCTTCAATGGGGCAGTAACTTTCATTTCAGATGTCTCCACTTCTCCGTTTGCTGTCGCCAAGGGTCAAGGTTTTTGGAAATGATTTGTGAAGTTAGGATTAGTGGTCTACATTGATGGATAATTTATTGAATTGCACTAAAAGTTTATTGCTTTTAAGGGGGAATGGGCGCGCTGGACAGGGGGTCTCCAAAGCAAAGTGCATCAGTGTTAATCCTATAGCGAAAAAACAATTTTCTCTGCCACATTTCTCCGGCTGTATTGAATATTTTTACAAGCGGTTTTTTTTTATGTGATAAATGTAGCTGATTTACAGGTCCCGACCTTCCCACTTTTTGATATTGGTCCGAATATTTTTTTTTAATTTTCAATAAATAATTTTACACAAAATATTCGAAGCAATTTCAAAAATTGGGAAGATAGAGACCTGTAAGTTATCTACATGTATTATTTAAAAAAAAAACGTTTGTAAAAATATTCAATACAGCCGGAGAAATGTGGCAGAGAAAATAGTTTTTTCGCCATTGGATTAGCACTGAGGCACTTGAGTTTGGAGACCCGCGGTCCAGCGCGCCCATTCCCCCTTAAGTGGTTGATAAATTCTGACAAAGAATGTAAGTTAAAATTAAAAGTTATTGTGGATTTTGAATACAAAATAAAATAATAATGATGCTGAAAGGAATAGTACGAGCAAAATCTATTGAATTACCACAACCACATTATACATTTTTAAATTTTCACATGTGGTATTGCGTAATTTATTTTTATTTTTCTCTCTCTTACTAAAATTAAATTATTAAAATGTTTAACAAAAAAAAGTTTATCTACCATTTGCTCAAAATATCAAAAAAAAATGCTTTATTATTTATTATTATTTATAGTATAGCAATACTATACAGTTAAAAATGTTGGTACAAGATTGCATCGGCATCCTGGAACTTTCTAGGGGCCACCATTATTTGGAGCGTTGATTTACCACTTTTGTGGTGTATCAAAGTTAAGGTTAATTGGTAAATACACGCTCCAAATTGTGGTGGTAGTTAGAAAATTCCAATCATGTATCAAAATTTTTAACAGTGTAGGTCAACAAATTAAATTACATTAAAGGAACATTTACGTAACAGTTTAGCATCGCATGTATACAACCTAATGAAACCAAAATCGTCTCAAAAACTTCTATATTGGTTATGACTTAACTCAATATGGTCATATTAGTAGTTAGGCCATTATCGTGCGTTCCGTGCGACACATGGTCTAGGGTTACCAGACGGACGTTGTCCCAGAAGTGACGTTTCAGCCCATCCGGTGATGATGGAAGTGTCATCAGAAGACGAAGAGGAGTTAATTACTTCTTCGAAGGAATGGTGAAAAAAAATTTGGTTTTTATTTTTCATTATCACTTTTTTGTGATGGGGACTTTGAAAAATTGCTCATGCCGTGAGATATTTTAGATGATGAAAAAAAAAATGATGATTAGATAACCATTTGAGGTGATTGTGAAGAAAAAAGAAGAGGCCTGGCTTGTGAAGATTTTTTTTTTACCATGGATGTTGTGTATCTTGGGTCTACTCTGTTTAAGTTCAGTATTCGAATTGTAAAATAAGGAATAAAATATTAAATTATTAAAAGGCCAATATCTGAAGTATATAGTTTGTTAATAGCCAAAACGTCTAACTGACCATTTCTAAAATAATCACTAATACATACATCACTTTTTCCTAAAGTGAAAAACCATGAGATTGTATGAATGAGATTGTAACGAGTATTAAGTTTTTTTTGCTCTTCATTGTTGTTAAATATTTAGTAAAGCTGAAGAATTCAAAATTACAATATTCAATGTATCTAAATAAGCATTTTAATAGTATTTCTTACTTTAAATCAATTGGTATAATACCAAATGCATAAAAAAAAACCAAAAAGTTTACCAGTTAATATTTTAAAGGCTTTTTTTAAGTTATATGCATTACTTTTTGGCTATTTAATATTTCCAAAATATCAAAATAAATCGCATTATTATTTAAATAACAAATTTTTATTTCTATTTAAAATAAATTTAAATATGAATAAAAAAATAGAACAACGATTTATCCTCAATACAAAAGAAAAGCCACAAAAACAAATCTACAGGACAATCTTAATTGCTTGGGTGGCAGACTCCATCTTCAAGGTCCATAAAGCGACACACAAACCGTAGATAAGTCAGAATCATTCATACAAGCCATTTAAATTAATATTATGTGAGAACCACCCCACCTAAATCCTACTTTATTATTTGCACGGCATCTGCAGGACACTAGTGCGTCACCATAAATCAGATATAGGTTTCAGCAGCCCCTGAAAACAGACGCGACAGCCCTTTATCTCCTCCCGTACCCGAACTGATTGGAAGCGGAGTTGGCAAATGCAAGTTCTACTATTTGGGAAACAAATTGCTTTATCCCTGAGTGAACATAAGGAAAGATTGATGCATATTGGTGAATTTCATAATTTATTTAAATAAAATATACACGTTCTTTTCCCCAGCTCAGCCGGTATAGTGGTATGACCCTCGCTTACCAAGTGAGTGGACCCTGGGTCCCAATCCCGGAAAAGGAGTGTAGGATGTATTTCCGGGGACAGAAGTCAGGACTTTCACCTGTAATGAATCTCAGTCTCAAAGGGAAACAGCGAACCCCTCTTGTTCCAGCCTGGGATCAATGTTTGTTAATAAATATGTTTCCTAGCGTGCCTTGTATAAATGTATGTCTTGCTTGTATATGCATATGCATACTAGACATCATTCACATCATTTGAAATTTCTGTCATATTTGACCAGTATCCAAGAAGTTGATTGGAGGATTTCTTTAAATGCCTAAACACGTATCTGTGAAGTTTTATCGAATCCTTGGATATTGTTCTTTTTTTATTCTATTGTGGCCCAAAACTTCAGCTACAGAGAAAATAAATTTTATTTCCTCAACTAGCTGACTGTAAAATATTAAACAGGTTACAGTCACTTTCTACGTAAGTACAAAAACAGATTTTTCCTATCGAATACAATATTATCCTATACAAAATATTGTTCTCCAAACGAATCTGACAGTGGGATTCCATCGAAGCTTGCCGTGTTCGCCCCGTCAAACACTTAACCCATACGTTCCGCTTTGGGTCCTGCAGAAACAAGGCAAAAGGCTCGGATTAGCAGGCACGTCGCATCGAAGTACATGACTTATTGGCGCAATTATCAATTATAATCGTCTTTGTTTTAGGCATGGAAAATCGCCAAGTGTGCATTGTGTGAGCCATTGATATGCGCGGCGCTTATGAGTTTTGTGAATGGAATATGTAAACAGTACGTCGTTGGAGCCGTCAGGAAAAATTTCATTTCAAGATTTACCACGTTTGTCAGCGCTCGACAGCGCGTCACTCACTTCTTCAGGAACAGACAGAACGACGGATTCTTTTTCACTAGTTATTGTTATTTTTTAAGTAGAAGAAAGAGATCAAGAGAAGTAGATTCCATGATACTGGTTTTGAGGGAAGAAAAGAAGTTCTTTTCTGAAGTTTTATTACATCAGGACGACGATTCCTTTAAATATATATATATTTTTCACTTTAATGTTCCGAAATTGGTGTTTTTAATGAACAGGACGATCTTTTTTTTGCGACGATATGGCGTTCCAACTTAGTTGATATAGAGTGTTATTTATATTATATATTTTATGAAAAAGGTTATCATCTTACATGACGTCGTTTAATTTTAGACCTAATGTAGGCTCCCTATGAGTTTTCGGAAAACCAATTTCGAAGTTTCAGAAGATAAAACAGTTAAAAACGGTTCCCCATTTGTTAAAATAAACTAAATTTAATAAAATCTATGAAATAAAAGTCATGGAAAAAAGGTAAAACTATACGGAAATTCTACTACAAAGGTTACTTATTCGATAAGTTACGAGTTAGATTAGAAGGATTCACTTGGATTTCCAAGAGTAAAATTGCTATTTTCGATATTTTCCAGGACACTGGGGAAATATTTAAATTTTACATTAAAAGTTACATTTCTAGGTACCTTAGGATCTCTCTATAAGGTTCTTATAACACTAACAAAAACTCACAACAGCTAACTTTTCAAAAGAATACATCTATATGCAATCGGCGTTCCGAGTGGTTAATTCCAGGAGACTGTCCCCCTATTTCCACGTTCCTATCTTTGTTTGCGGTTGGAATTACACGTCTCCATTATGAGAGAGAAAGTTTTTTGTGTGGCTGAAGAGATAGCGAAAGAGGCAGCGATTTATTTCGCGTTATCAGAGATTTTGAAGACCAGAGGGGGAAATATCATGGGCATTAATTGGAAAGTATGTGACAGTGGGTTTCCTGCTAAGCAACGAAGGTTACATTTTGGCCTTTGTTTGAGGAATTAATCAGGAAGACGGAGTCGTTGATTTCGAAGTTAACAGTCAGGACTTTTCCCAATAGATGAGTTCCGGAACTTTGAAATTAACCCTAACGGAAACATCACGATTTTCGATCTTTCTAGCTTTCGAAATAAAATGTTCCGGAAGTTTAGGAAAAATTACTAAGTAGTTATTTATTAATCATTGTAAATAAAAGGTAAAATCTAGTTTTAGACTTTAGTAGCTTTCCATAATTTCGAAAAAGAACGTGAACATAACTGCAATCTCGTACATTTATAATGGTAATCATAAACACATTTAAAGACTTCATTTTCTTACAAATCACACTTAAAGCGTGCAAGAAAGGTGAAAAAATCTGTACATACTTTGAATAAATAAGTTGAGAGCGAATCTCTCATGAGAGTTCAAAACAAGTTTTTTCGGGCCATACTAATTAGAAGTATATGATGGAAACAAAGGGCCTTCAATAATTAAATATTTATCGTTAATTGCAGAAACATGTGAGTGGAATATTGAATGCACAATATTAACCTTTCAATACAAAAAAAAATCTCCTCAAATACTTGTAAAAAAGTTGT
This sequence comes from Oedothorax gibbosus, assembly GCA_019343175.1. Classification (NCBI taxonomy): domain Eukaryota; kingdom Metazoa; phylum Arthropoda; class Arachnida; order Araneae; family Linyphiidae; genus Oedothorax; species Oedothorax gibbosus. The sequence continues at coordinate 25,010,053 of CM033270.1, forward strand.
TATTCGTTGTGGTATAAATATTGCAAGAAATTAATCTGATATTCATAAGAAAAGTAATAGCTTAGTGCTAAACTGTAATCAAAATATGTAAATGAAGTTTTTTTTCAGATTGGATTTTTTTTTAACGTATGAGTTATGCATCGAAATTAATTTAATTATCACTGGCAAGGCAGTAAAACAAATAGTAAATTAGTGCAAGACTCTTATATTTTGTTTCAAAAACATTTAAAATTAGATTTGTTTGTGTGGTTAAGAATTAATTACAGAGAAGGTTGGTAGTCGTGCTGAATACAAATTAAAGATGTATTTTGATGAAAAGTTAATTCCAACTATATCATCAGATATTTGAAAAAAAAATAATAATGTTTTGAAATCTACGAATACTTGTTTATTTTAATCAAGCTGTACTTCAGTGCAAACACTAGTTATTCAAAAAAACCAATAACCGACTTCCCACACTTAGCCAATTTCCCCCAAAGCAAATTGGACTGTCAAACACGACTTCATCAGCAAAGACAGTTTAAAAATAATAACCATAAGGATTTACAGTACACAAATTACCATAAATAACCCTGTATTTTGTCTACTATAAACTACAAATCCATAGTTCAATAAAAACGGACCATGGAGTCTTACTTTCACCAACCGTTATACTTAATCACAATTCTTCAGTACCTTTTCAAACATTCCTTCCGTTACCACAAATAGAACGAACCTTCGCCGAAACCCCATCCGTTCCCCAATAACCAATTTCCCACACTTCGCCAATTTCCCCAAAGCAAGTTGAGAGTGTCACAAACAGCTTCATCAACAACGTCTTTAGACGCTTTAATAAGGGAACTGGCAGGCGACATCTTCCAGAAGAGAGTGTGGGAAGAGAGAAGGGGGCCCACCCACGCTTTCAGTTTGGACGCTTCCATCTTCATCTCCAAGACTAATGGATCCGAACTCTGACCTCGGATGGTGACATCCCTTCCCCATACTCTGTGTTCGTTTCAGTTTCATATCTTGGGTGAAGATGCTGGATGCTATGTTTGGCAAAGTATCGTTTCAGAGTAAAAGGAGAGTATTCAATTTGCTTTTTCAATTAAATAAGTGTAAAAGGGTCAATGCTGGATGCTATGTTTGGCAGTGTACCGTTTCTCAGAGTAAAAGGAGAATGCTTTTCAAATTAAAGGTCAATCTGACTTTGGATGTACGTTCATAAAAGTATTTATTGCTTTTCAGTGTAAAAGGGTCAATGCTGGATGCTATGTTTGGCAGTGTACCGTTCAGGTAAGAGAGTATAATTTGCTTTCAATGAATAGTGTAAAAGGGGTCATGCTGACTATGTTGCAGTGTCGTTCAGATAAGGAGAGTATTTATTTGCTTTTTCAATTAAATAAGTGTAAAAGGGTCAATGCTGGATGCTATGTTTGGCAGTGTACCGTTTCTCAGAGTAAAAGGAGAGTATTTAATTTGCTTTTTCAATTAAATAAGTGTAAAAGGGTCAATGCTGGATGCTATGTTTGGCAGTGTACCGTTTCAGAGTAAAAGGAGAGTATTTAATTTGCTTTTTCAATTAAATAAGTGTAAAAGGGTCAATGCTGGATGCTATGTTTGGCATAAGAGTATAGTCTGTGGTATTCTCAGAGTAAAAAGGAGAGTATTTCAATTTGCTTTTTCAATTAAATAAGTGTAAAAGGGTCAATGCTGGATGCTATGTTTGGCAGTGTACCGTTTCTCAGAGTAAAAGGAGAGTATTTAATTTGCTTTTTCAAATAAATAAGTGTAAAAGGGTCAATGCTGGATGCTATGTTTGGCAGTGTACCGTTTCTCAGAGTAAAAGAAGAGTATTTAATTTGCTTTTTCAATTAAATAAGTGTAAAAGGGTCAATGCTGGATGCTATGTTTGGCAGTGTACCGTTTCTCAGAGTAAAAGGAGAGTATTTAATTTGTTTTTTCAATTGAATAAGTGTAAAAGGGTCAAGACCACAGGAGAATTTTCCTCCACTTCGCTACTTCCTTTCAACATTTTAGTGAAAGAAGAAGCGCGTAAGGAAATCTTTCTATAGACTGGACTCTTTTTACGTTTAGCGATTCAATTGGGAGGTTACACTGTTAAAAGTTTCGTACTTAGTTTCACTAAATAAAAAGGTTCATTGTAGCTAGATGCAAACGTAGATAATGAATAATTCACGCAATAGCTGCTTTTGTACAAAATGTTGATCGTCTAAATTAAGTTTGTATCACCTATTCAAAAACAATGCATGTTTATTTTTATAAAAAGGCAATAAATTATGCGGGCATGCCACAGAAGAAGAAGCACACAATGTAAGAAATAAGACTAAACCAACAAAGAAAACGACGAATGATCTCTTTTTAAAACTAGATACTATTCTCATCGCGTGAGCAAGGGGAAACAACGGCAAGAATTTTAGCAAGGAACATCGCACTGTTTCAGAATGCGACTCTTTGGCACGTTAATGCGGACTCATTATTTAGCTTTCGCGCCCATCGATCAAAGCACGACTTCCTGTGAGTTTGCTGGTTGCAGGATGGAATGATTGTGGAGAACGGCTGGCTTAACTTAGTGTTATTTTGAGGTTGGATTCTAGTTGTAACAAACTAAACACTTGTTTTAAAAAAATTAAATTTCAATTTGTGGAGTTCAATTTGTTAATTAAATATTACAACACGTAAAAAAAAATTGCTCAACTCAACCGCACTCCTGCACAATAACTTTCACCATTTTAAAAAATTTCAGTAGAACCCAGCAAGAAAAAAAAGCCTTTCTCTCGTAGTCTACCCATTCATATCACACTACTACACTCGGAGCTATTTCTATTACGACACACACCGATAAAAATCTCCAAGATCTGCATTTCATTGCGCCGAGCTACCACTAATTGAATTAGGAATGGGTATTCGGCTTTAGCTTCATGTATACCACGCATAACCAACGTTCGTAGACCGCAGAAGATGGATAGGCTGTGAAATACCGAGGAAGAATAGATGAAAAGATAGCGAGTTTTGCAAGTTGGTGTCGAGTTACAAGTTGTGAAAAATTGCTGGTGACGATGCTCATAATGAGAGTTAAATTAATCAAATTTAAATGTTGGGCGAACTTTGTTAATAGTTTTTTCTGTTAATTCACACATTTATTAAAATAGTAGTTTCTAATGTTTTAACAAACACGAAATTCGAAAACATCCTGGGGATTATGGTGAAGGTTGGATTGAATTATTCTTGCACTAGTGCTATACTAGAGGGCTATTGGCGTCAAAATTTAGAACCCCGTTTAAGTGACGAGCCGACACTCGTCGTATTTTAACAATGACCGGGCCTGAACATCGGACCTATCGCATGCAAGGCAAGCGCCTTACCGAATGGGCTCCCCAGCCTGGAGATTTTGGTGAACCACAATCTTTTTCTGGGAACAGAAGTAAGAATGGATACTATTTTTAAAAGCATCTTTCTTTTAGTATATTAAAATTATATTGTTTGCATTTGACAGTTGTGATTGAATGGTGATAATTAAACGGCGTATTTGTAAAACAAAATTAATTTTGACAGCTGTTTCCAACAATACTTGAACAGTTTTAAGAATAACTGTCCTGATCCAAAATGTTAGCATTCTATAATTTTAAATTAATTATTATCATTATGCTAACAATAGATACGTAAATGAATGATTGATAAATACTACTAAAACACTAAGGTATATTCGTAAACGATTATTTTCAGCTTTTTTCCGGATAATTGGAAATTTTCGTGTTACTTGATGGAGGGTCTGTCCTATTGGCATGAAATGTCGACGATTATGCGATTCAACGGTCCAAACTGATAAGCGTTAATGAATTGTTTCCTCTTTTCATACGCATCAATCATCATAAGCACTTTCATTAAAGACAATTTAGATAAATACTATTATTGTTGTAAATCATTGTTCAAACTGTTATTGTCGATGTACTACTAGTTTTAAATTAATAACAAAATGTTTGAATTAAACACTGCTGATCAAACGTACTAAATAGAGCTTCCTGACTCTAGGTACAAGGGTAATGTTGGTATTGTACCAAGAGCCTTTTTTAAATTTTTGTAAATCCTAATATTTCCCCACGCGTGTATTGTTTTAAGTTTATAAAATAGTTCCAATAGGAATTGATTAGTCTAAATGATACTTGAATAAAAGTTACAAACTTTAAATCAGCTAAGTCATGAATTTGTGGGGACTCTAAAATCCGACCCCAAGGTACAAATATCTCACCTATATTTCTATGGAATTCAAATGAATTTAAAGTATTTGATACGAGAGAAATTGCTCAGTATTTGAAATTCATCCTTACAAGCACAACTCAAGAAGCAGTTTTCTCACAAATCCCAACAAGAATTTTGGGCTTTTTCTATTACCATGTTCCAAACATAAATAACACCTTTTTCCTCGGTCATTACAGTCATTTTTTGATAGCAGCAACGAAACAAAGGAGGCGCAACTACACTAGCGATAAATAATCTAATTCCCTACTGATAAACAAAAGTGAAAAGGAAGCGGCCTAGAACTGCGGACGAGTCATCAGAAGTTGACATAGGAGGGCTGATTCACTTTTAATCGGTTCTGAGAACTATCTGCTGTTGACTTAAATGAATGAAAAGATCGATTATTCACGAGCTTATCTACAACCGTAAAGTTTATATCAGTAAAAGGGTTATTAAGACAATGCATTCACAGAAACTAAACGCACAGAATTAGTGTTTGATGTAGGTTGAGAGAAGGATGTATTTCCATCTGTTCCACGTACTATAGCAAAACATAACAATTAGCAAACATAAAATTTAACGTGTGGTAACTACCGCATTGAATTAAATATGCCTAATTTCAAATGCAGCAGTAAAGTGTTACGGAAAATTTCCAATTAAATTTAATTAGTGAAAGGAGACTCCATTTAAAAAAAGCTGTTACACTTTAAAAATATTTGTGTTAGGTTTCACCATAATAATGGTTCCTAGTAACTGCAACGGATGTGTGATAAAATGTTTCACTATACTTTCGGTATTTGGTTGAACAATTTCTTAAGTTTTTATTTCTAAAACCTGGAATATTTCCCCAAAATATGTTGATACCACACAGCCGTCGCAGCTACTCGATCTCTCTATTTTGGTGAAATCAAGCACACAATTTGTAACTTTAGAAATAAACACGATTATCGTTCGGCTTTTTTTAAAACATGTTTGTATGTACAACTATTCTAAGCATCTCATTCTAAAAAAAACATGCAAATAAATCTAGTTTGTTGCTAAGGTTACTGACATTGTATAATGAATGAATACTATTTCACAGGTTATGGTTACCCAAAATGTTGTCTGATTACAACTTTAAATACGTAAGAGTTATTTTAAAAAAATACACAGCATGTCTTATTTAGCAGTAACAAATCTTTTGTTTTAATCTTCGTAAGTAATTATCTTTAAAAAAAATCTTTCTTAAAACCCAGCGGTATGGAACAAAAACATCCAGCGACACCACATAAAAACTCGTTAACTAAACAGAACAAATTATACCTTCTTCCCGCAAACAGCTATGACAAAAGAGAGAGAGAAAAAACATCAACGGGAGGATGGCAGACGCCCAAAATAAACCCTCTAGAAAAAAATAGAAACCGGGGTTAAAAATCAAGGGGCGCGTAAGGTGGTGAGAGTGAAACGGTTTAACCGTGATCTTGTTTTGAGTTTTTCAAGCCATTTCCCGTTTTGACTGCCTACAAAATAAAGAAGAAAAATCTTTTCTTTTCCCAAAAAATCCTCTTCCTTTTGCCCCCAAGCTACGCTTTAATAAATATACCGTTTTTCTCTTCATTTTTTTAGGTACACAGTACCAAAAAAAAAAGTTGGAATTTTGTGTTTCTTTTTTCTTTAGGTAGATAAGACCCTTTATTCTGGGAATAGGTGGGGGGTAGAAAAGGGAGAGAGTGGGGGTGGTGAAATGGAAAAATATTTGAAAATTTGGTCTTCTCCAGTTACTACCATGTACTAACGAGCAGGAGCACTGGTAATTTGTCAAAACTTGTGGTGGAAGTTCGCGGAAGCTTTCACACACAAAAAATAGAAAGTAACGCGGGGAAAGGGGAGCCACATTTGGCATGGTAGTAATGTGGGTACGCAAATCCTGTGGAAAAGTATGAATTTCCAATATATATCCATACCTTTTTCCTTATTTATTAAAAAAAATGGAAAATGAACTTTAGTTAGCGTGTAAGAAAACGAAAATGAAATAAATTCTTCTACTTGTAAGTTTTCGTCATACAAAATTCAATGCACTATTTTACAAGTGACGTAACAGAGAGTTGAAAACAAAATTGGCATATATATGGAATAACATTTAATTTTTGAAAAATAGCCAGGGTATGAAGTAACAAGTAGTATAAAAGAAGAAGGGAACAAAATAAATATAAAGGAATTATCCAAATTAATGAGAGATAAAATTAACATCTATCGTAACTGAGATGATAAGGTAAAATGCTGAAAATTGCAAAAAATCTAAAATAATACAATATTAAAAAAAACAACTTAAGAAGTATTTTTAGCACAAATAATAAAAGAAGTTCAAAGCAATAAAATATTAAAATCCATGTACCATCCAACATAAGTCCACAATTACAATATCTGAATTCTAACAACGTGTTCTTCGAGAAAAAATGAATCGATCTAAAATTATTTAGTATTAAGCAAAACTTTAATCTTTAATTTTTGCTTATCAATTAAATAGTAATTTAAATTTCAAAAGAAAGTTGCTTTGCTTGAATCTGAATATATAACTGTAGAAATACTTTAAATGGCCCAGATTACTACTTACATTAAAGCTGGATGACAGCGCAAAATTTCTCAACCGCTGATGCTTAACTTCATCATCCTAAAAACCCATTGATTCATAAATACACATGGAAATTATATCTTAAACAAATATAACATGAAGAACATTTTGCTAAACATGTTCATAATTTATTTGCTAAAAATGTTCATAATTAAAATGCCCCTAAAAAAGTTCATAGATGCGAAAATGTAGACTTCAAAATTATACTGTTATATTCAGAAAATTTAATAAACATATCTCTAAATCCTAAATACGATTATTTTAAAAATTATTTACAATTTTAGTACAAAGTTGTTACATTGATATACTATAGTGCTTATGGTTTATAGTGAAGCTTGAATGATATTGTGAAATAATGGAAAATATTTACCAGAAATCAAACCGGAAAAAAAATTATTTTCTTAACTTTTTTTCCTTTATTTTAAAATAACCATAAAAAATATTTTAGAAAATTAGCTTCTTTTTTTTAAATACTCGAAAAACCATAACGTTGCACAAAAAAAAAGATATAAATTAACTTGTGTTTTTCTAATTTTTTGGTTGAAAGAATTTAAGACGTAGAATAAGTTAAATGATAAAAAATGGTTGTATGTAATTTTTTATCAAGCTAACCATATTCTTTATTATAAAATAAAAAAGAAAGAAAATTTTCCCATAATGAACTATTTGTACTTCATCTATTTTTTTATAATTAATTTTTGTCTTTGAATTTTTTTATATGATACAAAATGTGATTTATTTTAGTTCCTTAATATTTCCCAATATAAATTAAAATACTTAAGTGTGTAAAACATAGCAATAAACAAAAGCAAAACATAAAAAAGAAAATAATGCATAACATAAAAACGAAGGGATATTCATACAAGTAAAAGTAAAATATAACGAGGCTTTCACACTATATAAATGTATGATAAATAACAGATAACATGCTTTAAAAAAAAGTTAAGGAAAATCAACGACTCTTGATTGATTGCAGATTTAGCACAGAATTTGAAAGAAAAATGATTCAAGTAAATGCTTTATATTTTAAATACAGAAAAAAAATCTAAACTTGGAACATAATCCATTTTTCTAAATTTGTTCAACAAAATATAGCAATTTAAAATAATAATAATAATAACGATCATTTACGTACGTTTGAAACTTCAGTTACAATGAAAGTAAGCTCTCATACGATTATATTTAAATTTAAACTTTGTTAAGATGTACAGTCCCTGGACAAATTATTAGACGCACTGTACTTTTTTTTAGTAATTTTATGTTTCTTAAGAGTTTTTATGCAATTATGGTATATTTAAACTACAATATTATTGATTTTTATTTAAAAGAATTGTTGTAGACTACATATTTGTATTTATTTTAAGATAATTATGATTAAGATTAATTTATATTAATTATTTATTATAAGATTATTTATGTGTGGAATCATCATCCTCAAATGCAGGAGACAGTACAGTCTTGCATTGATAGCATGCCGCGCAGAATTAAAGCTTTGATAGCGGCTAAAGGTGGCTCAACTAAATATTGACTTTTACTAAAATTCATTTCACTTTTCTTTAAAAGTTTTGCTTTTCTAAATTAATGCTGCTTTATTTATGTCAAATAAATCGGTAATTGATTGGAAATAAAAAAACAAATCAATTTAAAATAATTAAACGGTAAAATATCACACAGTAATTAATATTTTACATGAAATCTTGCAGTGTGTCTAATAATTTGTTCAGGGACTGTATACCATAAGCTTTTAATGTTTATTTTTAAGCAATTTAAAATTTGTGTAAAAAATAAGGAATTTCGTATATATCACTAAGGACTGGCGCAACTTAATTGTTTTTAGGGACTAAAATACACCCTAAAGAAACATCCTGCATATTGTTAGTGAAAACTACAGCCCCCAATGAAGGAATTTTAAAAAAAATAACATTGAAACAATTAACAAACCAAACCACTCCCCAGCTATGTTTCAAATAGCCCGTTTAAATTTGTATAACGTCGGAAAACTTTCTGAATATAATGCATTTTCAGGTATTATACAAAAGCTTATTTAAAAGAGTAAATGAATGTTACCGGCTTCTATTAAATTATTTAAATCAATATTTTTACGTAAATTATTCATGTTGATTGTGTTGTTGTCTGTCTTTTGAGATGCATTTATAACGCGAATGAAATTTGTCCATCTTGGGTTTTGATATGCGTTATGTTTTTTTTTTTTTAAAGGTGAAACGAACGGGGCATACGCACAAACGAAATAAGGTTATTTCTGTCACGGTATTCTCAATCATACCCACGAACTAAATGCATACATGTATGCAGTGTGATTTCCTCTGCAGAAGAGAAGAAGAGAAAGTAAAGAGAGATAGTTTGGTGCTATGGATGTGGCTACTTACGATGTTCCTTGCCATTTCCAAAGTGTGTCGAGTCTCACAGTCCCGTAATAACTGATACATAGTACTTTTACTAAATCCTTCCGGGAATATATCCTGAAATCGTATTTAGGGATAAATACAAACTATCAAAGTGTATGGGGGACAAATCATAACAGAATGGTTAAAGGAGAAACAATATATTTAATAAAATAAATGCCGCGATTTTGTAAGTTTAAGTGGCTTTTAGATGATTTGTTTAGTTATTGTATATAATAGTTAAATTTAAAAATATGGTAAAACATACAAATATATTTAGGAGTTGAGTATGAATAAGTGTATGTATGTTAGAACTTTTAACCACGTTTATTAATAAATATTTTTATTGTTCCTTCATTATTTCAGAGAAATTACTTCATAAAAGATATTAAAATATTAACCCTTTCAGTCCCAGCGATGCCATTTGGCATCATCATGTTTCTGATCACAATTTTAAAAAATAGTAGGGCTGACGTCCTATTGGGATTAATAAAAAATATTTGCTAATAGAAAGAAGTTTGAAGAATCGAATAATGTGCTTTTTGATATCATAAATGGCTATAGACGATCAGAAAAAAATCTAAAATGATGATGCCAAATTATCATTGGGACTGAAAATGTTACACCATTTCTATAATCCCCAAATTGGAATTTTATTCATATTCTTAGCAAAAATAATGAAATTTATTTGTTTGAACTTAAATGCTAATTTACAAAAAAAAAAACTTCCATATTGATAGTAATTTTTTTAAAGCTTTCAACTGATGAATGGATAATTAATTTAATACACCCTGCTGAAACTGTTAAACATCTTTGAAGTAATTCGAAACGAAGAATGATTTGGTTTAAAGTCTGAAAGACTATGTGATTTGGTTGGAAAGACCAACCAAAAAGGCTAACGACAGCGAAGTCCATTATGCCCAACTGCTGTGTTCCCACAAACAATACCATGGTAAATCAAGAGAGAGAAAAAACAATTTAGGAGGTTCAGATCCGCTATCCCCAACAGATTTCTGGCGCGAATTTCTCAGATCAGAAAAAGAAATAGCCATAATAAAGTGGAAGGGGGAGGCACAACCACAACACATCAGGTTTTTGGCAACCCTAAAACTGCTCAAGAAGAGTTTCTTACCTTGTTTGCCAAATCTAGACAAGGAGGATATGAATTTCATGCTCTTTTAGGTGAAAAGTTTTTCTATGTTCTTATTTTTCCGCAGTTTAACCTTTAAGCAACTTTTATTGATTGATGTATGGCTTTAAAATACTTTGCTATTTGTTTTGATATTTAATACTTTGATATTTTGATATGGTTGTGAGACCACTAATCTTCTATTTTCTTATTTTTATTATTTTTGCAAAAAAAATTGTATAAATAAATGTTTAATTTTTAAATGTTAAAATACATTTTAGAAAAAGTCTACGTAATTTAGAAATGTTTATTAAAAGTTGTACAAAGTTATTAATCAATTCGAAAAAAACCCACCTAAATTTAAATAAAATTGAGTTTTTAAAGAATAAACGTCTAAAAAAAGAACTAATTCCTAACTTAGATTACAAGAAAACTTTGTTCGTGTTGTTTTTATATAACAGTAGGAAAATAAGAGGTTGTTATTTGATCAGCATCTTTAGTAGACGAAAACGTAAGAAAAAAAGAAAGAAAACTTATCCTATTGTCAAAGCTCGGAGTTTCAGAGTTGTACGACGTTTAAAGATCAACGTGCTTTGGAAATTGTTTTGTAAGAAACAGAGCTCTTTTCACCAAGTTTTTTTCGTGCCTTCTACCAGCCCTATTAAACAGTCCAACTGCTCGTGTAATGAAGGGGTTCATTCTGGGCCTACTTTTTATATTGTCTAGTTTTTCTGTGGTTTTAAAACTTCTGGACTATTGGTGCAATTTCCCTTTCAAAAGACCCCAAAATCTCGCAGCAAAACATTTTGCCGGAATGGTAAACAGAGGTGTCTGGTGCCTCAAACACATTCTTTACAATTCTTCGCCATGGCTAGAAGAAAAGGATCTGATGTCCTGTTTATTAGCACTGGACTTAGAGCCCCTCTTTTCTGGATTCAAAAGGGAGTTTAGGTGAAAAGCCGCTGTGTAAACTATCTGATGACTTTTTTGCGTGTCCGAGAACAGGTCTAAAGGGCTTAGAAAGAAAGAGATTAAAAAGCGGAGGCATTAACGAGTAGGTGTGAAAAAAGCTTTTATATGCGAAATTAAACACCTGAGACACCGAATGAAATTCAAAGGATAACGCGTTTTCGTATGAAAGTGTTTTATTTATTCGTTTCGTATTTTTTTTTTTAAATCTTCAATTATGAGTAGTTTTTAAAAATAAGAAATGTGTCGAAGTGCTTCTTATTTTAGGAAATTTTCCTTTTGCTTGTTGTGCAGATCATTGTAGATAGCTTGTTTAATAATGTTATTTAAAATAGAGAAAATTGATTTCAGTTCAAAAAAAATTAAGAACTCGTCATTTGCTCCAAAACCGTTTAATCCATCAAAATTAAGTTAAATAATTTGTCTTCAAAATTTCTGGGCTTTTTTATTTAATACAACAATAAACTAAAATTGTCTAAAAAGTTGATAGATTATTTGTTTGTGCATTACAAATACCTCAATGATTTATTTGTATGAGCTTTTAATAAGTAGTACTCCAACCGAAAAACTATCAAATCCATTAGTAAATTTAACAAATTTGTATAGGCTGCAATTCGTAGCTTCTACTAAGACATTAAGTTTTTCTAATTATGTATTTCGATCAATCTTATCACAGCATTATCAAAGCTTATATCCTTGTTATTGTACCGAAATTGTTACTAGAATTCTATTTCGGGGGCCCTAAATCTGAGAGTTATTTACACTCTTATTTTGATTCTTCGAGACAGTAAACTGCGAGGTGTTATTAATGACATTCGAATCCAACAATCGAAGAGTACGCATTTGATAATTCTAGACAGAAGCTGATTATTAAGAATAATAAATGCAATATTGTACGGTAGTATTTGCATATATTTATCAAAAAAAATAGCTATGCAAAATTGTCCCTTACTGTTTTAAAACATCACTAAAAACTCCTTAACTATTATACGCATTTAAAGAAATCGAGCATATCCAGCAAAAATACAATAAATCCCAAATTTATTTTAGCCTATTTTGATACTATTTCTTGTCAGAGGCGATACAACATGTATTCAATTTCAATATCGGCTTCTGCGTTAAGCTACTTTGAATATTTGAAGAGGGATTTTGCCGCGATGATTGGCAGATTTCGTCGAGCCAATGGCAACATGGGAAGTGTTAAAACGGGATGTGCTGGGGGATTTGATCCCCTTTATATTAAAGATCCCACCCACCTCTGAGTGCAGTGACACGGTCCATTGCTTTTATTCAAATATCATTGTAGGATATAAAAAAAATTACATTATAAGAGGTTCCTACAGGTTTTTAGAAAGTAAATATTAGGAGAATTTCTGTTTAAAGTTTCCCGAGTGGTAGCAAATATAAAATCAGCCTAATTGATTAAAAAATTTAAAATTTTGATCATTATCATATTTTATTGATTCGTATATCAGAAATCTTTAATGCGGGGTTTTGAATTACAATAAAATTGTTTCATTGTATAATTAAAATCGTGCATAGTCCTTTACAGAAAGGAGAGAAACTAAAAATAATATTAGTATGTTGATTTGTTATCAGTTATCATTGGAGTTTAATAATCTTTTTGTTTCGAAAGTTTAATCTTCAAAAGAAATATAATACTATTGCGAGCATTTATACAACATCACTTTTCTCCCAAGACAACGTTTCTAAATAATAGTTTCTTTTCGAGCATGTTTGATGGGTAAGAAAGCCAAACAAGCCGTTACGCAAAACATAGTTGCAAATTGTTATTTTATAAGGTCGTTCTTCTTTCTAATAAGTTTTCTTTCTGGAAGATACCAAAGGATTGTTCAAAATTGACACATTGCTTTTTTTTATTTGGTATGGTGATAGTTGGTTGCTGAAAAGTTGAGTGTTGTTTTGTACTTGGAACAAACTACAGCTCTCAACGAAAAGGGCAAAACAAACTGAAGTTGTGTGTGTCAGAAAAAAAGCTAAGCTGGTAACATTTTTAAAAAATTTCAAAGAAAACACATGGCCTTGTTTTAAGAAAATAGTGAAGATGCTGGCATGTTTCAAAGATTCGGAGGATAAAGTTGTATAGGTTTGCTGACTTAAGTTTTGGTATATATCAATTCAAAAACTAAACAATTTTATTATCCTTGGTTTCAATTTGTCTAACAACTTATGGGTTAATAATACAAAATGACAAAATATTCAAGCAATAAATCTTTTAAATTTTTTAAACTGCTGTTATTGCAATATTTAAAGACATTAATGACGTTTCCGAAAAAGTTTTGAACTACAAATTCTTCTAAATTAAAATTTTAAGAACACAAGTCATTGGCTAAAATTAGATAACATAAATAGAAGATTTTTAGACATTCGTTTGTTTTTTTATTTCAGAAAGAAATCTAAGTCTCATTGAATTGCCAAAGGGGTTTTCAAACTTAACATAAATTTTCCATGTCTCCACTTCATTCCACCTCCTACATAATAAACGGACTGTTATGACAGTACATTCCAATATTCTATAAACTAGGAACTACCCTCCTTCACTACACCAGCCACCTTACCTGCCAACCTGCACCCCACCAGACAAAATTAATGACGATCCCGGGGCCACCCGAGATAGCTTCAGAGAAGTCAAGTAGAGATTTTCCGCAGATACCCTCGAAGCAGTGTGACAGGCCAATATAAATTCCGGTCACATGATGCTAGGTTGGCTTGACAGAATTGTAACTATGATTCGACTAATTTTGAGTAAAATAGGTTGCTTGGAAATTTGAATTCAAATGAAAGCCTTCGAAGATAGTTTAAAGTTGCATTGTATCTCGGGTTGGTTTTAACTAGCCAAAGTTCATTTAATATTTTAGGCTATGGCAATGCTGAAATTAACGATTCCTGACTCACGCACCAACAAGTATATGCTGCACGCGTTACTGCACAGTTTGACTTACGATGTTAATGTATGGCGCAAAGTGTTCTGATCGGAATATGCATGCCTCAAGCGTCCGGAGTACTTTGTGGGCAGAGAGAACAACACAAATACAACAAAGTTCTGAAAAAAAAATCGCAGTTACAGTTTTGTTTAACCGGTATAAGGGTTTCCACCCCACCCCCCTTCGGGAGCCGTTGTAAGGGCCGATTACACAAGAAGTGTCTGATTTGTCGCTTCTCAATGCATTGCCTGCACGCTTGCATAATTGATGCGATGCTGCTACATAGGGAGGTGGTATTATCGTACGTGGGTTGTGCCCCTTGCTGTGACAGGGATTGATAATAGTGGGAGTGAGTGCTTTTCTACGACTGAATTGTCTATAGCTGGACGGTTGGTCAAGGTTGAGTACCAAAATGAAAAAAAATTGATGGATGTTTGTTGCTTGTGTACCTTCTTTTCTATATTAAAAATATTTAATTTCTTAAATTTATGGGGATAGGTTTAAAAACAGTTGTGGAGTTATTTCTAACTGCATATTAATAACTAAGTAGTATTGTAAGAATAGCACCTAGGAAGCTTGATACTGTTCGATCTTTCTTTTCTCTCTCTTTTTGTGATCACGTATAATTCGAATGATGAACTTATCGTATAATCTCTCAACGCTTCCTCCTTTTACATTATACTTCAGGTTTCTTTCACTGGATACAATTAAAATATCATTTTTATCATTCCTGATGTTGAATTCGCCAAAACATGCGCCACGTCTGGGATTGTGGCAACCACTACTTGTTAAAAGACAACAACGCAGACTAGATCGTCCCAAGGTTTCGTTTTACTCGAAGGTGAAAAAGCCCATTTCTCGACGTATGCCCATTACGATAAAGCCCAGCTCTGCTCATGATAAAAGTCCCCCTAGCCTGCATCCTGTTTCAGGGGTCAGATGGGTGTAGATAATGGGCCCCGTAATGTGGCCTTTAAAACTTTCACAGAAGGTGGTGCTCTGTAAACAAGGCTGACTTGATGATTCCTCAAACTATATAGCCACAATATGAAATAGGGTACTAGAACTGTGTCGTGAGGAAAGTGAGGTTTTACTATGTCCATTTAATATCCATTGAAGAAAGAACTTGGAAAGGTGTTAAAGACAAAATTTAGACATTAAAAGCATATGAAATATGTATAGAATTTATATGTTTAAGGCCAAGACCAAGTCATGTCCATCGATCTCTTTTGGCTTTCACCATGGATTAGTTTCAGTAATTACTGTAATTTCTTTTTTAGGAACCTCGAACTCTTTCTACAGTATATATGGATAATTATTTATAATCGAATCTATAAACAATATATTTCATGATTCTTCCTGTTTGGCAATCTTTTATATCGACTTAAACTAAATTTTAAACTAAAAAAATATTAATCAAATTATCAATTCACAATGCATGCTAATAATTTGCCAAGCTACATTAAGAAAATAGAAACCCAACAACTATGGAACGGTTCTCTCATACTTAAGTGATACTGAAGCAACTTCTAAGCTATCTCCGCTTTTTACAAGCCATAACTAGATTAGCTAATTCTCGCCAGAATAAGTTTCATAATGCGCTAACCATAATCCCGTCTTCCAAATCATCAAACGCCGTTCGAACTTCTAATGCCATTAGCAGAAACATGGCGAGATGGCCATACGTAATTACCGTAATGCAATCAGATGCTTCTAATGATATTAATTAGCGAAGCTTCTTATTAGAGACGTCAATCAACCGCGACTGGCTTATCAGGACCCCCTTTCTTCTACTCAACCGGTGCAAGACGAAGGCCAGCTTAGGTTCAGATCCCAACTCAGGGACTTAATGGGAAATTACATTTGGGGAAGAGAACTGTTGTGTTGCACAACCTTTATTGTAAACAGTTCAGTTTTGGCTCGTTTTTGGTACTTTTCATGCTCGATTTTGACTCATTTTGGTTCCTAAAATACTAATTTTATTACAATTTAGTTGAAAATGTATGAAGTAAGAATGTACGACTCGAAATTTTAGTAAGCCCAAAATAGTATGATGCTAAAATATTCGTCAATAAAGGATACACCATGAATATGGGTAATCATCTAGACTCTATCTCTCAAGATATGTATCTTAATAAACATAGTTAGAAACCGTCGAATTTACCATCTGACCATAGTTTGATCTAAAAAGCGTAAAAAATGACTCTGAGAAAGGGAACAAACTCGATTTAATAATTGTTACATAACTATGGTCCCATTTGTTTATTATATTAATTCGAGATATTATTCGATTACGATTCTGAATGTAATTGAAAAATGAATTAGGCCCAATTAGCTGAGTAGAAAAGACTCGAGTCTTATAGGAGATGAAATTGATGATTAAGAGATAAAAGATAATTCGATGACGCTGCAAAAATAAGAATCGAAATGAAATCAGATGACAGGGCATTAATATGCGGAGGAGGGAATTTGTCCAGAATTCGAATTAGTTTGGAATAAGAAGTAAATTGCTCAAATTGCTCGATGAAATAGAATTTATTGTATTGCTCAAACAATATATGTATAATACAATATTGCAGAAATATTTTTGCATGAGGTATTTAAATAAATGTTAAATCAAACTATTTTACAAAAAGCACCTGTAGTGATGGTAAAATAAAAGTTAAATGTTTTTCTTTCATTCAATTTTTTTAGTTAGTTGATTCCAAACACGAGTTTTGTAAAAATTAATAAATGTAAACCATGAATGAAAAATTTAATTTCATCTTATAATAAGAAACTAACTAATTCTATTTGGAACGGTAAAATGATGGAGATAGGAACTGAATGTCACATTTATCAGTTTTGAACTTAAAAATCGCATCAATAATAATTTTTGATTCCCGGCATTATTGGAACGAATTCATTTTTACCAAGCTTGAATGGTGTCTAATTTTTATTGCCTCCGAGGACAAAAGAAAAATTACGCTGAAAAGAACACTTTACAACCCTCTTATTAGAAAAAAACGGCATTTAAAAAAAAAAACATTGCAAATTCGGGAATCACGGCCGAGTAAAGCTACACAAACAAAAACCGAAACGAATTACGGTTAAGTCGATGACTCCCCCTTCCTATTTGTAAGTTGCGCATTTCTGCTAAAAAGTACTACCCACTTGAGAAACATTTCTAGACTTAAAAAACAAATACTCAAACTGCAAAGGAAAAAAATGCCAGAAATCGGAAAAGCCGTGCTTAGTCCTCGAGAATGCCACAAACCCAATCCTCCATGAGTATAATTCTACGGCTAATCCACTTCAAAACTCCTCAAGTCTCTGGCTCGCTATTGGCCGCTGCTACCTGCAGAGCACGCCCGATTGGCTGCCTGACATTTGGCTATTCCGCTTCGTAACCGCTCGTTTCCGCTAAAGGGAAGTTTTCGAGAACACTTTAGAATGTTCCCGATCCGGAATTATTGCATCGGATTTTCTGGAGAGGGCACACTTGGGAAAAGATATTCCTGAATTAGCGATGCGTGCGGCTCTGTTCTCTTAACGCTCGGCAAGCAACATCTCGAAAAACGAGTTTGATAACAGTGTAACAAACTTTAGAATTTTTAACCACGGAAGTTAGGACCTACATAGCCCACGAACGAAAGCCCAGACAACTGGAAATCACAATTTGGACCAAATCTTAGTTTTTGACTGATGACCGTTCATTCTTCTTGAGCTATATAACATTAATCTATCATTAGTCAAAGCTTCAAAGTTGGTCCCCTAATGTAACGCCACATAACGTTCTCGTACCCTTTCTAGATGATTAAGCGTGAAGAGAAGTTAAATATGTTTACTACTAATGGGGTTCAGTATGTTATACAACCAACCAACAACTATTATCAGAAATCAATTTTTAAAAATTGTCACTCATGCTCTTCAACCATTTATTCCTACAAATAAATTGCTAAATGTCGAAAAAGATACATTCATTTGCAAATTTCCCACCACCAACTTATCCTTCAACATTTCAATGCTAAGCACGCATAGAAATCTTCAAGACACAAATAACCCCTTTTACATTTAGCGATTCAAACCCAAATCTAAATTTCCACAAAACGTCGGTTGCAACTCTACCTAGCCAGCTATTCCATCTTTCTGCTCCTCAGCATCTCTTGTAATGAAACGGAGGATGGAGAGCTGATTCTTTTGTTTCAATCTCCATCCCGGCGGGGATCGCTTCCAGAGAGGAGGTTTTTTTCCTTCTCTTATACTTGTTTGCATCTTTTTCCGAAAATGCGCAATCTTTCGCGATAACTTCTACCAAAGGTGGGAGGATGTTGGAAAAAAAGAAGGAAGGAAAATAAATGCATCAGTGGTGGGTTTCAGAGTACGAGAGAGCTAAGTCTTTGAATTAGATTTGTAGATAAATATTTTCAAGTTTTTGAAGATCTCTATTACTGTATGTATTGCATAAGATGATGTTAATATTTAATTGAGAAGATCGGTTACGGATTATGTGAAAGTAACATAAAAGTATACAAATACATAAAGAAATTCTCTCATTTATCTCAGGTCTTTAAGGCTATTTTAAACAGACACTTTAATCATGAATTAGTTGCCATTTAAAATAGCTGTAAAAGGAGTTGAAATAGGATTTTTACCTTGTTATTTTACTCAACAAAATGATAACTTACAAAAAAGATGCATGGTCTTTCGTTAACGTTTTAAAGTTATAAACAAAACACAAGGGATCAATTGGGTAACCAAACGTAGTTGGTTTGATTGCACTTATGTACTCGATAATTACGATTAAGGGAATACACATTAAACGCAATTTATTAAAAAGCTAATTTTTAGTTAATTTTAAAACTAGTCCATATTTGAAAAAAATGGACTTAGTTCATTTCTGCAGAAAACCACTCAAACCACGGCCAACTCCAATAACAAGGCCAGAGAAGCTCTCCCAAACATGAGCGTAGACGGAAATTTTGACGTCACTGTTCCAGTGCGGAGATCGAGAAACCAGTTCGGACTTATTCGGACCCTAAAATTGTGGTCAGCCGTGAACGAGTGGTTCCGGACAGGTTTCGAGACAGGTTGTTTTCATCTTCGGAACAACGTCACTCGGAACTATGACGTCAAAATTTCCGTCCAAGAGCTGTTTGGGAAAGCTTCTTCGGCCTTAGTAGTTGAGAAGGCCGTGCTCAAACTCGATCTCCCGCTTAGACATCCGTTTCGGAAGGGTTGAAATTTTTCTTTATAAATCTTTTTATTTTTCTAAACATTTTTTATTACAATTTTTGCATTTCTATTGAGTAATAATATTGCATAATTTCAATAGAAGGTTCAAGTGGGTTAATTTAAATACCATCGAACACAATGACGCATGGAAAAAATCATGGACGGTTTGACTGCTGAAACTGGAGCTACAACTCTCAAGCTGATGCATAGATACGGCAAGTGATTCACAGCAAATAAAAACGATCAAAAGCAGTTAATAGTTTGAATGAATAGCAATTAATCACTTGAAGTCTTGGAAAGCTACGATGTAAAGTTTAGAACAAATGGATCTATCTATAATAGCTCTTGAAAACATGGGGACGTGATGTTTCCGCATTGGTATATTTTAAAAAGGATTTTCTAAAAGGTTTCGTGTGTTTTTTTTTATTAATTATTTTGCTTTAAATAAATTCTAGGGAAAAATTGAGTTTTAAAATATGCATTTAGGAATAAAAAGTTTTACAACATGTGATAATGAATAGACGCAGGCTATTAATTTGAAAATGGATTTTTCTCTTGATGTTGGCGGTTTCTATTAATATTGGCACTATTAAATGAACGTATAATGTCTTTAAAAAGCGAATAGATTTCGTAATTGCGATTAAATTCTTAAAAAAGTTTTTGAATGGAAAATTTTATAAAACGTTGTGTTGGAAAAATTAGTAATTTGTAAAACATTTTGTTGGAAAAACTAGTAATTTGTAAAACATTGTGTTGGAAAAATTAATAATTTGTAAAACATTGTGTTAGAAAAATTAGAAGGATTTGTAAAACATTGTGTTGGAAAAATTAGTAATATTTCAAGAAAAAATTACATATTCTAATGCTTCACATAATTTTGACTTCAAATATGTAGCCAACTGGTCGAATTCGACAAATAACGATCAAAATATAGTTTCGGGCTCAAAATTGATGTTTTAACCTCAAATACATGTATTACAAGGTGAGCTCTGAACTTTTTCCCCGTGCGAAGGACGGGTGAATCTGTAATAAATATCCCAAGTGACATGTACATTGTTTATTTAAATCTTCTACCCGAATTACCTCCACCAAAAATCACACAAACTACCCAAAGAAATCTCAATCATCCACATTCACACCACCCATAACGAAGTAGCTGCTTTATTTGAGAAAGCTGTAAGTAACGCTCGAAAAATTTCGAATCCAATGAGTTTTATAACAACGACTATGGACTAATGAAAACTAGTTAACGTTTACGTTGTTTCTAGCAACATAAATAAAATGTGTCTAAAGAAAGAAGAAGCTGTAAATACGTCTTTATGGCCATTGTCGAAAATATAAAAAAAAAATCTTGTTTTGTCTTAGTAAACAAGCCTGCGAAAAGAGGCTTTGGTAAAAAAAAAAAAAACATGAATCAAAGTGTCGTTTATCTATGTATTTTGCCATTGAAATCATTAAAAAATGACAAATCATGTTTTACATTTAAACTGAACCTACACCTGTCTTCAAGAAAGGTGGTCACATATGGTATACTATACCGCCTTTGACCTAACCATCTATGTTATGCTTTCCATACGGTCAAGGCAGTTAATTTTGTACAAGTGGATACTTTACTTTTCATAAAAGAAATCTTCATCTAGATATCTTCTTTCTATACAATCTTCATACAGATTATACGAAAGTTTATCTTTTAAAAAAGGCATGTATGATAGTGTTTATATCAAATTAATAGCTAAATATAAAAGGGGTTAGAAATTCTACTTGTCGTCAGACAAGGTACAATAGATCGTTTGCCAAAGGAAGTCAATAACCAAAAGGATTTAATTTTGTTTTGATACCTAAATTATTTTTTATAGGCATCTCTTAGACTTGATTGAAACGCTATCTATTAGGACTCAAAAGAATTGTCTTCAGAGGTTGATACAATTTTAGACATGTCTGCAACACTTTGCATCGAAAAGTCAATTTTTGAAAACTTTGACACTTGGATAGGCCAGCTCTCCATTCATCCTTTGTATATTATTTCGACAACCAGTCACTTCCAGCTGTACCAAACCCAGAAACTCCAATACTGGCCACCCTTGACACCGGAGCCATCCCGGGCCCCACCCCCGCGACCTAATGAGGCGGCACAGGGCCCGCTAATGAGAGGGCCAAATGAAAGGGCCCAACGCCCAGTCCCAAGGGACCCCCTTTTGTCTCGCGTTTCCATCGTCCCTAATTAATAAGGGCACGCGAGAACAGATTATCAGCGGCGACTCTAATCGCGGTTAGGAAGGGGGGAAGTTATTGATTAAAATGGGGTGCATTTTAAAGGGGCAATAATAAAAAATTGGATTGCAGGTGAGGGTTTTTCTTTGTAGTATGTTTTGTGGGATATGATTCGGGATATGACATTGAGGTTTTTGGAATTTTGTAGAAGAAATCGTCTAGTGTTAGGTAATATTGGACATACAGAAGGTTTTTATTAAAAAAATATATGATAAAAAAAGTTTGGATAGTAAAGCTAGGACAGTTTCGAGTCCTAATTTTTTTTTAAAGTTTGCCACAGATTTCCAAAAAAATAAAACGCGTTTTCATCGCTTGTAAGTGAATTTAAACGCTTTGCATTAAAAAAAAGCCATAAATCTTACGTTTTTTTTTTAAGTTATTGTATAGTTCGCTTCTACAAAGTTAGGTTCGAAATGTAAAGATTTTGACTTAGATGAGATATTATATAAGTAGCAGAGTTAATTTATTGATTAAATATCAAATGAGTCCATTTATTATTAATATTGATGAAATGTTTGCTTTTTTAAATCACAAAAAGATAAGATTTTAGCTTTCACAATTCTCCGAAAATGAAATGTTTAAAAAACACTTCTTCAAATAGAAATCATTGTCTTTTTTTCAAATCTGTTTAAAGCTCTCTTGAAACTGTACTCTGTATATTCATCTTCATAAAAATCCGCATTACCATATCTTTGACATAATTTCGCTTCGCGCATAATTATTAAAACATGAATTTTCCAAATCAAGAATATCCGCATGCTCAATTAACTCCCAAAAGAAACAAGCAACGCGATTTGCATGCAAAAACTCTCGCAACGCATCACGAAAAAGGATTTCATCAAGATCGTTCTCATAATCTCTGGGGCAGGCAGACGGCAAAAGCAGATTCCCTCTCGCTTTCCAGGGAAACCGGACGTCATTTTAATGTATTTATTCATCTCCAACACGAAACGGCGCGGGGCCTCTTGCTGCGATTCAAACGAAATCACACATTTTACGATTTCCACCGCATGTAGAGAGCTAATTTTACGATCGTGGTACGCAGCGAAGTAGATAACTGCCTTTACAACAGATAAGAAAGTCGTAGGCATCCATGCCGATCCCAAATAAGGGATCTGAAGGCAAATGCAGAGACCATCCAAATTTAATTAATTTTACATAGCTCTAGATTTGAACAAAGAATATATCAGAAAATGATTCCACTATCAGAACGATTCCATTGTCGTTTTAAAGTTTACTGTAGACTCTAGGAACAATGAGCCGACCATATAACGGCCCATTAGTTATACCAACTTATCTTCAAATGTTCTAATTGTTTCATGGGAATACAGCCAATTGTTAAGAATTGGTTGTAAGAACAATCCATTGTATTAATCATGCAAGCGGTCGCACTATTAGAGTTCAATACTGTAATAGAAATTTAGTTTATAACTTAATTACAATATTTACGAAAATGATTTTGATTACGATTCCTAACTTTTCTCATAAAAACAAGCCCTACTTTGCCAATTAAATTGTATAATACAAGCGATCAAAGCAACTAGTATATGATATACTATTTGAATTTTTGCATTGAGTTAAAAGAACATACGAGCAACACTATGGGTGTGCCATCACCAAATTATGAATTAATTTCGTAACGTAATCCTGAGTTGGAATCAGCAGTTAAGCAGGTCATGGTAAAGTTGGCTTCAAGAAGAGCGGGATTGCAACGGTTTACAGGTGATTTATTCACCATAGACAACTTAACAAGTCTTGTAATTCGTCTCTTTTTGTGTCCAAGATGGTTTTATTAGTTTCTGATTAGTTTAACTAAAGTGCACAGGGATCTTTCCCAGACCATAACAATTGCCATGGGAGGGAGATATCTATGGTACAAAGTACTTTTTTATTGGATGGGCGTTCCAAAATATTCACAAATTGGTTCTCCCCGTGACTGCCTTCAGGCGGATTCCTTTTTTCAGGTTTTTATGTTTTAGGTGTGCTATTCTTGGAACATATACGTTTTAGTTGGGGGGATTGTTGGCTATTATTTTGTAAAACATGCGGCAACAATGGGGTTTTGCATTGTTAAAGCGTCTTCAATAGGATATCACTGCAAATTTAAGTGGGGTTGAAGAAAAAAAATAAGCGATACACAAACGTAGATTGCTTTGTGGCTATTATTTCTTAAAGTCATTGTTACTGTTATTTGAGGAGGATGAGGAGTTACAAAAAGAGACCAACGCACAACGTAAAATAATTATTTCCAAGAATGTATTTCCAAAGACATTATAAACATTTCAATATGGTTCAATGCATTGAAATATTCAACCAGTTTTTTAACACCCATTTCGTAGTAGTATGTTGAGTGTTTTTAACGTCCATTTCGTTATGCCACCATAAAAAAAAATAGTTATAAAATGGTTTGAATGCAAGTTTTCATAAGTTATTTATTTTATAATGATTTCATAATTTCCGTTGTTTATTCAATATTTCCAAGACCAAATGTTAAGAAAATATTCAAAACGAATTTTTTAAATGCAGTTACATTATCGCAGTTAATCTACTGAATCATAATAAATAAACACGAAGGTGTTATAAATAATAAAAAAAAGGTAAGTCTTATATATAAACCCTAACAAAAAACTTTCACTTTCCTTATCTCCCCATTCACCCACTAACCCGGCGCAAAATAAACTTGTCAGACAGGGATTAGGCGTGAAATATTCCGCACCGATACAGGTGTTAAGCGACAACAAAGGATAGCAACACCTGAGAGAGAGAGAGTTCCATAATAATAAAACATAATTCTACCTAGAAACGTCCCCCCCCCCCCCGATATATGAGCACGTGCGATATGTTGACACTGAGTCAAACGGTGTCACGGAATAGCGTCACAACTAGGGGGTGCAGTTCCCTTTTAATAGAGAAATATGAATGGAGTTGTGGGATTAATGGGATGTCATGTGTGATATTCCATTCCGCTGCCACCCACCCCTTGGTGGCGGGGGAGCAGTGTTTGGCGATGGATCGCTGGGTTGGCGAAACTTTTGAGATTTTAGTTGAATAAATATGAAATAGATGAATTTGTATTATTAAAACCACCAAAGTTTAACAAGAAACGTTTTCAAATATGGATCTTTGAATTGGTTCTAGTAGTTAATAATTTATAAAGGTTGCCGATACTTTTCAGTTTTTAAAATTGATGCTTGAATTTTGTTGTTTGTCTATTATAAAAACGTTCTAAATCAACAAATGTGTATTTTACAATGCTTAAGCTATAAAAGTATATTTCTTTTACTTTACCTTGGAAACTTGGGTTCGTATTTATTGTTTTTTCGACAACTAATACCAAAAATTTACTTTTTCATTTCTAAAGCCATTCCAAAAGTGTAATTCCTGGGCCAAAGTTGGACGGTAATTTAAATTATAATACCGAATATTTTAGAAACTTGAACAGGGCGTACTTTTCAGCATTTTGGCGAATTTCTCAGCCGACAGTTCCTAGTAAACCTCTTTTCAAATGTAAAATGAAGGATAGGCGCGAGGATAGTTATCAATGCTAGTTTGACAAAAATGCAACCTACACAATGATTCCAGCTAAATATTTTTTTTTAAAAAACGATAACTGTTTATTTTTGTTCAAGAGGGGATGATTATGATTAATAAGATAAAATAAAGTTAATACAAGTTAAAAACTTTATAAAAACACACGTTACACCTTCGTAAAACTTATTCCTCGAGCGTTGGATAGTGTTGAGGTATGCAGTCCGGCTACTAACAAGACGGCGAAAGTTGCCCAAACCAGTTCTAGAGGGGGGGGGACCCAACAGGGGGGTGAACCCAGCAGCAGCGAGGAAGGAGGCATGCCGAATTTGGCAAATTTATCGCCATCAGTTTTGCCCTCTAATTTGAAGAGAGGTTGTTCAAACAGCTTTTCTCCAAGAAAACAGAAATAAGAAAAAAGGTGTGCAGGGGGATGCAAGCAGAGGATAGAGAGGCCAGGTGAGGAGAGAAGCTCGTTGTGGATTTTGAATTTGGATTGTTGTGCTTGGGGTTGTTGCATAACGATCTGGGTGGACAGGTAGCAAGCGGACGTTGTTTGTAGTGCCGATGTTTGAAGTTGGTATTGGTTTTTTGACATTATTGGTAGAATATTGGAAGGATATGTGAATGATATTGTTGTGTAGATCAACTTAAGTTGATTGTACATTGCGATTGTTGTGATGAAATTGGTTGCTATTTTTTAATTACGCATTTCAATGCCAATTTTGGGTATAGACTTTTTATTTAAATAAAATGCTTTAAAAAAGAAATTTAGTAAATTAGATATTATAAAGAGATCAATTATTATTAGGTTAAAATCACACATAATTTACTCCAAAGAAAGAAATACTCAAAACGTAATTACATATTTAAGGTACTACTTATTTTATTGAAGGTTTTTAGATTACAATTTAAAAACTTAAAAAAAAACTCTATTAAAAGTTAGACAAAAAATTGTGAAACTAAAACAATCGCATTTCATAAAGTAATTTCAATTCACCTGAAACACAAGAGAATTTACTCGATAATTATTTTTAAATGATAGTTTGCGTTGTAAATTCAATAGCTCAATTAATATTTATTTTTATTATGGCATCCTTTAAGCGTTATTGAATAATGTTCGCTATTGAAAAACTTTATACAAATAGCTTCTTCCTAAAAAAAAAGGTTTAAATGTAATTAACTACTAAACACGAGTTAGTTTTTACTGAAAAAAAACAAAGCTCCATTGACATGATCGAAACGATAAAAAAGGAAAGAAGGAGAGAGAAAAATCATCAGTGGGAAAAACGCTCCAATTACGATCTTCGCCAACTCATCACCGTGGCGATAAATATTTGGCGATAAAATAAAGACATGACAACCCATCTCGTGCCCCCCTCCCCCTCCAAGCAACGAGCTATTTTTTTTTCTCGTTTCAGTGACCGTTTCCAAGAAACCCTAACAGAGAAAAAAAAATAACGAGCGCGAAAAATCGGCAACGTCCGGTAGTGTATGCATTTCGAACGTTTAAAAAGGGGAGAAGAGGATGCATGAAGATATTAATTTGTTCCAAATCCAAACAGGGAGCGCCCCCCTAAAAAAATAGACACTGTTATGCTGTATTATTTTCGAACTGTATGCATAGAAACGATTCCTACATCAATCCTAGTCTTTGGATATTTATTTTTTTATAACATGAAAAGAGGGAAGGTTGGTATGAAAAGGGGCGGTTGGATAATTACACGAATGATTATGATGGATTAATGATGCGCCAACTTTGGGCTCGCATCATGATGATGATGAAGGTCAGAGGGTTTATGCATGCTGAAGGGATGGGATTTTTTTTTTTATAAATGATGAGATTGACGAACTTGTATTGTCAATGGACATCATTGAAGTGAAGCAGGGTTTTTTTGAGTAGGATTTAGTTACATTAAAAAAGTAGTGCGAGTTCTTGTTTGAAATGCGATGAGGTTTTTATTGATTCAAAAGGAGAAATTCCAGTGCAGTAAAGAATTTGAGAATTTAATCAATACGAAATGAAAATTAAACATGTGCATCGAGATTAGTTGATTGATTATATCATTGTTTTTTTTTAAATAAAAGTTATTAAAAAGTAATAGCTCATAATTGAATATTAAAAATTATTTAAATATTAAAAAAATGAACAATCTATCAATTAAGATTATAGAGAAATAAATATTATAGATAATGATGCACTAATTTGAAGGATAACTAACGGGAGAATAGGAGCAACCATTTTAGGGAGCAAAGACAAATTTTGTTGTTGATGGGTCCATTAATTTTTATCACCTCAGTACAGAGTCCTTTTGAAACACAAACTCTATAAAGAATTATTAAGAGTGACCATATTTTAGCTTCCACACTACGTTTATAACGTAAAAAGTGGAAGGTATTATAATCGTTCAGTCCGTCTGTCTGTCACCCACTTTCATAGACCAAACTACAAATAAATACTACGGACAAGTGTGATACGTCAAAAAATTCAGCGCATCGAAATTAGAATACATTGAAAATTTCAAAAAAGAATTCGAATTCGAAGTACTTCAATTATTTAAAAAAAACCTGCAAAATTTAAATTTCATTTAAAAAGCATAGGAAGCCATTTTCATTAGAATTAAATCACCATTGCCATTCGCAACAATCGCTCGAGAAACTTTAATTCTTTTAGACAATAAATTAAAATAAATTTATTTTTGCGACATCGATCAGTTTGAAATGACGTCAAATATATTTCACTACGAGATTCTTTGTACGTTGATATGAAATGTTAATTCTATTTAAAAGCGAGGAATATTACATATATTTTCTTTGAAATATAAATTAATTTTTGCAAACGATAAGTAATAATTATTGAATTTTCGAAATAAAATAAATGAAACTAGCCAAATTTAGTATGTAAATGTAATATAGAATATTAATGCTGTGTTTGTCGCCTTTTTACCTGTTAAACACAACTGTTATGTGGAAGCGGGTTAAGTGACAGATTCTGTTACAAACTTCTTGTTTTTTTTTTCAAAGTTAATACAGTGCAGTTACAAGAGAGAGAAAATACCCACCGCCAATAATAAAACAAAATGCCTGAACACAATGTGTGAATTTTACGTAAATTACACGCGATGGAGCTTTCTAACGTTAGGAATTAATAGTCATTTGGACTCGTTTATGAGTTATAAAAAAATGTTTTAATTTAAGAAAAAGTTCTGTATAAATTGTTTTTCCTTTATAACAGTCATAGTACAGTAAAAACCACTAAGCAAATACATTTTAATCGAAGGAGGCATTTGCATATTCATAGGTATCACATTGTGTCTTTAATTTTTTAGTTAGTCGGAAAACTAATCAACTGCCATAAATTAAATCAAGAATACTAAGACAATAACCAATAAAAAAAATAATACGAAGTGAAAAGTAGGTATTAATTCATTGCCTTTTCATTACATTAAATTCAAAACTATAGAAGTCCATAACATACGTCTATAATAAAATCTCACTTGTGGAGTATTTACTTACACTATTATTTCAGTTATGAAAGCTTTATTTAAAAATTTATTCCAACTATTATATATAATTTAAATAAATTAAACTGACGAGAATATCAGGGAAAAGAGACATTAATAAAGTTTAAAATTAATTATATCTTCAGTTTACTTTTCTGTTCCATCTTTAAAAATTGTTTACATCCACCATTTCAAAACGACCATAATTGACTAATGAGTTCATTTTTCGCATTTCGTTTGAATTTCAAATGCAATTAACATTTTTTTGTTTATTAACTCATACTACGAAGACAGAACAGAATTGAGCAACCTATAGCAGCATTCAAAAGCCAAAAATAAGAAATATCCTTTATTAATTAATCTGCTTGTTTAATTAGTTTACATTTACAAGTGCGTACTTAAAATTAGCGACGAGCAATCTTTACATGCGGGAAGGCAAGCTCAAACGTTAATTAATTTAATTTTAAGTGGGTGATCAGACGGAGGAATGGAATGAAAATAAGAATATTCGAATAAATATTCGAATGGAATTGAAGAAATAAACAGTGACTTTATAAAACGATAGGCTTTGAGCAATGAGCAGTCGAATGCGTTTGTCTGAGTTATTATATGCAGTAAACCACGGCTTACGTAAGGAAAAATGCATTTGAGAAAAGAGTTTTACAAACAGAGTTGGGATTTAAGTTTAAATTGAATGGAAGTGTAAGCATATACTATGTGCATGAATTGGGTGACACAATAAGTATTGTTTACAATTTAAATTCTATAATTCAAACTTAGGTAAATGAAAACAAATTTTGAGTAGTGGCACAAAGTATTTAATACTTGTCGAAGAAAGTTTCTGGAATAAATTTATGGAGTATAAACAAAGGATTTGAAAAACTTACGAATAACATTCAGTCAATTATTTATTATAACTGTAAAGAATAATTTCGATATTTGCTTAAAATAAATAATAAACCTACAGTATACAAAAGTCGTTAACTAAATGAAAAAGATATAGCCACTAACTCAACTATCAAAATCTTCACAACTTTAAAATAACCATATCCCAAAAAGAAAATCCAAGTCTGAATGAACAAGCGCATGACAGCTAACGACCGAACAAAGCGTAAAATTGCATTAAAAACTAGTTTACACATCGAAAGGGAAAATATAACATTGAAAACAAGGTTCAACAGTTTCATAAGGTTATAGAAAGGTCTGTGCTACATCTAAGTAGAAAAAGGCTAATTTCCCATGCTACAACGTTGGACTTGGGTCTTTTTTTATTATATTTCATAGAAATAAGATAGGACAGTGCATGTGTTGAACTCAGCAATAAAATAAACAACACTTTCAGCGATTAGAACGCGATATGAAGGTTAATCCAGACCGTACCTTTATTTGCGAGTAAGGATGCTGACACACTGTTCACAACCATAACGATATGTCGTGATATTCCATACAAAAGACATCCTATCTTCAACCGTGCCGGTACGTTTTTGGTTGTGTTGAAACACATAAAAAGTATAACGAAAGTTTAAATTCATTGGTATTGAGTGTGGATTACAAACTGTTTCGTCACTTGACCAGGGTTCTAAATTACGAGGCGTTATTGGCTATGTTAAAGCTCCTAAAGGAGGCTAGAAATAGGCAGCCGGAAATGATTACCTTACATTATCTTACAAACTGTTTGTGAAGGTTTATAAGCGGGTCTCTGACCAAGCACACACACCTGAATATATATGTCTACCAACCAAACTGTTTGTATGTGGGTTCAGTTTTTTTTTGCCCAGAAAATTAAATATTTGAAAAAATGAATACTACTTATTAATACTGTATTTACCCTTCAACCATTTTTAGAAAGTGAATTTTAGAAGATAATGAATCCTAGCCTTTTTTTAAATTTCTTCTCCGTGGGCTAAAAAAATGTAATATCTGTTTTCCTTTTTTTTAGACACATGAAAAAACAGTATTCGAGACCATTCATTCATCATCTTCAAAATCTGTCTCCAAATATGACGTCACTAAGACCTTCAATATCTTTTCAGCTTTGCTACTGCCAGAGCGGGCATTTTAATTCGAAATAAATTTCATATTTAATATAAATGCCTATTGAGATTTCTTACTTCAATGTCGAATAAAAAAAACTTAGATAGGATCATAGCTTAAGTTTGATGATAAATATCATCTGGTAGATCGGGACAATGACAAGAGAATAATAATACAAAAAAATCGGTAATCCGCGGTATTCGAAAAAGAATTTATTGAAGTATTTTGGGAAGAATGGAGGAGAAAGTGTACTGCATTCGAAAATTTTATCCTCTAAACTTGATAACGACAGTAGAATTCGAGGAACAAATCTTATAAAATGCTTTTTAGCGGTAAACTAGTTAACCGAAAGAGGCTTAAAAATGGTCAAGCAACTGGCGCGTGTTAATCCTATTGATATGGGGATTTCTGTGACTTATTGGCTCAAGGTTCAACCATGGGTAGATAAAAATCTTTTTAAAGAAGTTTTTCAGGGTTTTCTGTCATATATCAGGGACTGAATTCTTATCACAGAGTAACGGTTTATAATAGTATAAATAATGATAAAAATTAGCATGATTATCATCAATGACCAACTTAAAGGAACTGCGCTATTTTTTAGTGCCACGGAATAATAAAGCAAGGAAATTTATTTAAATTATGTGTTTTTAAATAGGACTGTCAAAAGGAATAATTAAATTCTTCTTTTATAAATGCACACTGCCAGTACAGGCCTCGGTCTCTTGGCTGTGACATATACTTTGTATTTTGTGTTTGTTTTCGTACTACATAAAAAATATAATAAAAAATTACATTCTATCGCACTTCGTAAGTACGTAACTTAAGTTCCATTTTACTTCAATTCCATTTCCCATTTCTTTTCATTAAGTTGGTCATTGATGATATAATTATGCTAATTTTTATCATTATTTATACTATTTTAAACCGTAACTCTACGATAAGAATTTTAGTCCTTGATATTTGACTGAAAACCCTGAAAAACTTCTTAAAAAATATTTTTATCTACCTATGGTTGAAAAAATATAACGTACCTCCAAAATACAAACGAATATAGAGGTTAATTAAATAGTAATACTTTTATTTAAAAAAAGAAAAACTTAGATCCCACATTTATTTCCCCCTACATACTAACGTAAAAGACAACCGCCTACAAGATGGCCGCATGCTAATAACAACCTTTAATAATCACGTCCGAATTCCAAAGTACATATCACGCACGCGTCTTTCAATCGAAACAACCTGCGTACATAATTCACACGGGCCTATGTACACATCCCGAAAATTATCTGGGAGTGGTAAGAAGCGAACGGTACTGAGCAAACACAGGGCAACCCCAAAAGCCTCTAATTTCAACTACCAACCTTTTTTCAACTATCCGAACCCCCCTATCTGTGGTTCTTATATCCCCTCCCCCCCTTCCCCTTGGCGTTATTATTTTCCCAATTTGCCTCATTTACCCTTGGCCTTGATGAAGTTCGGAATATTGGCCGCATTTTGGGACGTGGTATGAAATGGGGGTTGGTGGCGTTGCTAATGAATCGCCCACTTTGGCAGATGTTTGGATGTATTTTAGTATAATATATTTTTTTATTGGTGTTTCACAATGGTTTCAATTCGGAAGTGTTCAAAACGTGATTTATTAAACAAACAATCATGCAAAAACGCATAAAATTGGTTCTAAAAATTTGGCGATAAATTGTAGAAAATCTATTAATCGAATTGAGATTCCATTTTCTTTTTTAGCTTAAACTTTATTTCCAACAATATTGCGTGAAAAATTCTATAACTAAATTTTTCTTGTTTTTACTTAAAAAAATTCCTTACATCAATTAATCATTTTTTAATGTTCATTATGTTTAAAAGATAACAATAGCACGTTTTAAAAATATACATACAACGATATACCACACACGGACCCATCGTATTTTAAATACAGCAACACATAATCGTTTCTGGCATTTTAAACACGTAGTAATCCTGATATTAAAGCTCTAAAACTGAACAAACATGAGGCTATTAAAAGTGAATATACTAGCCATCAAACACACGCTTTATCAGATAAGAGTATCATAAGATGTCTTCTTTTTTATACTCTTTAGAGACAAAAACTGAAATTGTCTCCCTATCCACGTTTGACATCAAGTTACCCTCCCCGGTCGCATATGGTATCCTTCGAATGAAAACGGTTTAACTGACATTTGCTACATTTTGCGTGAATCCAGTTGGTTTGAAAATGATAATAACTAATAATGGAAAGTTCGTAAATAGACAGAACATTTTAATTTTTCTCGGCTTCTCTCTTATACATTTGTCCTTAGAATTCCACCGAATTATGTTCATTAAAAAGATTAAGTTGATTGAAAGAAGAAATGGACGGGAACATATGTGAAAATATCCGTATAGAGAGTGGATCTACGGAATTATGTTCGGTGGAAAGCAATAGAAAACGCTCAAAAACTTATGTTTCATCGCTCACGTTCTACAGCCTTTTACAATTAAAAAAAATCAAATGAACCATAACCGAGTATCTCTCTCTCTCTCTCTTTCGAATTTAAGCAACATTTACAATCTTAAAAAAACCATTTTAAATTGCAGTTTTATTTGTAACCCACGTGTTCAAACATTAACTTCTTATGGAAGGGTGTCAAACCATCGCATCGCATTCTGAGGAGTGATATTAAAATTTACCGTCATCCTAACAGCGGAAAACCCATATAACCGACAACCTTCGTCAGTTTAACAAGCCTGGTTATTATTTAATAAATTATTCCTGGCGCAGCACACCCGTACTTAGACCCAATCGTGGTTTGTCCAAAATGTAACTAACATTTAAACTGATTTGGAGAAATTTGTGTAAGAAAATAGAAATTGTATTAGGATTATACCGACATACTACCAAGTTCGTTATTTCTAAAAGTTGGCTATGGATTTGTAATTTAGTGAGAATTTGTTTAACACTTATCGATGAAGTTATGGAATAATGTAGATAGGAGAAAGTGTAGTCAAGTCCAGTTCCGTCAAGAGCTGCATTGTCGAATATTGATTTATATGAAACATTTCATATGACTTGAATGCGACAACTCTAGTTCTTGATCATTTTTTCCCATACTATAATGCTTCATCTTTTCCAAAGCGCCATTGATTTACACAAAATTTCAAAATTCAACTAATTGAGTCTGCTTGGAAAATGCAATCCAATTTTTTTCATAGTTACCATTCATATTAAGCTCATTTTTCTGACTGGCAGGACGATATCCAAGTACTAGATTAGAAAGTCTATAGGTACTAATTCATCTTTAGGTGCTGTTTTCATTAGCTTGTGAAGAAATAACCCCAGAAAATTAATGAAAATGACAGTTAGAACATTGTTAACCCGACTCAACCTTGGATTAAGCATCTCGACGTGTCGGGCATGACAATTAGTTTGAGTATTCATTTGCTGAGGTGACGTTAACTGATTACCGTGGGCTGAGTTTTGAATAAAAAAAACACAATGAGGATGGAGAATAAACAATTGCAGGGATTAACAGGTTGGTGTCGATGGCATTGTTTAATGTGGTGTCAATGACGGTTGGTTGACTTTTAGTGTCGTGTTGGTTTTCTAATTGAAAGGAAGTTGCTCCTCTGGGGACTTGCATGGCTGCGGTATTACTTGAAGGCTTTTTGTGCCATTGAGTGACAGTGTAGTTAGTTTTATAATATTTTATTTGAATAAATTTTTAGTTAATTTGAAGGCATTGGGAAATTAAGTAAGTTATAACACTTTTTCGGAAAAAATTAAATGGAAAAGTATTGTTTCTTAATTTTACTTTTTGTTAGGTCAGATAAATAACAGAACTATTTATATGATTTTCATCAATAATGATTTTAAGTATCACTCTTCTCAAACATTGAGTAAAGATATACACCTGTAGTCATGCTTGAAAAAGTTTATACTGCGGTCATCGCTACATCACTCTTCTATTGATTATATAGTCAGGAGAGGAGTGACTTAGAGATGCCCACACGCAATATGAACATATTGGTAGGCATCACTACAAAACCTAGTCTTCTTTTTTCTTTTAATTGTGAATAAATTCACAAGAAAATTTTTTAATTTACATCTGCAACGATCAGCAACGGAAATTCCCTAACAAGGACTCATCCAAACGTACACCAAAAAAACAACTTTCAAAACCAACACGAACTAATTACACACGCCAACCATCAAAACCCAATAAAAACGATCGCCAAACAATGCGCCAACAAACGGGACCCATAAAAAACCGCGGGTCCGATGCGAAACTGTGCAAGAATGTGTCTCCGCCCCTTCCCCAGAAGAAACAACCACACTCTTGAGATTTAGGGGGGCCAGCAGCAATGCAATCACGATCTTTAGGATATCTGGGCCCGCAGGCCTAGGGATACACCCACCTGTCTACAAGATGATTGTATGAAGTTGGGATTTGGAGAGAATGTCTGGTTTGAGTTTTTGTTAGTTTTTGAAGGAGTTGTTTGTAGATCAGGGTAAAATTTCAAAAAAATACATGCATAATAAAGGGATTTTATTAATAAAATGGATAATTAATCGATTTTAATTAGTTATGATGGATAATTGGTGACTTTTAATGAGAATCAATTAGCTCCATTAATTAAAAGGGTTGAAAGTGTGTCTTAGGCCCCCTCCCAACTAAAATAAACAATTTCTGTATCCACCACTGGACGCTTGGAAGAATAAAAGAAGTCCCTCATATGTGTGATAAGCTATTTACCTAAATATTAGCATATTACATTAACATTCTGAACTAGTGGAAGATCATCTACCAATTTCTCTGGAGAAAATTTTCAAAAGTAGGTCTTGGTGGTTTACTTTACGTTTTTATATCCAAAAGTATAAAATCAAATTTAACAATAGCTGAATCATTTTTCAAACGGAAAATTCACAAACGTCATAAATCGGTATCGGAGGCGCCGATGAAAGTTATAAGTCGATAGGGAGAGATTTTTAAACTCATCTTGGCAAAGTTTGCATGTCTTCACATAACAATATATTAAGTTTTAAAATTTAAAGATATTATCCCAAAATATTATACAACAACAAGGGATCAGCCCTACCTTATCCCCTACCTAAAAATCCGTAATGTTCGAAGAAAACAATTAGATGTTAGAACAAACGAGGGTGTTCTCTTAAAAACAAGTAAGTTACAACACGTTGTTATTAGTTTAAAATCCTCACAGTAAAGCAGTAGACAAACGAGCTTTTTTCTCTTCTACAAAGAAAGAATAATAATAAAAAAAGAGAATAACATCAAATTCTATAAGGATGGTAAAGTGAGTTTGGTGGGGGGCAAGGAGAGAAATGTGGCGTAGAGTTGTTCATGAAAAAAATGGGGAACAATCGTGACGCAACTTTTAGTAGGGGAGAGTTAGATGATGGTAAAAAAAAATATCTGTTCAGTTAGTTTGAGAAAACTGTAACCAAAAATGTGGCCAAAAACAATTCTTATTTTCTATCATTCATGTCTATTAAAAAAAATAATAACTTCACATATTCAGCCCTAGCGTCCTAATATTAAGACACAGCTTGACATCACACTATATGACTAATTTTCTATAATTTAAACTTGAAAACTAGTTGTAAAAAGTATCCCCGCAGCACAGAAGGTAATATAAGAATTATTGCCTTTCTAAAAAAAATCAGGGCTGAAGAGGTTTAGTACTATATTGGAAAACACACATGTGAACTACAAATAATTGTATGTTTTCTTAATAAACACAAATACATGCACTATAGACATCCATAATAATTCGAGGAATAAAAGCCTAGTTTTTAAGACGTTAAGTTAAACCCTATCAATGCTCTTTCTTCAGACCTTGAAGTCCACGGATCATATCGTCCTTAACACTGTCATCCATAAACGAATTTAAGTATTTTAAAAAGAACTCGCGGTGGTCCCGACGTCAAGTACGATTTCGCTATGAGTTTGCGTTAGACGCCCCTCCAGATTTCGACCAAATTACCACGTTTAGAAATCAAGATGTCGAATTTCTCTTTTGGAACCCTAATCTAACCGAACCATAATAATAATTATTATTATTATTCTAATCCAATTTACTCAAAATCAGACGAATGCCAATACTTGCAACTATACCAAGCCAACCTAATGAAATATCAGCGAGGGGAGGGGGGAAAAGAAAATAGTGTAAAGCAAAGAAGGAACGAAATTGTTGCCAGATTTCGATGCGATAATTAAGAATGATTGCAAGCTTTCGAAACAACTTAACGAGATGGAATCGTCGACATGCACAAGTCAAATACGCTGAAGGCTGGGAACATGTCGTTGAAACGGCGTCGTCAGAGAAAAAAAAAATGGATGGTTTGGAATTGTAAATGATGGTTTATGGAGAATCAAATACTTAGTATACATGGGTTAGTTCTTCAAAGAAATAGGTGTACATTACATTGCATTATTTAAGGGTGTGTGCTCCACAAAATTAAGAAAACGCGTTTACATTTCAATGTTTAAATTAGAACTGATATTTTAGCGCATTCAATTCCAAAAAATCAAAATTAGTATCAATAATTATTCTTGATAAATTAGTTGATACAACCCAAAAAAGTAAAGAAACATAGGTTTTTTTTTTTTAAGTAGCCTATGCAAATTCCTATCAACATGTC
The DNA here is from genome assembly GCA_019343175.1 of Oedothorax gibbosus. Taxonomy (NCBI): domain Eukaryota; kingdom Metazoa; phylum Arthropoda; class Arachnida; order Araneae; family Linyphiidae; genus Oedothorax; species Oedothorax gibbosus. The sequence goes on from CM033270.1 coordinate 25,047,556, forward strand.
CAATGCAGCATTTATCTTGCAACCAGTGTTATAAAAATGGCTAACATACAGCTATTCTTCAGATTTGATTGTTATAGGTTTCAATATAAACTAAAGTATATATAGAACTAGCTAGATAACGTGAGTTCTCGATACAATTTTGAAGACGATGTAATGCGCCACTAAATGCCCAAAACGTAAGGTTACCTCTAAAACGTAAGATTTCTGATGGCTAATACTGTTGGAGACACTCTTTCTCTCTTTATTAATTAACATCAATGAATCTAAGTATTTTGAAGCACACTCTTCGCGACAAATTAATTAAAAACTCCCATTAGTCAAGCTTTGACTAATGGGTCAAAGCTAACACTCTCTCGTGCCATCTGTCTTCCGGCTGAAGACAGTGGTGCCAGTGTTCTTCCTCAGATGAAGCATGGGATTATGTAGGGAAGGGGGGCAAACACAAACTCCTGGATCCTTCTCGGAACCCTAAGAAAATATATGAACTCATAAGCCACAGGCCATTTATCTTCGGGTATCTTCTGACGACGAAGGGTCAAGAAACGGAGTTGTTTTAAAAAGTTTCTGGTCCAGATGTCTTTTAGGAAGTGTTTGTGGGACTATGGAAAGGAAATTCTACAAATACAAGAGCAAAATTCTAGACGGCTTATTGGTTTGCTATATAAGCAGTTTATTTTGAAGTGGCATTTGGATATAGAGCAAGAAATTTTTTTAAAATTATTTGTAAGGCAAAGAAACGAAGTTGGGGGAAAAGCTTCTGGTCCAGATGTCTTTTCGGATATATAAAAGAAATTCAACAAATACAAGAGCTAAATTCAACAATAATTGCAATAAAAGGTATTGGCAGTTAATTTTGAAGAGATTGATATGGTGGCGATAACATGACAACAAAATTTCGTCAAATTTGTTGTTTAAATAGGGATCAGATATTCAACAATACAAGATCGGAATTCTATGAGAATTTTGAAAAAAAAATTCATCTGCAGTTCATTTTGAAGAGATTGGCATATAGGTAATTTATAATAAGAAAAAATGCTAAATTGAGTAAGGCCTGAAATTTACGAGAAATACTCTTGCTTACAAAGCCAATGCGAAATCTAGCTTGTAAAAATTAAATTTTTCAATGTGATAATGATTTAATACAATACTGTGTAAAGTGCGAGTAGATATTCGACACAAAATTGACCTGTCATTGATTTATTGACAAACAGAGGTTCGAGTTAGCAAATTACAACCAAGGGAACGAACCCGGGAATCGAACCCAGACCTGAGCGCTGCAATTTAGAGCTCTAACCGTTTTACACTGAAAGGGAGACATTACATGAAAACTTTCATATTCGACTCTTTTAATAAAATCATAAAAACAGCGATTAGTTCCGCTCATTGACCGAAAGTAACTTTTATAATCTATTACCATTATCCATAATTAAACGAGTTTTATGCAGCTAAAATTGCTTGTAATTACCCTTTGGAATCTAGAAATTCTTTTTCATTGTGACCGATAAAAAAACCGCAAGCTACATCAATAATAATCTGCTAAGTAGCTGTCTTCTGCACATTGTTTGGATTGCTATGAAACTACAAATCTTTCTATTTTCCCGCTGATTACTTTTTGTGGTTGAACTCATTCATATAAAAGATAATAAGCAAGATTTTTTTTCAAAAGATATTTGCCTTGAACTCTTAAAACCAGTACCAGATATTTTCCAACAATAGAAAACAATTCATTAACACTTATTCAAGATTCATTGCGAATGCTTTTGTATATCTTAGGTATATTTAACTTGCAAATGACATCATAGTGTTTATTGTCAAATTTTTGACGATAATACAATTGTTCTAGATTTACTGCAAGCCTTCATTAAACATAACTTCTTGTGTATCAAAAATCAATTAAGCTTAACTTCTTTTGATCAACTTTTAAACGTGTTTTAAATGACATTCGTTGGAACTTTAGACAGTCAGAGGTAAAAAGTCAACAAAAACTCAAATTCAACAAAAAAGTTATTACAAATAAATCAATATTTTTGATTGAAGCTTAGTGTATCGGTATATCTAATAGTTTGGCTGGTCATTACGTGAGTCAGTCAATAGGGACTTTTTCCTTTATATACATAGATTATAAGGTATATTCTAGTAACAAGAAACAGTGAAAAAAGGAAATATGATACAAATTTATGTCTCGAAAATTTTTAACAAGTGGATTAAAAGATACCATAGAGTAAATCACACAGAAGCAATTATTTTTTTATAAAAGTAACGAAACGAAATTTACTCTAAATCTAGAATTCAGTTATTAAAATATTCTTCAATATATTCATTATTAAATAACCCTACTAAATTACCCAACGATAAAGATGAGATGATAACTTATCTACCCACAAGCTTTAACATGCTTATCAATTGTAATTAATATTAAAACTGTATTATTCACTCGGATATTATGCTAAATGCCCTTTTCATGTAGAGTCATTAACAGCCACGCGCTTCAATTGTGAAGAATCGTGTTTATAGAGCTGGGGTAGTCACGAAACAAAGAGAACAGTCTTCACGTCTGAATTCTATAGAGAATATTTAATCCTTTTCCGAGAACAGCTGTTGTACGTGCCTGGTTTTTATGGTCAATTTCATTGATTTATGAAGAGTTCAGTTGCAACACTCAAATTCTGGAAAGTATAACTAAGACGGATCTGGTACGTTTATTGACGACGTTTGATAAATGGTAAATTCAATTGGACAAAGTCCACAATGAACGGCCTGGACCTTATATCTTAGTTATGCTTTGGAGAACGTTGAATTTAGAACTACACCCTTCATATGCAAATGCAACTGATCAGTGAATCAACAGACAATACAGGGCCTGGGCATGCTGTCTTCCATCTAGCTATGGTGATCCGTGGGCGGTCCAAATTTAATTTTCAAAACAAATCAAACCAAACTTTTTGTACAAAGTAAATTTCTTTTTAGTGAGAAAGACTCACGCTTCAAGATATGTCACAAAGATATGGGTTTTTTTTCAACCATGAAACCTAATTTAAGTCGTTCAAGGAATTAAAAATAAATTCGTTATTAGTTAGGAATAAATATAAAGCTACACACAGTTACAACAACAAAACCTCAAGAAATTTATTGTTATAAAAGGTTTATAAAATAAATTAATAAACAAATATTAATACGTAAAATGAACGGTAAATGGAACGGTAAAAAAGATACAGTATTCCTTTTAAAAAGGCTGATCAAACTCTTCAGAAGGAAAACTTCAACAGAACCGATGGCAAATACCACATCGTTTTTAATCCTAGCATCTCCCATGAAGAACATAAACAAAAAGGGGGCCTTAATTCCGTTTGTATTAACGGAATAGAGGAATGGGATGCTACGTTGATGGGGGATAAACTGATCCAAAAACAAATTAGTTCCAAACTGGTTCCCCATTGTCTGCTGACTTATCGCGCCCTGTCTTAACATGAGCCTATATTTCTCAGAAAAACTGAGATATCCCGCGTGTTTTTCTCGGTCCCTCTATCTCCAAGGTTAGACGGGGCCAAGGAAATGCATAGGGATAGAAATCTATTTTTTTTTTTTTTAATTTCCTTGATAGGGCCTGGAGGAATTTTGCATGAATAGAAATCTGGGACGAAACTAGGATTGTTCAGTAGAGAGGGAATTACTTAGTAATGAGTGTTTTGTTTGTACTTTTTAGTTTTAGATGTGGTATTTTATGTGTCATTCAAACATAAACCAGAAAAGCATGAAATTGTAAATAAAATTTAATTATACTGATACAGTATCGTAACCGAAGGCAGATAAGTTTTGGATTCGAAACTTTCAATTGTTCCTCTGTTATGATTGATATACATTTATAATTTTATTATTTGCAATTAGTTGATCATCATTTCTGAGTGTTAATAAATCAGTATTAGTTACCAACAAATGCTGTTTATTTAATATAAATGAGCTATTAATTTATCATTAAATATAAATAGGTAATAATAATTCGAAAAAAATTCCGGGTGTTTATGCTACTGAATTATGTAATTTCCTATGAAGTATTTCGGGAAACTTAAAATACCTATCATTAGAACTAAGTATAAAATATACATAGGACTAAAACGATTATTCTATTTGTTTTGAAAAGTTCGTATCAGGACTCAGTGAAATAAAACAAATTGTTGGATCAAATCATAATTCAAAAATTCTTATAACTGCAAAATAGAAAATTTTAATTTGGTTAATATGAATAATTTTTTTCCATTTCGAATGATTGATAAGAAATGTGTTTTTCTTTTTCGAGCACGTATTTCAACAAGAACATAAAGATAATTCTAAAGAGCTTTCAGATAACGGGCGTAGTGCAAGAGGAATGCTAAACTTTATTTTCCTGCAGTGTGCATTGTAGTCATAAAATATTAAACTTGTTGATAGACTATCTTGGCGGCTTCGGACATTTCTATTATTTGTGGTAAATAAATGTTGTGACCAAACTATAATATTAACAAAATTTAATATTTCAAAAAAAAATTAAACTGTTACCTCCAGATAATTCTAAATATTCATTTGTATTGTATGAATATGCCTGACTCACTTAGAACATGCGCATTAGAACAAGTGACTCGGGAAAGAAGATGGACTCTGGTAAAATTCACCCCTTTAATGTCGACAACTCTTTATAATCTGCCAAGAACAACAACTTGCTAACTTTACAAGAATAATAAAAAGTCATGCAAGTAATAGTTATTTTATCATTAAAAATTAATGCATAGCAATAGAAAAGAAGTTAAATTCAGTTTATGAATGTCAAATCGTTTAATTTTTATGATAGAAACTGTAAAATTGGAATACAGATTTTTTTAAAAAAAGTTAGAATGTCTGAAGCCCTTGTCGACCCAGGATTCAAAATCATGAACCCTGAAACATAGATACGCCCCCAAAACTATCGAGGACCCACGTTAACTGTATATGTAGAACTATTAGTTGAAAATTAACAAAACTAGAATAGTATTTAAAGCCTTCCCTCCCACGGCCTACTCAACTACTAAGGCCAAAGAAGCTCTCCCAAACACGCTCGGGGACGGAAGGTTTGACGTCATAGTTCCGAGTAACGTTGTTCCGAAGATGAAGATAACTTCTCTCGAAACCTGTTCGGAACCACTCGTTCACGGCTGACCACATTTTTAGGGTTACGAATGCGTCCGAACTAGTTTCTCCATCTTCGGCACTCTGAACAGTGACGTCAAAATTTCCGTCTACGCTCATGTTTGTAAGAGCTTCTCCGGCCTTGTTATTTAAGTTGGCCGTGTCCCTCCATTTGTATTACATGACTTAGCATTACTAAAAGATATAACTTTTCTAAATGCATGTAATCAAGTTACTCAATACAAACGTACATTCCAAAAAATGGTATTCACATATATTTAAAAGTCCAATCGTACCCGGTCATTCTACCCTCGAAGATTGTAATTCCGGCCAATATGATTGCATAGCCAAACACTTCAATCATACTTCGAAGCTAAGTTCTTCAATCACGCCTTGTCAAATAAATAACGACGACTCGTAATTATGTTCAAAGGATTTAAGAATTCAAACAAGAAGATCGAAATTGGATTGCAACTCTAGAAACTTTTGGTTGAACAGAACGAATTTACATTGCGCCTCACATGTCTAACTAGACGAAGATAAGAGACATTGAATTCATCTAACTGAGTGATTAGATATAACTAATTTAAATGTAAATTTTTAAAGTTGGTAAACTAACCACGTTGAATGCTGTTAGTAAACATAAACACTGAACCATTAATTTATTTCGAAAAATAAAGTGGTTATAATTTAAGTCGCGATTAAATGGTTGTCAAATAATAAATACTGTTTTAATTAGTAATGGGAAATCTGATGAAAAAGAATCCATGGAATAATCATCAATGATAATGTGTGGTCAGAAGAGATGGAGTAAGGGAATACTGGCAAAGAGATTGTAAAATTTATCCCGTCAGAACACTGCTCAATCATATCGAATTTATATGGAACATTTCTTTCTGAACTGACAAAACAACGATATCAATCGCTGATTTAGGGTGATGTGCATGAAAGCTTTAATTCAAAATTTTAATTTGAGAAAAACTTTTTATTTTTTAGAGAAAACAATATATTTTAAGGTTCTTTTTCAATCGTCAGTTGTGGTGGAACTACACAAATTTATGTTGTATGTCATCAACACAATTCTTGTAATTAAAACCACTATTGTAATGTTACCATTTTTACACTATTCATACTTCACTTATACTGTTTGAACAAAAGTTTTTCCAGAGTGTATGCTTCAGTACATCAAGTACATTGACCGTTAAAGTGCTTATTGATTGTTGAATGAAGTCGGGGCATAGCGTTGCACATACAAGCTCCACTACAAAAGCATGAAATCCCATTGATTGGTGTATCTGTATATGTGTGGGGTCTATTTTTATCACAATCCACTTATGAGAGATGAGAGGCAGTGGTGTCCTTTTTAATACATACAACACTATCGCTTCTAGTTGCGGCGCGATACAAAGTACAATTGCCTCTTTTATCTATTGCCTCAATACATAAGATGATGTGTTTTTTTAAAAAAATATCTTGAATAACATATGGAATTTTCCACTGTATAATGGTCACAAATGGTTTGAACGTTGCTTTTATATCATGTATAAATTCGTCATTAACCATTAATTGTCAGGCATGTAAGTTGAATCTTACGTAGAACGAAATTATCTATAAAAATTATCTAAAGATTATTTTTTTTAATATTGTCTGTGGTATACAATTTAACGCTAAATTCATTCGTAAATTCAAGAAGCTAGCTATCTACAATAATCATAACCAATAAAACAAATATATAATTAATTTGAAAACTACATTATTCGCAAGTAAAAATAAAATATTTGAGTCCATACACTCCTAACATTTATATTTTTATATGAATAGTTTTTTCGTATTTAAAGCAAAAATAATTACCAGTATAGCGACCACCTAATTACCACAAAAACAAATAAGGAAAAGGCCTTCCCCACAAACCGTGCTTCTCAAGAGAAAATTATAGTGAACACTAAAAAAAATAGCAAAGCGGACATCTTGCACTAACGGATAGTTACATGACTTTTCTAACAGCCATTTCCTGTAGATAAGGGTGTCAAATTATATTTAATTGTTGAGAAATGTTCTAAGTATATCAAAGCATTTAATATTAAATGTGCTATAAGAAAATATATTGCTATAGATGTATATTAATTGTTAGGATTTGCGAGAGCATTTAGAAAGGGCAAGCAAGAACCATTAAAATAGCCATGGTTAAAGAAGTTGTCATATATTAGGCGTGGTTAGATTATAGTTTAAGGAGAATAAAAAAGAAAAATATTAAAAAAAAAGTCGGAAACGAAGTAATCTTTACTACATTTTTTCATAATAATATGTTCAGATTTAACAATTGGTTCCTCTTTAAAAAATTAGTTAATGAACAATAAAATTTTAAAAAACGAAAACAAGTACGTATATGCTTTAATTTTGATAGAATATGAGTAGAAATATATAGAAATAGGTAAAATGATATGCAAAAAGGATAAAATAGTATAGTGTTTTAGCCATATACTAGCATTTCATGTCAAAGGGACATAGCTTTGTCTTAAATGTAGTTTTTAAAATGGTATTTGGTGTCGTAAAATTTAGTGTCAATTATTAAAAGTTTAAATAAGCTTTCGAAAAGAAAGAAATACAGTAATTAAAAAATACTAAAAAAAATCACTTATTTTAAGACTATTCTGCAACACTAAACATGTGCTTTTAATTATTCCATTTCCATAGACTATCCAAACGAGAGAAAAAAAAATACCCGCTTATACTGCTGCTGAAAAAACTTCTAATCGCTTTTACTAGAATTACTAAATTTAATGAGCTGTATTTGTGATTGTAAAACTCGTGTTTTCTCGAAGTGCAAGTTTAACCACACTGCAAAAACAATCCGGTCAAATTTACGGTTTTAAACTGCAGCTCATATATGAGGAAAAAAACCGTAAAATAGTACAGAAACTTAATTTAAATTCGTTATTTCCAGTTAATATATGATTTGGTCCCTTTAAGTATTCGTTCTTTTTACTATTGAGAAATGATTTTGCGTCAGGCGCTATTCGAACCTTCTAAAGAAAGCTCCTAAAGTAACTTTATTGAGAATAAATTTTTGAGAAAACTACTTTAAACTGTAAACGAGTTTACGAAAACGGTTTCATGTCCGTGTAAAGTAAATTTAACGGTTTTAAATAGTCGAAATTATGAGAAATTTACGTAAAAATGACGGGTTTCTTTTGCAGTGTATAAAAAAAAGCAAAATAATGGTAATGCTGTGCTTGTACTTACCATGGAAACTGGACCCAGGGCCCCGTTGTGGGGATGGGCGTAGGGTGACACCACATATCCAATAGGAGCGGAATGTGGCGGCAGAAGATCGAATGACTTGCCTAAGGAGACAAAATGGAATACATTAATACATGAAAGACAGTTTAAGTTTTTATCGACGAGATGGAAATATATGACATTAAAACGTGTATTAAAATTTTCAAATACAGATTTTATATCTAAATCTTGCAATGCAATGGTATTATTGAAACATGTATATTGTTTATTTTTAATTTAAATATATAAACACGTGAATCAATGAACAAGTCTATTACTTAAAATTAAAAATGTGTATTTTATTATCCACACCAACAAACTTTAGAAAAAAACATATTTACTTATTAACATGTTTTTAACAATTATAACAAAGAGCTTACGTCGTTAAATGGTGTTTATCTTCCCGTCTGAGCTTTCCACTGACATTTTAATTGTCCGTATAAAAATCATGAATAAAAAAGATATTCAAACATTTTAATACTCATAGCAATATAAAAGTAATTCACTAAATGCTTTTATGAATTTCTATCCACTCTCAATTGTGTAGCATCTTAGGGAAGAAAGAAAATTATTAACTTTATACCTGAAGCAAACTCAGAGCAAACGTTACAAGTGTATCTTTAGCATTAAGCAACATGTGTATCTTTAGCATTAGGCAACAAGTGTCAAATACTCCATAATGTGTTTCTACTCATGTCCTTGAAACAAAGCAACGCAACGGCCCCATTCCTAAAAAAGTCTTTACGTTAAGATCTTAATTATCCAATACAGGATAAAATATCTCTTTCAATTTATGAACAATAAAATCCCCAGTTGCAGTAGATTCGCCACTAAATCTTCTGTTTACGGATCATTAGATATTAAAAAAGAAAAGAAGAGACGTACACAACGACTTCTGAAGGCCCTTGTTCCAGAGCCATAAAAACAGCAAAGCGGGAAAGGTAGGTCCAATCCGACGAGGTAAAAAAGAACGAAAAAAAAAGTTTTCGAACTTGTGATGAGTAGAGGACTTCTTTGGTGTAACAAAATTGTAAAAAATATTTATGGAAAATGATTTTTACGTTGGAATGATTCCATTGTAAATGGATATTTGGTAGTAGTTTATAACCCCCTAGTTAACTGAAAAATAAAGAATGCCCATTAAAAAATTAATTATGCTTTTTCAAAATGTTGGTTGTAGTATTTTTGGCAAAGTTACGTTAATCGTAAATTAATAATTAAATGTTAAAAAAAATCTTAATAGTAATTTATTTAGTTACCATACACCGATTAATGAATTAATGTTATTCGTTGTAAATTTACTAGCTTTGCAACTGTTATCAATACAATCCCGCTAAATTACCAATACATCGATCTTCAAATCTTTCTTCTTTGCTTGTAGGAAGAGAGAAAAAAAGATGTGAAATAGACAAAGTTAAATATTTCACGCCCTTAAACTATAATGCTCATTTTCAAATTTATTTTTACAAAAAATCCAGTGTTTATATTATTTAAAATTGTATCAAACCAATCGATCAAGAAAAGCACTCTTCACTAATTTCGCTCTTGAAATAGCGTTCCCCTGTGTTTTGCTTCACATGATTGATTAGTTTAAGCTTTGTGTAGTCTCCTGTAATATTTTTTATTACATTGTTAGTTAATAAGCTTCCTCTGTGTTTATTACCTGTCAGCGTCAGAAGAGTGCGGAAACACGGTTGCCCAGTGCTCTTCGACGCCAAACAGTAAACAAATCTGGGTTGCTTTTTGAAGGTTTGTTTTGCTTTTTACCAATTGTTTTCGAAGTAAGAGGTTCTCAATCATTCCAGTTTCAATGGTAATTTGCTTTAGTTTCTGCTTTTCAAGATCAAGGAGTTGCTTTAGTTTCTACTTTCCATTTTTTCCAGATTTTCTTTCTATCGACACAGTGTGTTTGACTTTGAAAATGGTCTTCTTCAGTGCGTTAGCGTCAATGGTATGTTTTTCACTTGAGTTCGTTCATGGATAATTGAGTCTACTTATTGGCAGTAAGCGAACAATATAAATACACAAAACATGATCGAATTGTTTGGTATTACTAAACAATTTTGATAAGCTAGAAGGTGTAATATTATTTGATAGTTTCGAGTTGACAATAATTGCATATAAAAGGCAGTAGAGGTTTAGAGGGTGGAGCTAAAGGTATTTAGCCGCGTTCAAAATAAAATCGCCTCGAACTTGAAAAACTTTATTCCAATGTCAATAGATGTATGTGGATCCTAAATTGGTCCTAATTAAGTTAATGAATAACGAATATTAGTCCTCTCCAAAACTAATTTCTTAATAAGCCACTGTACAATGTAAAAACAAACAGCGAATTTTATAGAAAGTAAAACAGCAAAAGAAAAGCAAGAACCACACCTCCATCACTACACATTATAATTTATTTTAAATGTATACTTTCAACTATTCTAAACGAAACAGGGAAGTGCAACATTCACTAAATCTTTTAATGATAGTATACAATTCCGAAGACAAGTGGCCGAACTTCGTGGCAAAATGCCACAATCGAGATTAAGAACAATACAGAGTAACTTAAAAAATGTGCTGGGTGACTACAATGAGAAAGTTCTAATGACTCGGAGAATATCTGATATTCTACTTCTTCTGTGATTTGTTAAATTAACAATTAAAGTTTTTTTGTTCTTGAATTGCATGTAAAAATAATTATTCTTAGAAACACAACATGGTTTACTGTCTGAAATCTATAGTATTCCCAGAATGCCCATTGATAAATGTTTACTAGACTGCGACAGTCATCTGTATCAGTGGAAAGAAGTTTATTTTATAATGAAGCAGCTCGGTAAGTTTCAATTTCAAAAAGAGTTTGACATCCAATTTTGAACTTGCCTTATTTCAAATAGATTCAGTATTTATTTTAAAACAAAATCTGGATCAGCATCTATATGCTTGGATAATCTAAAATATTGCCTCTTTTAGGGCTCTTTAAGATTTTGAATGAGATAATTGATAGAACCTGAAACGAGAGCAAATGGAATGGGAAATTTGCTCCATCCACTATAATCTTGATATTTTTTTGATAATTGCCTTTGCGGTTTGACTCTAGGTAAAAGCAGTCCTCACAAGGTCATTGATCTGAAACCAAACTTCGAGGCTAGATGAATAGAAGCACAAAACCAGAAACTACAAATAGAATATCCGTTTTTGAAATGATATCAAACTCGTTTGTTTATTTTTCAAACTTGAAATCGACCTTTTTTTTCTCTTTTTATTCAAAAAAAGAGCACAAGCCTTGTTCAAGCAAACAAAATATGGTCCAACACATTCATACCTCATTTTACACTTGCCTCAACTTCGCGAATGCATCTCCAAATACAATGGATTCATTTTCTCGTGGTTAAGGTTCCACGCCACTCAAAGATGGAGTGTGTATAAATCCAATTAGGAACAATTGAAGTCGCAGCCAAACTGCATCAACCTGACGGGACGGCTGGTCTTTTTTTGTTTCTTGGGGGTCCTTAAATTTCTTTCTGGAAGCCTGAAAATGCTCCCTGTGAACCCGATCCGGCGACTACTTCCTTTGATTTATGTAAGTCTCTAGTTTACTGGCGAGGGGCCAACAGCAGGGCAAGATGACTTTTTGTTTTTTATTCTTTGTTTTTCGTGCGCCCCCCAAGTCTATAAATAAGGAGGTTGGGTTGTTCTTCCTGGTCTACTACAACATCCATCCGCTCGAAGAGGAAGACACCGAGGATGTTTTACAACTTGGAAAATAACAGGGGTTCCATTTTAAACAGTTGTTTCATGTGAACCAACAACCGACTTTACATTTTTTTAAAAAAACTGAAATTGAAATCGATTTTTAAACTAGAAAGGTAGTAGTTGACAAAAAAATCTACAGCAATGTAGTGTTAGCTTTCAGTAAATTTTACTGCCACATATATTCACCACATACCACATATAATTAAAATTAAAACATGCATGTCATTAACTCAACTGACTGTAACTCGTGCCTTTCAGCCTTTTTTTTTATCGGACTTACAAAAATATCACGTTCAACATTCACTGAATTAATTTCGGAGTTTAATGAAAACGCTTTAAATTGGAGGCGATATATGCTTCAATTGCATCAAACGTTTTTTGAAAGTAACAAGCAAAGAAAACAAATCGAAAAACTAGCCTAAAGACTTACAAACTGCTATCTATGCAATAACACAAACGTCGCATAGCAGGAAGACACCAATGTTTGGGTTTTTCTGAGGGGGTCGACGTCTGCTGGGGATTTGCGTGAGAAACTTGGGGGAGACGTTACAGACGGATTCCTAGGGTTTGGGTTACAGAAAGGCTTCTGGAAGACTCAAAGGTGTGGAGAGAAATAGTCCCCAAGTGGCAGGCAACAGATACAGGGGATTTATCTGCAGAGATGACTGTTGGTGCGGACTTAAAACCTCGTTTTTCTTATGCACGCTAGATTCTTAGAACGTAGTTTTCCTGAACTTAGATTAATGGGAGTTCAGCGAAGGTTAAAACAGTTTGTAAGTTGCAAAAAACTTCTAGAATTAAGTTTTTGTAACATATGGTTTAAATATTACGGGTAGTTTTGTCTATTTCTCAATGTTTAATGAAAGACATTCAAAGCGGAAAGATTTATTCATAAATGTTGTTCTGACGAAAGTAATGGCAACGTTTTCTTGACGTTTTGCTGGTTGAAGTCAATTCTTAACACTCGAGATACAAACTGCCAAAGAATAAAGCTCAAAGCATGTTGAATGATATGACACTTGATCAATAATAATAAGTTCTATAAAAAAAATTGAAACTAACTTTCCAGCTAGTCACAACAACGGAAGTAGTCTTAAGGACAGAGCAGAAGACAGAGCCACGTCTCTTCTGTTTTCCTCTCTGTCCCTTAGTTTGTACAAACTAGTCCAAGTACTAAAACTGAATTTTTTTCAAATATGGGAGCGTTATTCTCAAAATTGAGAATCCAATTTTGACAGTATGCAGGATAAAATAAAGTTCTTCGACTTCCCTCATCCCACCACCACCAATCAAGTACATTATGTTAAAGTTCAACTTTAATCTACTTGGATAACAACTCCAGGATTTCGCAAATTTTAATACTTCTCATTTTTAGTTTTTTTGTAAAAAAAAAAAGATTTCTCCATTAACTAAAAAAAACATTAACAAAGTATTATATTCGTCTCCATTCCATAATACAATTTTCCTTGCAATTCACTACTATAACTTTTCTTGGTAACTAAACCATAACTATTATCAAAATAAACTAAATGCAGTTATTTTTTTAAGAATTACAATAAAGACTTATTACAGTATTCTCACAGAGAACCAAAACAAATATCGGTCGTTTACCTCAATCCGCCACGTCCCATTCACACAAAAAGCAATTTACAACGAAAGAGCAGAGAGGGGCGATCTAAAAATAAAGCATGCAAATACGGGTCTCGCTCTCTCCCTTACAAGAAATCATTTCGTCCAAGTTGAGCAAACAGACTGGGTGAGAAGAGTAGTTTCTTAATAAAATAAAACAAAACCATTCAACACTAGAAATGCGAATCAACATTGGATCTATAATTAACTCAACGCCATTCAGGTTTAACGTAATGAAAATTGTATGTAAGATGTTACGTTGGGTTTTCGAACATTTTTCAATTAAGTTTTTTTACTTAAGATTTCTTGGAGGATTGCTTCCCACACATCGATGTACGTAGATAGAAAATAAAGATTTTCCCCTCCTCATGACCAGCTCTGAACATTTAAATTAATTAAAATTGGGTTAGTTCCTTGTTCGAATGGCAGAAATAATAGGTTGAGGGAAATGCATTTTAATTTGGATTTAAAAGTTTGAGACTCAATATTTAAATTACCTTTTGTTTCTTTTTTCTTTAGTTGAATTTTGTATTGTTTCTAAGAATAGATTCTATGATATCTTGACGAGGATTTTTGTTCTTTTTTCAAAAAAATGAGATTAACATAGATTTATTTTTTAGTTTCAATTAAAGAAATTCTGCCAACAGAAATACACTAGTAAGAACAAATTAGGGTTATTCATTGAACTTTTGAACAGGATTTAAGCAAATTAAACATTACTTACAACATATATTACTTGAAAATTTCATTACAGCTTTTGTTCAAGTATAGTTAAAACACACAACTAAAAAAAATACACGAAGACATAAAACTAAAACATACTAAAATCGCTTCAGCACAAACTATCACACGTTTCGAAAAGAAATACTTTAGAAGTGTATAATTTAAGAATGTTGGTCCTATCCTATCTTAATTCCATTTAACTAACCATACAACACCATTAGTGTTATCAAGCTTTCGGAATAAGTGCAAAACTAAGACATGGCTAATCTTCAGTCGGTAATTCATTTGAAGGTCATTAAATTACTTTTAGCTAAGTAAATATACACTAGTGTATCAAGCGATACCTGGTCGGAATTATAGTCGAAGTTAAAAATGGGAGATATTGTAAGACATATGTAGTTAATTTTTCTAGTGAAGAAAAATTAAATATCAGAAGAATTTTTCAAAAAAATTTAATTCTCTCTACAGTGTTAAAAATGAGGCGCTTGATTTCATTAAAAATATGGTTCCTAGTAGCTGTAACGGCTGAGTGGTGAAATGTTTTGCCATATTTTTGGTATTCGGTTGGACCATTTCTCAGGTTTTTGTCTCTAAAACCTTCAAAAATGGTTCAACGGATTACCACAAAAGTTTTAACAGTGTACGACAATAATTTCGAATATCGACCAAGCCTTAAATCGAACAACGTTCAAATATGACAAGGAACTGTGTGTTTTTTAAATATTTCAAAAGTTTTAGTTTAATAACCGATTATTTAACATTGCAGTCTAAATGTTTTCCTTAATTGAAACCATAGGCCAAAAGTCATTATATATAACAAGGGGGAAAATAGGTAAAAAGAAAAAGACACATAGAACCCCATTCTTTTACTAGCTCATTAGCAAATACGCGACGACACGCAGATAATAATCGGAGGAATCATTCGGGAGACTTTAACTCATCAAAGCCCCAACAGAAACATTCTATCCAGAAACACAAAAAAATATACTTAGGAAACTCAAAGAAGTTCGGAAAATAATCCGAGATTTTGATTTCTCGATTAAGAGAAACACAAGCAGCCTCTAACTGTAACCATTACGTAATCAGGGCTTCACGATCAGAAAAGAGATCAGCTGACTTTTGGTCTTTTCATGCTGCGACTTCGTCTTGTATGTCAAGCTCATTAGGCTCTGAGAAAAAGATCTTTAAAGGGCTAAAATCTATCTTTTCTAGAATTTCAACTAGTGTTATTATTATTGTTGTTATTATTATTATTATTTTTAAAGGAGAAGCGAAATAAAGGTAAGGTTATGCCTTCTTGATGTATTGCAATGATATAAGTTTAAGTAAAATTTTGGTAAAAAAATAATTAAACTTCGAGTTTTAGTTAACTTTTTTGTATATTCCTTTTTGAATCAGCTTTGACCAAAACAAAATATTTTCCCGACCAATGAACACTAGAACCGAGAAAATCAAAACCAACAGGGTTTTTTTGTGTTCATCTTCAACCTTAGTTTATAACTGACATACCGCTAACCAAGAATTGTGGCTTAAAACTCACAAAGGGATACAACGAAAAAGAAATTGATATGTCTGCAGTAAAAAAGTAAAATGCTATACTTGAAGGTAAAAACGATTCAGGAGAACA
This sequence comes from Oedothorax gibbosus, assembly GCA_019343175.1. Classification (NCBI taxonomy): domain Eukaryota; kingdom Metazoa; phylum Arthropoda; class Arachnida; order Araneae; family Linyphiidae; genus Oedothorax; species Oedothorax gibbosus. The sequence goes on from CM033270.1 coordinate 25,063,688, forward strand.
ATTTGATTGCATACAATTGATATTTTTATTATACAGTATCAAAAGTGAACCATAAGATCAAAAGCATTCTTTCAGATGTATGGGCGTACCTAAGCGTCAATAAAACTCCTGTGTGCCATCTCTTCAACGTAACTTATGATGACTGACACTTTATATTGTATATCGATGAAACATGTGTTCAAAAATATTTTATACAAGAAAGTCGTTCAGATTGGCTGTGCAGATTCCATACGAAATTTCAAATTCTTTGATATTTACGTTGGAAATAATTTATCGATGAAGTTAGGTGAAAACAAATTTCATGTATAAGGGAAATGTTTTGATGAGCGGAAGTCATCTGCTGTTCTCTTTAAAAATTACGATTTTTTTAACTATACTAATTGCAGAAAATATCTGTACTTGTATTGAAAAAGCCAAAACTATCACATCATTTCCAGTGCAGTCATTTATTTCCAATGGTCTTAAAAACACTCCAAGTTGTATCAAACTGTTTTAGTTAGCTGTAGTTATGTTTGCCCCCGTTTAGATTTGCAAAGCTCTGACCGAAGCCTTTCTTCTGAATGTCCTCGTCTTTCCTAAAAGCGCATCAAAACTCATCTAAAATCAAAAAGTCCCAGAATGTACGCTGCCAACCATTCCAAAAACGGCACGTTTCTGCGTAAAAGCAGATAAACCACAATCAGCAGGCAAAAGAGCTATTTATTGGGAGAGATTGTTACGGAAATATACGTTTTGTAGATTTAAGCCGCAGAAATTGACCATTGACTCCCATTGTGGGGAAATGCACTCGGGCTTTATGACAGACAAGTTGTATAATTTTCATTGTTTCTCGCGAGTACCGAGGTGTGGGGCAAAGAATAGCATCGCCCATAATTCAGGAGAATTGTACGGGACCTCAAGCTTTTGTGGAAGAGATGTGCCAGTTTGGAAGCGACCTTTTCGAGTTTTCTGGAATGCGAAAATTTTGAGGCGGAATGATAGATGTTCTTTTGTTTAAGGTTTTATTGTGTGATTAAAATGAGAATAACTTGAATGTTTGTTTTTGGGAAGAGTTATTTAATTTTTAATGTTAAGTTTAAGAATAAAATCAGCAATGTCTCGTTTAAAATTAATTCTTACAAGTAGAAATAGTTGAAAGGTTTTGCTTTCCAAAGTAAGTATTGATAGAGTTTACTACATAGTTATTTTGCTTTTTCCTTTCAACCGAAAACTTTTTTTAAAAAATTAGAAATACAATATAAATCTTGTTGTTAAAAAGACCAATCCCTTTTTCTCTCTGTCTCTCTCTGTTTCTTTTTTTTTCCTAATTAAAACTTTAAAAAATATTTACAACTACGTAATGAGTATGCGTACAATTATTACCACCGCGAACGAGCAAACTATGTAATTAACAAAAATTCATTAAAATTGTGCAATTCACATCCTTATAGTATTTTCTTAAAAGGAAAAAAAAACTATGCAAATTCTTTGGAAGACAGCACAAATAACTTTGTAACCATAGAAAACATACACTGTCCTCTAAAACACAATAATGAAAAAAGAAAAAAATTGCGTAGGATTTAATTCTTAGTTGAAGTAAAACACCTCACAACACCCATCTATTTTCTTCAAAAAACACGCGATCTCATAAAAGGTAATAGCAACAAGAACAATTAACTACTGAAAAACCTGCATCATTGGTCACAGAACAGCACGCCAGACAAGCTAATGCTACCACTTTACACGTGTCTTGATCTTGAAACAATAATGTTGAGACCACGGGCAATCTTCGATTAAAGATGGGACCACTGAAGTGTGGCGATCGAGAGAAAGAACAATTTGGGCCCTCGCATCCTCACCCATTGTTCTTTTGTTCTAACTGGGGGTAGTCCGCGGAGGTATGGCTGTCCAAAATTGAGTTAAAACCTCGTGTAAGGGTTGGTCTGCATCGGTTATTATTCACTTCTTATGGGAGTTATGGCGCACTTCGTGATGTTCTTTTATGCGCGACACCGAAAATAGGAATGAGGATTAGAATTTTCTACAAACGGTATTTTTTACATGTGCTTAGCTCTAGTTAGATTCAGTAATCAGTTGAAGTTCCAAATATTTATTTTAAAAAGTTTTAGAAAGACGATTTCATGCATAATTTAATTACCAATAACTTCTATTATTACTTTTTAACTTCGATGCCTAATTATATAGGTAGTACTGGCCTCTCTAAAAACTTACACAATCAATGGTTAATTTAAATTCCTGCATTCTTTCAAAAAAGAGAGGCTAAGAATTCTGAAGTAATGTAAGAAGTTGTATAAGAATTCTGAAAGCAATTCACTATGATTATCTTATAATGCACATTTTATATTCAAAAATTCCAAGTATTACATAAAACTAAGTCATCCACATAAACGGCTAGTTAGCTTCGAAACTCTCACACCATACAAGCAAAGCCACAATTCCAGAATCAAAGCAACATTTTGAAAACAGACAATCCATGACATGGCATCAGCAGCCAGTGTAGCCAATCCAATATTAACCGTCATTCAACACACGCGACTCTTTATCCTTATACCGTAATTATTCACAGTGGACAGAAGCTAAGCCCTCGCAACTAAAATCCCCTCCTGATGAATGAAAAGCACTGGGGGGGGATTCCGAATGGCAAAGATGCCTGTGCTTTTCAGCGGGACTTTAAATATGCATTACCTTCGATGTGCTCATGTTGTCCCTGTTGTACAAGTTTTGCTTTCAAAGGGAACAATAGTTGTTGGGAATTTAAGTGGGTCTTTAAAATTTGATATGTCCAGGCAGTTTGTCTTCAATTGTTGATTAGGTTTCAGAAGTTTCGGGTCCGAATGCTTTCTGGAGCTGACCGGTGCTTTGATGTGCTGTTGAAATCGGACCTGCTTATGGTTGATGCAATTTGGTAAATCCTTTCAAAAGTTAATTTTCTGAATATTTGATGAGAGGCCTTCGCTGTTGAAGTTAGTTTTAAACAGAATTGTAATTGTTGATTTCATAATTATATAGATAATATTGATGTATAACTTTGAACTTTAGTTGAAGAAGGAATATTCTATGTTATAATTGGACATCATTTTGCTTTTTTTATTACATTACAGAAGTATTTGTTCATTTTTTTCTAAATCGTAGATGAGAGGCAGATATCCGCATAAGACATTTATGCAGTTGCAGATATTTGCCTGAAAAGCCAATGAGTCAAAATATATATGTTGGAAAAAATACATATCAGTTGCATTTAATGTAACCCTTCTTTAAAATAGACTATAACTCTTAAAGAGCGGGCACAAACACAACATTTAGTTTATAGTTCACACTTCTTTCGAATTTCTTGCAAAAATAGAGACTTTTGCAACTCACGAATTTAAATTACATTTTTTTTAAAAAATCACCCTTAATCCTATCCCCCCCCCAATTAAATTTAAAAAGAACTCGAACTATAATACAACTTTTTTTAAAACTTCACTCACCGACCTGCCTTCTTAAAAAAACGATGTTACACAAACCCCAATAAAAACTCCCAAAGAAGACCTTACCATCTAAAAAAAAAACTTTTATGACGAGTATCATTCCATTCTAAAGTCCCATTTCCCCCCTTCCTTCTAGGATGCTCTTGTACATAACCATCCTCATCACATCATAAACCTGACATCTCAACACTCTAATAACAAGCTTGTCAGTGTAAGAACGCACCAATGCCGCAGGTGGATTATCCGATAAGAGAAGGGGGATGTGATTTCTTAGCCCCCCCCCCCTTGCAAGGGCCCCCAACGCCCTAAGATAAGCCGCTTATGTGCGCCCTGAATTTACCTGACTTGAGACTGACAGATCGGATGCTTTGGTACGAGGGGCTTGTGAAGGAAGAAACTAGTTCTAGTTGACGAAGAGTTATTGTGCGATGATTAAAAATTACTTAGTTTCAGTTGGTGTTTTTTATTTCTTAAATTAAATTGCTTGTGTATAAGGCATTTCAAACATTAACAAATTGTTTGTGGGTTACTGTTTGCAATTAGCAAAAAAATTATTTTAGACTAAAAAGTTTTGTTTCTTTAGATCCATGCACTTTTACTTCTTAATCAAGATTGATCGACTCTTTAGAGAGAAAATATATAAACTTGACAAACTGTCTTTTTACAAAACTAAGTTCCTCTCATATTCAGAAATTTTGAGGTTTCAAAACCGTTAATACTAATCTCTAATTTTTTTAAAAAAAAATTGCTTGCATTTTTTATTTTAAATATTCATTGAAATTAGAAATGCAAAAATAAAATATGAGCAATGATTTAATATTTTAAAAACTACCCATTTTTACGAACCATATTCCTATTACAATATAATATATGAAATGAAATACTTTAAATTATATTTAAGCTAAAGAACAACTCAAATGTTTCACTGTGTTATCTTCTTTCGCACCTTTCTCCTACTCCAAGACCTCCTTGTCATCTGATTGTGTCGGGTTTTAGGGTGGGTGACACTGTGTTTTGACGGTACAGGTGCGGGCGAATAAGTTTGAGGGGTTACAGACGATGTATTTGTGTGTTCTTTGCTTGATGTCTACTGTGAATAATATGAACAGAGTGTGTTCTGTTGCTGGAATGAGCCATACGGAAACTGTTGTAAAAATAACTTTCGATCCTTACTGATTTGCAAATATCCTGAGCATTGATAACCAAAATACTTTTTATTTCAGTTAATTTCATTGACATTTTTTTAAAAAATCTTTTCGACTATCTCACAAATATGTGTATGCTATATGGAATCAAGTTTCTCTCTTGACATAGGTTGATTATTTTGCTAAAGATAGTAAAACTGAAAAACTACAATATGTTCAGATAATTTTTAAATATCTTCAGTTACTGCTCCTTATTGCAAATTTTCCTATTAAACTCATAAGGTTTAGGTGGACAAAAAAATGGATAAAACCACCCTTTTAAAACCCTTACATAGTATTAGTGCTATCATATTTAACTTTTGACAATGTAACTATTTAAACTTAACATTAAACATGAACAACCTTATACCAATATCTAACTAAAACAAAAAGGTCACGTCTATAAAACACAGTACAAGGTTCCAAGCAAAATTTAAGTAGCTGGAAAATTTACATTTTGTTTTTTAAAATGACTCTCGAAATTGTTTGTACGTAAATTCTAAACTGGCTTACCCCTGTATTCAAACAACAAACACACAACACCTGCTACAACCGAAATCTCAAAACTTTTACCACAAACCAGACGGGACGTCTTCCCAGAATCATACGATTCAACCGAAGAAACCCCTACCACTTTGATTCATATTTGCTGAAGATAAGAACAAGAACGACTCTGTAGATGAATTAGCCCTGTCAAGTGCCATAAATTCTTGTTGTCAAACCGTTGAAGATTGAAGACATGTCCGACCAGCCCAGACAGAAGTGTCACCGGACTTCCCACAGAGCGGCATTGCTGGATGACAAGTGGCCACATAGAACTCGGGCGAAAGTTTTGGAAGGTTTGATGTGTGTATAAGGGTTATGTTTGAAGATGGGATTATTGCAAGGCTGGTTCAAGGTTAAAGTGAATAATGGGAAATGCACAGTTGATAAAGTTGTTTGGGCTCTTGGCGCACCCATCATATGAAATATTTTCTATTTCATTCAAGGATGTAACTTCAAGCGTTCATGTAAAACAAATATTAATTAATTGGGATACCTAGTATGTACATTTACTTTATATGCTTTTCAGTGATGATGTTCAGGAAAACGCCTATACATACGACTGGACATATTTTAAACAAATTAATGATATATTCAACAAATCCCGATCTACTTAGTTAGTTAATAAATAATTCAAACGAAAGGTTCAAAAAGTTCAAGCAAAAGTTTGGATAGTTTGCATAGACCTAAGTGTATTCTAAAGATCGAATTGATTTGAAGATAGGATTCTTTACTCAGTCACTATTTTCAAAAGTCTGACTTCAACAATTTCAATCTAACAGCAAATAAACTAATAGGCAGTAGATTTAAATAGTTAATTTTTAACTTACCAGAATGCGAAGCGCTATCCGGCCTGCAATCTGTGTTTTTAGAGGGAGAACCATAGTCATTTGTGACTGATACATCTGAACTCTTTTCCTAAAAAGAAATATCACAAAGTTAGAAAGATGTATGCATTACAATAAAGACAATTATTTTGAAAAAGGTGAACTAATACAAATTGTAATGTAAAAGATAACATTTTCGAAACAATTACTAAAATACTAACTGTTAATTAACATAAGTGCAAAAAGAGTATTTAGGAGCTATTAGTAATGATTAATTAGATGTGTAATCATAAAGTTTTAAAGAAAACAAAAACATGCTATTTTAAATTACAAAAATTAAAAACTGTGAGGAAATAAAAAATAAATAGAAATAAAAGGGTTTGATTAATCATGCGAATAAGATTTTATTTAATGTATTTGTAAACATAAATGCCGCAAGTATGCAATATTTTGAACCTTATGCTAAAAAGATAATTTTAGTTAAACACCATACTTTCGTATTCTAACATAACAATAAGTCGCAAATATTTCAAACCCTTTTCTTTATGAAGTACTTCAAAATTGCCTCTTTTATTGCGAAATTGAATTCTCTAAAATATCTTGAAAATATAGTCATTATAATGGGAAATATTTCCTTCTTTTGAAAATAATATCTTAAATCTGTCCGCCATTATTATACCAGAAAACTGTTTTGACAAGACATATAAAAATAGTCTTGGAAAAACACTTATAATTTAGAAAAGTTATTCAACAATAAAGAATTTTTTTTAGGTGCAAGAAAGATACCACAAAAAAATCACAACTATAATTTACTAACCAATCACAGACACGACTATCCACATTCATTTCGCGACATTCAAAGTTGTAATAAAACTTAAAAAAGAGACGCTTTTTTAAATCAACATTCAAACGGAGACTATATCATTTTCGTAAATGAAAAGAAAATAGAAACCGAGACGTAAAACCAAAAAGTAAAAACTCAAAAATAGTTTCGCGGTTATTAACTTAAATGTTGTTCGTTTTTGAGATGCATGCATGTGCAATCGATCAATTCAGGAAAGCCCACTAATCAGTCTGCCGGAAGATTTGAAAATTTTAATTCTAATTTTGAAGCCATTTTCAAGAACAAGGTTTTAAAGGGACCATTGATTAATCACATGATACTAATCTTTTAACTGCATGTGACAGATTGGCAAAGGGTCAAACCTTCACCTGTATGTCTTTATGTAAATATTCTGGTATTTTTTTGCAAGAGGGTCTTGAGGCTGACTAAAGTAAATTTAAAATTCCTAAATTACATGGTTTCAAAAATAATTGGTTGAATTGAAGTCTTATTTAATAGGTTCATATGGTAATTTTGTGGTGAAAGTCAAAGGAAATCGTGTGTAAGGGATCAATGGAGTAAGACCAAGAACTGCAGAGACATTTTTCAGAACAAGTCAAGAAGCAATACACACTGTAAAAAATTGTGTTCTTAGTTTCATCATAATAATGGTTCCTAGTAGCTGCAACGGTTGTGTGATGATATGTTTCACTATATTTTCGGTAGGTATTCGGTTGAACCATTTTTCATATTTTAGAAACAAAATCTCGAGAAATGGCCGGAAATATGATGAAACATTTCATCACACAGCCGGTGCAGTTACTGGGTTACATATTTTTGGTGAAACCAAGCGCCAATTTTTTAACACTGAAGATCCATATAGGATGTTTACCCGATATTGGACCAAGACAATACTATTTTGGGTGGATTTCAGTCTGACTCCATTACCCCAGTATTTTGTTTATATAGTTATTTTCGCAAACCAAATTCTCTCGTCTCAACAAACTTCTTTTAAAATTTAACATCATTCAGTAGCCTATGCAAAAAAAATTCTCCAATCTCGCTAACTATATATGACAGATCCTTGAAGGGACTAAGGTCAAAAGCATTTATCTAAACCTTAACAGGTCCGTCTGCAAACAGAAATTACGTTTTTTTTGGCAGAAGAATTTCATTCTCAAACAAGATTTGGTTCCAAAGATGGTAATATGAGATAAAACTTTTCCGATGTCCATTGTGCGAGACCATGTGGCTCTTAGCGCTTATTCATCCCTAATATCAAAATATATAATTTGCTACGCCTTGTTGAAATTTAACGCAAGCTAAAAGTGATTATTTAGAGACGCACGCATGATTATTTTCTCGAAGAAAAAGGAACTGAACTTTTAGTCGCCTATCAAACGTATATTCATGGCACCAAATTTAGAATGGAAGCGCAAATAAGAAAGAAAAAAAAAGAAAGTGCAAGGGAATTTCACATGAAGTTGGTCATTTTAGAAAAATAAAGTTCAAAGTTAGATTTTAAGATATTAGGCTATTCTTAAGCTCTATGAAAAACCAAATAATAATAAACGTGAAAGATTAAAGTTATTGTTATTAGTCTAGAGAGATTGTTATTATTATTATTTTTTGCATAGGTAAATTCTCGAAAGAAATGTTATTCCTAAATAACATAAAATTTTAATACATCGAACTTTAATTAAAATTAATTAATTTTCTAAAGGTCATTATATTGAATGGGTAAAATTTTATGTAGTTTTTTTTCACTCGAGAACTGAAACAGTATTGGTAATAAACCAAATACACCTCAACTTAATTACTGAAAATAACGTGTTAAGCTCATGAAAGAATTGAAACATATGTTAAATCTAAACTCTGAATCTAATATAGATGACAAATGGTAGTGTAAATATTAAGATGTAATCAAGATATCGTTTTATTATCAAATGCCATCTAAGGCCTTTATTGTAGCAGATATATTATTAGGTGATCCGAAATACTAATTGCATCATACCAATTTCATCAAATAAATTTGCATCTATGCAGAGACATAAATATAATATTAAATTTAAAATATATTTTCAATGCTCAATTCAATTTCGGTAGTGAAAATACTTTCCCGGTCGCAATAGTAAGATAAAAAAAAATGCATTATATACCATAATTATAATTCATTATTATTTTTTTTTAAACTTATTTGCTTTTTTTAATAATTCTATTTTTAAAAAAACTTATAATGTGTTTTGAATACCAATCTTTATACTAGTACATATTTATTTGCGGTTTCAACCACCAAAACTCACATAAAAAATAAATTTTAAATACTTCTAAATTTGCAATGGTACACACAATAACATAGCCGGATTTCCCACTAACTTCAACAATTCTTCGCTATCCCAAGGCAAATACTTCTCTATCTCACCATTCTAATTCAGGTTTGTAACCAAGATCAGAGCAATCAAATAAAACAACTAGGAAACGGCAACGGTGTCGTAAAAGAGATAGCTTTAAAGTTTAGAAACTTATAGTTTGACAGAAATGTAACCGACACAAGTTTTCAGGCTAGATTGAATTTTCCAAATACTCTTTTTTTTCTTATGTATTTTCATATACAAAAAAAACTAAGTGAAATCTTTAATTTTTGAATGATCTTTTTCAGTATTAATTATTATAGGAAATGGAATAAGCTACAAACTATTTTATTGCCAATGTTATGATTTCGATTATGCCAAATATATTTGTGAATTTTTTTATAGCGTGTAGGCAGTATTGTGCAGGTTATTTACTTATAGCCTAAGAACTATTTTAATACTTTCGCTGCGAATGAGGTCTTAAGGCATCAAAAACTAAGAATTTGATCATCATATTCACATGTTACGCGGCAACAAAAATACAGCTAAAGTATTGTTATTTTTACACTATTATTTATATTATTTATACTCTATTATTTTTAAAAAAAGCTACTAAATAAGTGTCAGTTACAAGTTTATCAAACATACAATATCGATTTAGGCCTTTTTGGATAGGCAAACAAAGATGACGTTTTCTGATGGAGGTAACAACAAAGCAGGACGAGTGGAACTAAGAAAAGAACCATTATAAATACTGCAGTTTGATATCGCCGTGTTCTTGAAAGAGGCCCTGGGTAAACGCGATGAGTATTTGTGCCCAAGAACAGAATTCATCATAAGTGTTTGTGATAAGAGAGCTAAGCCTAAATGAGGCCTGTTTTTATAAACATATTCATCCCACATGCGCTTTTAAAAGCTAATGGTTAAAGATTGTAAAGAGGCTAGTAATTAGAAAGATTAATGTGTTCTTTTTAAAAGATGATGATTTTATGAAAGTCAAATTAAAAGTCTTAGGGTTCAAATATTCAATTGTGTTTTAGTCCATGTAAAGAGATGGATGAATATGTATAAAACGGTTAAACACGTTCACCCTTTCCAGGTTTGGGCCTTAAAATCATCCCAATATGTATTTAATATGTTTGTAAATGTAAAAAATAACAGCATATTTTAAGGTCTGCTCAAATTTGAAATTAAAAAAAAAATCATGCACATAATTTCGCGGATCAACAACATTTATCAAATTACATTAGCAATGAACGCATTAATTAAAAATCTTAAATATAATAAAAACCCTTTTAAATTTGTAAGCTAAATGCTGGGCTTAAAAAAAGGCTATCTACATCTATAATTGCTATAACAGGTTATTTTACAAGGAAAAATTCCATTATACTAGATTTTAAAAAAAAAAACGTTATTACTCACAAAATTATCTTGATATTATAGAAGTACACTGTAATGTGGGAAAAAACTTGAGAATAAGGCAATTATGGAATAATGGGATTCAGTAAGTAACTATTTTATGAGTGTTCATTAAATCAAAAATTTACTCATGTACACACAGTAGCTGAAATAAATTCTCTATTCAGTAAATGAGGTTATTCTTTCATCTAGTTTTTGTTTGATATATGTATGGTAATCTTATTTTAATTACACGTTTCATACAACAGTTTGAATACGAAATACATATCAGCTTCTCCTATTATGATTAATAATACGTATATTTAATTTAAAATGCACTTTTTTTATGAAAAAAAGTGTTAAGCATATTTATTCATCAGAAATTTGTGGAATGAAAAATTAATTATCGACTATGTTTTGCGTAAAAATTGTTATGACATATTTAATTTAAAATGCAATTTTTTCTATGAAAAAAAAGTGTTAAGCATATTTATTCATCAGAAATTTGTGGAATAAAAATTAATTATCGACTATGTTTTGCGCAAAAATTGTTATGACATAAATATTTTAATTATTTGTTTAATAACTTGTCAGCGCCAGTATAGTATAATAAATGAGGTTCTTAAAATGTTAAGAAAACTGCGTTAATTTTTGCTAATTTTCAACCGAATTCCAGCGCATTTTGAAATAACTTTTTCGAGGAACCCTTACAACAGAAAGTACTAAAAATTAAGGTCTTTCTACTGGATTCCGAGAACCAAGCTTTTACAGTGCATAGGGACACTTTTAACCTTTGTAAACATTCTTTCGGGCCCTCTTCTTTCGACATTTAAATAACGACCATGTGTCACTTTCCCTTGCGACAACAAGCACACAAAACCCAACCTTTGACCAAAATTTTCCCAAAAAGCAGCGCATTCCACCAGACACAATCCACTTTCTCCAAGAAGAAAAAAAGGAAAAGAAACCAGCCAAAAAGGGTTAGCGTTTCGTTAACAACAGAAGAAAGACCACCGTTTCACAGAAACCACGGTTGTCCACTTTTCAAAGAGGAATTTCCTTTTCTGTAGCCCACAAAAGGGGTCTCGCCCTAGTACCCCCAACGAAGACAGTATAACCACAGGGTTACACCCCCCTCCCCCAGATAGAATGAGTGATGTAGCCCCATGGTGTATGCGTACAGTGTACAACCTCCCTCTATGGTAGGGGTTGCTGGATTGCAATTATAAAAGTGAGCCAAATTCTTGGAAAGTGTGGCGAAATTGCGAAGGTTTTGGTGTTGATTATTCTCGCACTTCGAGTTAAAATTATTGGTAATTTGTAAATTAAGCGTTTAGGAAAGAGAAGAAATGATAAAATTGAAATGTGTGTGTTGAGACAATCTAATACCATTTAAAAGAAATATATCCAAAAGTGAGTCAAATTCTCAGAAAATATGGCGAAATGGTGAAGGTTTTGGTAAGGATTATACTCACACTTGAGTTAAAGTTCTTGTCAAATGGAAAATGCAGTTGGGAATTGTCTTGGGAAGAAATAATTAACTGAAATGTTGAGACAGTACAGTCTCTTACCAGCACATAAAAAAAACATACTTGAAACTAGTTTCTAATTGTTGTTTATGTTGTCATCTGGATTAAATAGAATCATAAAATGTAAAAAAAAGAATAATTTTAAATAAAAATTTGAAGCCTGACCAAATAAAGTATTTTAAAAATTCAAAAATGTTTTCAATACAGATTCGTCCTGGATAAATTGGAATAAATATGCCAAACCCAGCCTCGCCAATGCCAAACTGGTACCTCCGCATGCAGCCCATATCTCAAAAGAGAAGCCAACAACACATGGGTACAGTTAGTACCCGTGAAGGGGGGGGGGGGGGAGTGCATTTAAGAAGAGGAAGTGGTGAATTTATGGCTTGGATGGGTCGTCCCTAGTAATCTCCATGTTTATTCTTAGTTTAGAAATGTACCCCAACAAGTGCCACCCCTTTTTCTGGTGCATACAGTTCTTGGCGCCCACAGCCCCTGACCGAATTTGTTTGAGTGTATCAAACTAACCGACCCGATTCGGTTGTTATTGCGTGAATGAAAACTTTATTGGGCTTTCGGACTGGATAATTTTACAGTTGAATTTTTTGTATGTTTTAGGTATTTTTTTAATCTTAAAGGGATTTATTTGATTGTAGGTAGTAGTGTATTAATATCGTGTTATTGTTTAAATGGGACTTTTTAATATTTTTTTTTTATTTGGGAAACATTATTAAGAGGTTTTGCTGAATAATGTAAATTCCGCATACGAAATAAATATTATGACAAATAAGCAATAAAAAATTAAAAGTAGGGGGAAATGCTTAATAGAGAAAGAAAATTTAAAGTTTATACTCAAAAGGAATCCTGTGAAAAATTCGTAATGAAGTTTTACGAAGCATCCTCAAACAAAGCCTAGTTTCACAGTAAACAGCAGGAAATTAAATAATAACAACTATAATAATTTCTATATAAAATAAATTATATAAAAGACTAACAAGAGATTAAATATGTTTAATATTAAATTCATCTGAAATTGAATAACTTCACTCATCTATAAAACTTTTCCACATATCTTTAAAAGACGATACTTCTTCGTTAATTCAAAAGATAATTAACGATCCGTAAAAGACACACACACACAAGACAAATATTTATACAAGAAATAATAATAATTTGATTAACCAGAAAAAGAGTTATGCTCATTTAAAATACAAATGATTTATTCATTATACAACATTAAATCGACTATTTATTGCATTTAAACAACTTAGCACGCACAGCCAGTAGTTCAAGTCTTTAGTAAAGAAAAACCGATAATGAATACATGAATATATATTCGCGATCTAATCCGATCGCAAAGGTACTGTATGTTAATTAAAGTCTTATTGTCAAATCCGAAGTCCAGTTTGTAATAACCACACGAACCTTAAAGAAGCGCGCATTTGCTGAATGGTCATTAGCAATTTAATCAGCATCTTTTAAAGTTAGTTGTGAGATTTGTAAGTATACTAATGTAATTATAATCGCTTACATAACAGTTATTCAAATCTATATCAGAATAATCATTAATTTTATGCATTACATTATGAACAATTTGAATTATCCTTAAATTAGAATTTGGTAGAAGAGGTATGCATAAAATTGTTTGTATAAAGAAATTTGTTAAATACTGTCATATAGGAAATTTCTTCTTTGAATAACTATTAACCGTGAAGGAAAACAATAACTATAAACAATAAAATTTCGATCTTACTTTTATTCGACAAATTCGATCTAAGGTACCAATAAATTTATAAAATAAGAATATTCCCCAAAATATAAAAAATAAAAATACAATTAGTTATAAAATGTATACATATAAAAGCTCCATTTTCATCTGCATTAGCAAGTCCCCTGTATTATGGCTCATAATATTTTTAACTCTTAAAAATTGAGTTGCTTGCTTACAAACTAACGCAGATGAGAAACAGAAAATGAAGTTAATAAACATAGGATGCGTCTAAAAATACGGTGAAAAAGACATATTTCACCCTCGCCAGTTTAAGTGCCTATATTTTACCATTTCTAGGACATTCAGAGACGTTAAACGGATGATGTTGTTAGTGTGGAAAAAAATAAAGAGGCATATGAATAAAGAAGTGGAGACAGCTTTCATGCTTACCCGGCTCAAGGTTTGCCGGTTAAACATTTTTAAAAAACGAGTAGGCTGTATTTTGAAACACGGGTCTTTTTTTAAGTGTTAGGTAAACATTGAGTGAGAATAGGTGAGTGGTGCCAAATGTGTGAGAGGCCCCGTGTTGTGCCGGTTTTTCGTAGTTCCTTATTCCTGATTGAGAGTTCCTGTGCTTTGTTTTGAAGTAGTTAGGTAGTATGCATTGGTGGTCAAGTACTACATGTTTTTAATTAGTTTTTAGAAGATTGTTTGAGTGTTGTTGAAAAGTTATTAAAAAAAATCTAAACTCTAGTTGGTTATACCTTCAAGAATTGATTTTCATATTATGGCGATCCGGTTTGGTAACATTGCAAATTTGAAAGTCGAATGTTATTTATTGCTAATATCGATTGGAAATTTGACTATGCATAACACTATATAAAAAAAATAATTGAGCTGGTGCGATGCGTGTACCTAGAGTATATGTAGTGCATATGTACGTATATGTGATTCTTCATTTATATCTTACTGCAACATCAAAAAATCTATTTTTTATATTACAAACAAACTTCACACTTCTGTAGATTCACTATTATTAGCCACTCAAAAGCATGTGCATCATGTTAGTCACTGATAAACATGCTAGAGTTGGAAAAATCCATTTTATCGCTTAGTTCTGTAAATGTATGCCTCAATTTTCTAAAATTTCTTTTTTTCTCCTCTTAGTTGTTATAACCTTAAGATCTTTTTAAATAAATTGGCGCAGAATGTAGTCAAACAGAATTCTAGTTATAAATACATTTTCGCTGCCTATTACAGATACAAGAGGCTTTCTTTTGCTACAGGTCCCATACCCTTAAGTACAACCTATAAGACTTGGATGCTGTTTAGTTGACACTTTATACATAAGGCCTTTTATTCAAAATCTTACAAAGTTCAATAAGTATATGATTTGAAACATGAGCTGGAAAAGCTATGTTTTTAGTAGAGCTCAATGAGAAATATTGAACTTTCTTATTGAAAAGAAAGAGGATGAAAATTTTTACTTTTGTGCACCAAAACATTTTTTTCGCATTAAACTACTTGCCACAGACTTTAATCTAAAGTTTAAAAGTAATCTAAATAAAGCAATTTGAGAAAGCATTCATCGTTATAAGTAATAAAGCCTAGAAACAAATATTTTCAAGATTATGGATAGTGAACCTATAGGTACACAGTGACTCTAGGTACGCGCATCTCCACTATTTTGTTTGCTTATCATCTTTAGTTAAACATCAGAAAAACTGAAACCTTAAAGTATGATACCAGAAAAACTTTGGTGCTGGGTGTAACAAAAATTATTAAAATTTCAAAATGAAGAAAAAATATTTTGCATTTAAACATAAAAACATGCACAAAGAAAGTGGCACCCAATTTCAATAACATCTGTTTAATTATAATAGAACTTGTTATAGAGCATACAGGGCCTTTAAGTTTTAATGTTGATATTTAGGAGAGAAAAAAAAGCCCTGTAAAATAAAAGCGTTTTCGGGAAACTAAGATACTTTTCTTGTAGTCCTTTGTTGATATTATCCAAACATCAGTAACAAAAGATATTTTGTTATTTTTTCTTAATTAACCCCTTTGGTCCTGGCATCCAACTATTTAGGACACAACTTTACCGTACCCGGCATTTCCAATTTTATAAAAAATAAAATTGCTCTAGATAAAACAGTAAGGAAGAGTAATATGCATTCTTTTCGCTCAGTACAATGGCAGTGCTTCCATAAAATAGTAAAAAAAATTGAAGATAAATTGTTATTTTGTCAACAAAAAAAATTCAGGGCCGAATTGGTTAATGTAAGATGTATGTAATTAAAAATTGATATGAGTTCTCACCTCCTCTCCTTCAGTGACCAGACTAGTTTTGAGTTCGGTGAGATTCTCGGACGATCTATTATCCTCCTCATCCCCCTCCTCCTTGAACACTTTGATCTCGTCCGTGGACGCGAGGTCATCTCCGCCGCTCCCCACGTGAGGCATTCTCAACCCCACGGACAGTCACACACAAACACAACAACACACTAAAAAAAAATCCACGGACCGACAGCGAGGGACACCAACACAACACAGTCAGCAGCAGCAGCGACGATAGCGATACCTCGAGTCGCGAACATCGAATACCATTGTTTGCCGGACGTTTGTTTTGATATCGTCTGCTTAGTTTTCGTCTACTCTCTCCCCCCCTGCTTCAGGGGTGTCTTCCCCGGTTAGCGCCCGTCAAGTGCCAACCGCAACTTTGCCGGCGAATCGCCAGGCGGCCCGGTTCGGGGCGGCCAATCAGGACGGCGCGAGGGGTTGCCGGAGGAACGTCGAGTGGGGGGGAGGGGAGTTTGGAGGGTTTTTTGGTCGCCAAGGGTTGGCGCCAATTCGTGGAAGTAAGAAGCGGGATGGGGGAATGGGACATGGTCATGTTTAGTTGCTCTTTTAACGGCCTGTTCTTTAAAACTATGTAAGAGAGAGGATTGTGAGAGACGTGTAAACAAAAAAAAATTGGTATATATAAACTATCACTGCTCGTTCAAAAACTGTTTTTACCAGATAAACAATGCAACCGTTCTACCATTCATGTATTTACGCACTGTTTAGAAGGCAAATGATTCAAAATTGTTAATGAAGTATTTGGAAAGTAATTGAATGGAATATATATCTTTTTATAAGGTTTTTGACAGTTATAATCGAACTTTTATGAATGACTATGTTTTATTTGCTATTAAAGCTGAACTATATGGATTTGCATTTTTAAAATAACACAAATATTTCAAAATTGCAAGAAAATATATAAAATAAATAGTAAAATTACACTTGAAAACGCTAAACTACACTAAAAATCAACTTGAAATCAAGATATCCCTATAATACTTTCCAACTTAAGAGAAAATATTAATTAATATCAACTATTTTTTAATGACTTTTTATCGATTTCGGTTATTTCTAAAAACCTACGCAATTTACAGCAAAAGTTATTTGAAGTATTTTTCGAGTAATGGCTATTTACCGCTAGTCCATATCATTTCTCCCTTCCTATTTCTGAAAAAAAATATTTAAAAAAAAATATTTAGAAAAAGCCATGCATAAGAAATGCAAAACTTAACAAAAAAAAAGTGCTATCTTTTCCATTTCTTGGCCCTTAGGAGATGGTTGGTTGGTTGGTAGACATATATATTCAGGTTTGTGTGCTTGGTCAGCGACCCGCTTATAAACCTTCGTCAAGTAAGACAGACACAACAGACAACACACACACATAAGTGGATCCATCTAATTTTTAGAGACAGAGGCCAACTAGAGGATCCCCAGAATTGGCTTGTCACCCCCAGAGGTATTGATTTGGTATGGGAACTTAGAGGACTTTCGGACCCAAGAGATTTAACGAGCACGTACTCCGCATATACTCGGTAGGTCTTCAGTGGTACCGGGACTCGATCGCAGGACCTTCCGATCCCGAGACCGAGATGCTGACCACTAGGCTCACTACGGCCCCCTTAGGAGATTAAACAAAACATCTATTTAAACAACAATCCTCTTAAAAGAACCTAAACTCTCCGCAAGATGAACGATCCGTCAGCGTTCGCGTCTGTCAGTGCTTTTTCCGCTGAGCTCCGAATCGGTGTCGTGACCCGCAGTGTAAAACTTATTTGTGCGAGATGCCACTGTTTTGACGCGAGTTCCTCATCCGGGAGAGAGAGCATTCATCAAAGATCGAACACACACTGCTTCTTAGGACTTGAGATAGCGAGATGAGAGACGCCGTTTATTTGGACAGTTTGGTGATAAAATAAAGAAAATGCTGGATGAAAAGCGTGGAAATGAAAAAAATGATACCCAATTTTTGTATAAAAACTCCATAAATGATCTAAAAGATTAGAAATACGTAACTATAAAATAAACTCCCAACGAATTGGTTTACCATATGGTAGTTTAAGATCGATCTCATGACTCCCCTCCCATTGAATATAAGTTCCCGTCAGAGAAATTTAAAACGTTGGTTAAACTGTAATCGGCTCAGTGAATGTAAGCAAAAGAAAACGAACAAAACTTAAAAATCATATATGAAAGTGTAAGTGCTAAATAAGTACATATAGCATTCCTTTTTTGCTTGTTTATAAAACAGCCGGAATTTGAGTTATAATAACAAGCAGTAACAGAAAACAAAGGAAAGGTTGTGTATTGCTTATACCCATTAGTTCACACTCGATAAAAAGTTTCGATTAAAAGGTATGTCTATCTAATGTAAGAAAAGTTTCTAGTATCTTATTTCTAATCGACAAATCCCGGAATTCGGACAATAGCCGTATTCCTTTCCTTTTATCAAACTCAATGGGAGTCACCTTTAATCAAGTTGACTTGCTTTCACTTGATAACTATAACTTTTCGTATATATAAAGTCAGGACAGATTCAAAGTATTTGTTACTTCTCACTTGACACTTGGGTCTGAAGTTCGGCTTACTTAGGTATAAGTAAGGCACAAAGAAATGTCATCAACTATTTTGTATGTATGAAATAAATAATATACCAACCAGCGGCTGAAGAATGGTAACAAGTAGCCAAGAACAGGCGGCTGATCCGAAATGGTAGAGTGATTGATAGCCTTCAAATTAAGTAACCCAGAGAATACTGCCTTTAGGTCTAATATTTTTCATCCTAATTATTATGTAAGCCGATAAGGGAGAAAGAGTCAATTAAAATACTATGCTAAATTGGTTGGCCGTTGTCACAAGATTTGTTGTGCTCCAAAGTTCTGACTCCAAGCTCCTAATATATAGCGTCGATATTGCCACTCTAATTTATTTGGATATATTAGATTGACTGTGTTAAAGCTCTATCAGATAGAAACTTCGAAATAAGTAGAACACGCATTTCTGTGAAACTAATAATGAAAATTTACAGAACAATTGAAATGTTAGCCAAACATTTCGTAACTCAAAATGAAATAACGAAGTTGAGCTGTTTCATTTAGGATAGTTGAATTAGGCCATCTGTTATTATCAACATTTGTGTCGCGGTGGCAACGATATCTTAAAATAAAACCAATGCTCACCTTTTTCACTTTCAGCTTCAAGAAAAGAGACTCTACAATTTTCAAAAGTTTAAGTCCTTTTGTCTTTGACTTCTGCGATCCTTTAGGAAGGTTAGACGACATATTCTACAAGACTGCCTTTACGAATACAGCTCATAAGGTCTTCTGACACCTAACTTCATCAGCCCAGAACTAACTAAAGGCACAAGCCTGATTACAGATTCTTTGGAAGGAAGTTAGAGGGGGCAGTTTCCCCTAGCTAAAACCACAAAGCCGGACAAGGAAGGTCGAGCTATCTGCATTGTAGGAAGAAGACACTAGGGGTTGACCATTGTCCTCTGGCCCTGCCCTTGGCAAAGTGGTCTGCCGTTTTGGACACATCATTAATTTTCTTTTAAAAAACGCCTGGTTAAACACCTGGTTTGGACAACAAACAGACCTCCCAGATACGGCGCACATGGTCCTGCTACTACACGTTTTTAGGTATGCGAACCTCATGTCTTAATGAACACGTCTTAATGTTAAAAACATGTTAATCTATGTCTATTAGAGGTCTGTATCCCCCCTTTTTTTAATGTGAAACTTATGCTTGCAAGTATATTTGTAACAATAATTCCCCATTCTTATCTAAAATAAAGTGAATTTTAAGAATTTACATGTTGCATGAACAAAATTAGTACACATAAATTGGATAATTTAATTTAATTATTGTTAGAAGAAGAATGACATGTTGGTTAAAATCGGAGTTTTGCAATCTATCCCGAAAGCTTCAAATTTACAGAATATACACATTACTCGTATAACAATATTGTTTAATTGAACTAAGGAAACTACATAATAAACAACAGCCTTAGTATAATTATCTCTTTTCTTACACAACTAAACAACCCCACAAATACTATTCATTATTGAGATAAAACCATTTACAATAAACTTTAGTCAACCACATTCTCAAAACATGATTCCTTAAATTAACGGAAATACTACTGGCAATTTTTCTGCCTGAATATTTCCGTTAATTCACACCATTTCCGTTTAATTTTTCTCTGTTTTAGAGGACAAAAACACAAACTCTTTAGAAAACCGTGAAAAGTTAGACTTATTATTATTATTATTATTTTATAACCGGCATATATCCTATATCGGATGGCTGGGTTTCAAACCCGGGCATTTTCGACTGTAGGAGGGTGTCGTTACGTCTCAGAAAGAGCGGTTTTATACCGGAAAATACTAATTGAGCATACGCGGAGAAAGGGTCCGTTCAAAACCGCAAACGATTTTACGGAGATTTACGGTAAATTTACGGAAAAAAATTTAAATACATTATCAAAGCTGATATTATTTGTGCAAAGCGACTAAGTGAGGGGTAATTTAGTGTAGAAATACGAGTTTTCCCGAGTGGGGATATTCCCTTATGCACAATATATTAATATAAAACAATATATATTAAGGAAATCCTGTTTAAATATTAAAAAAAAACCTTATTATTTATCTAGATCATTGATCTTTCCTTCAAATATTTTACTCACATTTGAAGAAATAAAAAATTTAATTGCCTCATTTCTTCTAAAATTAATTTGTTAAAATAAAAATAAAAAACAATTCACCATTTTTCAATCGACGTTTTTCTTCCCTTCCCCGCAGTTCATTACATCTTTCTATAGAAGATTGAGAAAAATAAATTGCCCGAATGCCCGTCGTTGTTCAGATAATGAAATTATAATTGAATTCCAAAGAGTAAGTCAAGCATGAAATCTATCAAACGCAATGGTTTCCCACTAACCAAAATTGATTAAAAATCAACTAAAGAAATACTAAAGTTAGCTTTCAATAAGATATATACTTATAATACTCAAAACTCTTCATATGATACCAAAAACAAATATTGATTCTCAAAAAATAAAGTGAAATATATAAAAAGACGATTAAAATACAAACTGACCCTAGAATCCAGTAGAAAAATCAACAATAAAACACTGGCGGCCAACTGAAAGTTGTTTGTTGTTGCATTGTATTAAAGAAGGCTCTTAAATGATAAATTTTACTATTGACATTGTTACAGGGTGATTTTATTTAATACATTTGATTTAAGATGGTGGTACGATAAACGGAGAGATAGGAGGACCAAGAAATGAACTTAATAACTTTAAAATTGAAGTCAGTACGCTTATTATATCAATATGTAGAAACTTTAGAGTTTTTGAACTTATTTCTGACTATAAAATATATCAGTCTGAATTTTAATTATCTTTTTATATCTTTCACTTTATTTTTTCATGATCATTTCCTTTTTGTATTTATTTTCTTTTGATTGAAATAATGTTCACACTAAATTTCATGAAAATGATAACCTAAATACCGATACAAAAATTCATTGAAAAATATACAAATTGATGGGTACGAGAACGGATTTAGACTGCTAATTTTATATTAATGCAGGTAATCGCATTTTTAAAAATAGAAAAGGAATTCTTCTTTGAATTGGAATTCTAATTTGAATTGAGTTTTCTTTAAACAATTTGGGACTGCCTATGTCCGGCTTATCTATTTAAATATATTAGTTTAATTTATGGTTCACACCTTGCTTTTTTCCTACAAAAGTTATTTCTATATTTTTAAAAAAATGGTAATCTTTTAAAATTAATTTAATTCTCCAACAAATAAACGAAAAATTACGTTATTAAATTTAATAAATAAAATTTTTATGAAAATGCATGGTTTAATTAATTTTATTCTTAATCATTTATTTATATGTAACACATTTTTATCGCGTTTTGTAGTTATCAATAATCCTACTTAGTTTTACGATTTATTAGAGTTTTGAGAAAAATAAACCAATGGAAAATATCAATTTTGTCTTTCGCGATTTTATTCCGTTGTATTATTCGTTAGTGTAAACTTAATGGTCTGAAAACCTCTATGTTATCAAAGTTAATTAAAAGAAAAGACAAAACTGACTCTTTATAAATCCATTATAAGACCAGTTGCTACATGTGGCTCTGAAACCTGGACACTTACCAATTCCCAAAACAAATCAGCTAAGTATTTTCGAACGAAAAGTACTCGGGGATATTTTTGGTGCAGTCAATATTGATGGTCTATGGAGACATGGATACAACAATGAACTGTATAAATTATATAAGTAAATGGACATTGTAAAGTTTTTAAAAATTCAACGAAAGAAATTTGCCGGACATAATCTGCAGAATGCAGCCCAACTTCTTAACTTATAGAATCTTTAATTACAAGGTAATATGAGCCAGATCAAGGAGCAGACCCAAATTAAGATGGACAAACTGCATCACCCAAAGACTTTCAAATTTTGAAGATAAGGAATTGGCAAACCATCGCTAAGATGAGGACGGAACGGAGGCGAGTTCTTCAGAAGGCCCTGGCCCACGCGGGGCTGTCGTGCCATAGCCCCCTACATATAATGCCGTCCAAGCTCGATCAAAATTGGAAGTCGTGAGAAAGCTATCAATAGATGGCGCCATGGCGCAACAAACAATGTGCTCGGTGACATGTGTTGTTTGTTTACACCCAGTTCGCTGTGATTTTGATAAAATTTTGGTTACAAGAGTTCGAAATTTATATATATATATATTTTTTTGTAAACGTTTATAAATGCAACAAAAAATGGCTAGTTTTTTGCATCATACTATCCTATAAGTCAAAGAAAGAACACGGTGATATAGGAATTCCTACGAAAGGGAAGGTAAGGAGTTTTTAAAATTATTCTTTATTGGTGAAAATTTCTAAATATTTTTATTCTTAAATATTTTCGTAATGCATTAATTATTATTTTCTGTTTTTTCCCTCATGATATATAGTTTAAACACATATTTACTTTTGTTCTATCTAGATTTATATTCATTTTAGTTCGGGCATTCTGTTTTCTAATAAATGTGTTTTTGAATTAAGTTTTGAAAAAAAACTTTTCAATATCTATTTTCGCATAAATTCTAATACTTTAAATGCATTTTATAGTTGAGATTTAAATGATCTATCTCATTTTAAAATTTTGTTGTTGTGTTGTTCGAAATTATAGTATTATTATTAAGGGACTGTTATTCTTAACAGAAGAATTTTTAATAAGTGTTATAGTATTTGTTAATTTTTCTTTAAGAAGCCAAAGCTATTTTTTTTAAATAATGGTAAATAAAGTCTGAACAAGGTTCTCATTACTTTAAATTACTTCATTAGTGTTTTAATCTCCAGTAGAAAATTCTTATACGGGGATTTTAATGAATAGTTCTATAGCGGGTTTTTTTTAAGTTAAAAAACAAAGAAACTCATTACATGATTATGTTTTTAAAAATGTGCTTGCTGTTTTTAGCTTTTTAATCTTAAATTTCTAAAAATTGTGATTTTTAGCAGTAGTTTTCTGTAACAGTTTTTTTTACACTATGCAAACATGTTGAAGAAAGATTTTTTTAAAATTTAAAATGTTATTTTATGAATTTCTCTGGCAAATAATATTGCTTGGAAGCAGAAACAAAATAAAAAAAGAACTCATTTGTTCGCTGGATCCGTCATTCACCGCGAATACATTCTTACTAAAATAACGACCGACTACCAACAGATGGCGCGACCAGAGTACTTTTGAGGACAGCCTGTGAATCTATGTTATTTCTCGAGTATACGGGCATTCTATGTAGGAGGCTATGGTCGTGCCAATAGAAGAAGAAACTTGAAAGAAATCGACAAGAAATTGTACATTTTTAGTACATATCTTTGTAAAAAAAAACCTATGTTATTGCGTCGAGAAGTTAAGAAAACTAATTTCCTTAAATTCAGACTCAAGTTAGTAACAAACGGGGAAATATACATTTTGTCGGGAACCTCTGATGACTCTTTTGAGAAATCACAAAAGTACTAACAACAATTATATATGTCACTAGCTTTTTCTCCGGGCTTAGCACGAGTGTACCAACGGTGATTTGCAAAATATGTAAATTTTTATTTTATGCTAATGAATCCCCACTCCCACTAGTTATCACTCCATCAGAATATTATGATCACCCCTCCTCTATCCCTAACTGCTGATGTCTGCATTAATTTTTTTTAAAAAAAAAAGAAAGAAAGAACATTTGACGTCCAATTGGATCGAAGAGTTTGAGGGCTTCTTCGTAAACCCCTGTAAAAATTTCCAGTTTTATAAACAGGGAACTACTTAGCACAGGATACAATTAGCTCAAAACACAATTTAATTGAACAGTTTACCTGCTGCTGCTAATTCGCAGAAACTGCCATATGTGGAGATAATTGACATTTCGAAGAAATATTCAGGCCGAATCCAATTCTCTATAGCATGTCACACAATTAATTACCGGACTTCTCTAGTCTCATACACGACAAAAGACAGAGAACGAACGAACATGCGGTTGGAAAACTTGTTGAAGTACAAACTCGCTATTTATCATAGAGGGAAAGGCAATTTATGTATAAATATTATCTTCCATATTTTCATTTCTTATCATTTGTAAACATCAAAACGAAATCCAATAATTTCTTTCGACGTCCTAATTTTGAAAAATCCAGATATTACTTAAAAGGTATTTGTGTTCTTTACATTTCGAAGCAAGAATCATATGAATGCCTGTCCCTGTTTTTGAGATACGAAGGGATATGTGCAAATCCCGTTTTGCCCCCTCCTCCCTTCGGGTACTAATTTCGAAAAACCTCATCGTAAATGACACCACGGCTTCTAATTTTAAAAGTGATGTTACTTTCACCTGAAAAACGAGGCTTTGCTTACTTTGGCTTTGACTTGAAATATATTTAAAATTATTATTTCACAAAAAGTTGTATTGGTTTTAATAATAGTATAGGTAATGCAGCTTATAAGTTAATACTTCGATTTGACGGCAATATCTGCGGCCTTCTCTAATCTCAATTCTACTAAGAGAAAAATTTGAAAGGGCGGGAAGGTCATTGGGTCAGTTGACTTGACAAAGAATATTTTTTAATTTAAACTTTTACATGGACAACAAGATTGCACACCAAAACGCGGATCCCTCGCCAAACTACGGAACAAGTTTCTTGTAAGATTTTTTCCTCCGATGTCCGGCGCCAGAACCTCTAACAAGTTGAAGAAGAATCGAAGAAAGAAAGGCGATGATCGGCGTGACGCCTCAGCCCCAAATTGCTTTTCTTTTTTCTTTCTTTTTTTCTTCTTATTCGGCCCGGAGGCCATGGGCCCATCTCACCCCCTCCCATTTCTTCACGAATACAAGAGGGCAGGCGGGAGGGGGAAAGTAAACATATTTATAAAGTCAGAGCCCCTGAGATTGCCTTTTTATCGCTGTCCAGATGGCTAGTTTGGCGATCGCCAAGGAAGAAAAAGTTCGCGTTTTTTGTTCCGAACTTTCGCTGTTGTGAAGGAAGCTGAAGACGGGATCATTGTATTATATTACTTGCTGTTTAGAATGAAGTGTGTTATCTGCGAGTTTTGCTTATTTTCTTCGATTTATTTTCAAAAAATTTCTTCGTGGGCGATGAGAATGAGAGTTCTACTCAGAAAGAATACTTCGCATCAGCGATAATTTTGTCCATAATTGTTCTAATTCACCTGTCAAACAATTCAAAGAAGACTAAAAATGATATAAATTGGCATCAGAATAAAATGTAGAACTATGTAATTAAATTTTTTTTTAATTCTAAAAAAAAATAATAATAAACTTATTGTATTGTTTTATTCGTTTTTGCTGTTTTAAGTAAGTCTTATTTGTGCGATAAACTTGGAAGACATTAAAAAAATGTTTTTATGATTTTTAAAAAATACTCTAAAAATTTATAAGCTAACATTTTTAAAAATGCTTTATTTTGATAATTTACATCTTAAAAGACCAGCATTGAGACTGATGCTAAAAAAGAAAAGTTTTTCCATTCAATACTCAAATTGCATCGCCGAAAAAGCGTATAAAAATTAGTCCGGTACAGATTATATATAAAATTGTTAATTTTTTAGTCTTAAATGACTAATGAGAGATATTTCATAAGCCATTATTGAGCTATTTTGCTGCATTTTTATAGCTTCGTTAAATCTTGTCTGCTCGTGACACGATATTTTAACAGTAGACACAGCACTTGCATTGGCTTATGCATGACAGGTTTTAAAATTTTTACTTTGGAAATATTCACGATTTTACCACATCATAAATTGATATAATCATATTGATGTTTGATAATGATGAATTGATGTATAATATCTAAACGACATTGAAATGTAGGAACGATATCGGTAGGTGCTAATACAATATTCTGTATTTCTAGAGCTGGTAAATTAATTCGAAATAACAAAATAAAACAATATCGTATGCCATCCATGTAATATCAACCCTATATCGTTCTGACATTGCAATACTGAGTCGTCATCTATTGTTGATTAAGATATCATGCTTCTAGTGTGTTTTTCCTAAACCTGGGGATTGTATGCGACTTTTCTCCTAATATTATTGCTTATTATTATATTTGTTGAAATATATTTTAAAATTCGTCCAAAAGCAACCAAAATTAACCTTTACACGAAATAAACAAAGAAATAAAAACAAATTAAACGTCACCTGAAAAAAAAATTAATCGGAACTTTGTGTTTAACACACACTATTGTATCACATCCTTTTCTCAAATCATAAATAAAATAAAATAAAAAAGAAAATATCTGTCGAATCTTTTAAAGATTCCGATGGAACTTTGATGAAAGATAATTCGATAAACATCTTATCACGTGGTCGATGATATTCGATTATGTAAATGGCTCTCTCCATTTTCCAAGAAGCCGGAGACAAAGAAGGTGTCTTACAAAATCCGTTAGTTTTCGGATACCTCTTAAGTGATTGAATGATCTGCCTCCTTGAAAGTGTTATGAACTTATAACAGAAGATAAGATTGCGTGAAGAGAAATACAACTGTGAGCGTAAGGCGTAAGAAAGTAATAATTACACGCACAAAATAATTGTTTTTAAATGAGTTTGTCTTGTTCTTGTAGTACTTTAACGTGCTGAATCGAAAAAGTATTACTACTGTAAAAATTGGACCGTATCATATCACTTTCAAATTTTAAAACATGGATACTTATTAAATTACATTTTCATGCCATTAAACAATACGAAACATTTAAAGATTTTTCTTAAAAGCAAAAAAGAGAACATTTTATGTTCTTATTAAAATTACTTTTTTCAAATAATGAGGTAAATTTGTAACAATGCAATCCAGTGTGTGAGTAAGTGTGAAGTAAGTCAATATACTGAATTTATTTTACAATTGCCATATACATAAGCAATTATGACATTAGTGGTCTAGCTCTCCAGCACATTTCGACAATACGGCCAATAAGTGTAGAGCACACGTCTAAATGTTTCTGCAGGTCGCATCAGTCTACGAGACCACACCAACTTCTTAGCAAGATAATCAGCGCATTCATTACCTACCCAATATATCACAATGAGGTCCCACTGAAATGAAATTTTATGGTCAAGGTATTTCAAATGAAGGCTAAAGTCCATTCGCTGGGGTAGACTTGGGAATTATGTGATATCGACTGTAAAACAGCTTTTGAATGCGCAAAGGATAACGGCTTTGTTAGAATCTGATGTTTTTAGCAGGAGCTGTTGAATTGCTAACAAATAGACTTCCCCTCCTCGTCAAATACATAGGTAAAATGACCCACTGGTAAGTAGAAACTAAAAAATTCTATTAGCAGAAGACTCTCCAGCGCCGTGTTGTCCGTCATTTTGACGAAAAGAACTGAATAATTTTATTTAGTAAGCAAGGTTAAACCTCATTTTGTTGAGACGTTTTGAAAAAAAAATAGATTATCAAATTTTATCTCAAAGATTATTATGAAAAATTCCAACTATTCAAGTTTTTTAAGAATCACTAACTAAATAATTCACTTATGCATTTTTACAAGTGCTTGTTATAATTAAGTTACATTTTTCAAAAATATTTTTAAGAAACTTTAATTTCCATTAACGTTCCTTTGAATGCTAAATGCAATACATTGTGACAAAACAGGCAAACATAAAAAAAAAATTCAATTTAATATTAATGACAAATTTTTCTTATAGTTTTTAAATATATATATATCTCAATTCATATAAATAAGTTTAATTAAAAAATACTGTATTCATAATTGTAAGAAAATTATTATTAAATTAATACTAACTTGTATCACTGATATCAATTCTGTAATTAATTAACTTCCGGCAGCATATCGTCTGCAATTTGTTAAAAGGAATAATTTAGATACAATTCGTAGGAAGACGTGAATTCAAGGGTATCAAAGAGCATTTTAAATTTTTCCCGCGAAGAATATTATCGCTAGTCGCCGAATTGAGAAAATGCCCTGTTTTCTGCCGATATTTAATTTAATTTCAGGGTTGTAGAATTATTAAGTACTTCTGTTTAATGTTAAATGTGAAACATCTCATTCGAAAGATAAATAGTAATAAAAATTTCACAAGAAATCTGTTGTTTCGTTTATTTTAGTTTTAAGTATACAATTCTGTTCTTGATAAAATTTTAGCTTTGTCCATTAGAATATTGATTGACAAATTATTCAGCAGGTATGTGGATGAGTTCAGAGCAATAAAATTCTAGTTAAGTATTATAAAAGGATCAATTTTTTTGTATCAGGTGTTATTTTAAATTCAATGACAAAGTTCGCTGTAAACCACTTTGCAAATTTTGACCTATTTTTAAAGAAGTATTGAAAATTAAACCAGAATTTCAAGAACATTTCATGTTCTTTGGATAATTTATGTATTTTTTTTTTATTGTTTTTGGAAGTACATTATAACTATCAATTTTATGTTGTATTAGAAAAAATTCAGACTATCTTTTAAGATGGTCCACAAAGCGCAACAATGCTTCCATCTTTCATCAGCAACCGCACATTAGGTGTAAAGTTTTATCTAAGATAAATAACCATTTCACGGATTAAAAAAATTGGTATAGCAAATATTTAATATATATATATATATTAACTAGAAAATTTATACCCGTTCTTCGCACGGAAAAAAAAATATCAATATTCAAAATTACCAAATATGAATTAGCTCATAACCTTGTATAAAGGGACTATCTTAAAAATTTCGATTCTGAGGGCAGTATAATAGTCTTTTACGTCCAACCAAACAGTACATAGACTCTTCTTTATTATTATAACTAAATTTATACCCGTTCTCGCACTGGAATAAAAAATATCAAATAATTCCAAATATGTGTACCATATACGCTGTTATATGATCATAAACTATTATTGTTCACTCGTTTAATTATAAAATCCGTTCATTCATAAAATTCCAAATGAAAATCCTATAATGAATAATAGCCAATTGCCCTAATACATAAAACCTTGGAATCATTTGCGCGTTTTGGGAAAATTGGCGAGAAAATAGATATAGCTACCACACCCATTATACAGCTCTAACACAATGACCTTCGAACAACCGACCAGCTTATAAATTATTTATAAAGAAATCGCCTATTTGGCGAATTTTAGTTAATAATTTGGCGAGTTTGGCAACGTTTGGCGAAAAATAAAGACATAAAACACTAATAGCTCTAGTGCGATGGCCTTTATTAACCATCATAGTTCAGTAATAGCTTAACTATACATTTATTGCTTAAATATGCATACATGCAGTCAACAGAAAAATCAATGAAAAAATCATCAAATAAACCAACAATAAAATCCGGGAATGAAGACTGGCGGAATTACGTCACTTGAAACATGTCAATTATTTTTCAAATAATGAATTTAGTTTCTGAAAGTAATGGCAAAAGAATAAAATAAACATTTTGAATTTTAAATGTTTTCGTTAAAAGTTTTATTTAATTTTTTCAGCCGATGGCATCAGGAAAGAGAAAAAATGATCGGATTTGAGCGAAAGTGGTGTATTTTTTTCAGAACATTCGAATTTTCTCTAAAAATTGAACAAATATGAAAAAACTAAGCCTCAGGTGCACACGTTAATATTAAAGGGAATCTTTCTTAAAAATTTCGAATTTCTGAGGGCAGTATAAGTAGGTCTTTTACGATCCGATGACAAACAGACACACATACAGACTCTTTCTTTTATTATTATAGATTAAAAATAGGTTTTAAAATCTTTAAATTGAAAATATACAATTTCCATTGTTATATAAATCTGCGTAAAATTTTTCTTAGAACTCATTGGTATGATGAATATTTTGCAGTACTTTTTAAATTTTTGTCCTGTCAGTTTCAATAACTTCTAATATACTTAAAATATGTTCGCTAAATTTCTTTTTACTCCAAAAACAACATCTTCAAAACTGAGCACAAAATTATGATGACGATGACGTTGACGCTGATAACGATGACGATGACGCTGATGACGACGACAATGATGACGAGGACTCGACGACGCTGACGACGACGATGATGATGACGGCGATGATGATGATGATGATGATGATGATGATACCGGAGTGTGACGGCACGGCGCACTCAAAATAGTTCCGAGTAAATTTTACTCAAGCTTGTTTAAAACTGAATATTTACTCATTTCTGAAACCACGCATATATACTCTTAAAGTTAATATTAACATATTCCTGTTTTAAAATTCTTCTCTTTCTAACCTGGTGAAATGTACTACATTTAACGAATGAAAAATTGTTTTTGAACTGAATGTCTTGTATTTTAGAAATAAAAGCATTCAGTCGTCGTATTTGAAACAAATGTTTCATTTCAAAATATAAACGTTGATTTACTCGGATTTAAAAAATACCCATTTTCTGAGTGTATGTCCTACAAAATACATTGCATTTCAAGACAGAGTATTTTTTTAACATAGTAACTGAGCGACACAAATGTAGCCCAGCAAAAAAATTTTCGCCAAGTAATTTGAAAATCAAGTCAATGGACGACATTGACGGATACAATTATCAAAAACCCTACTTTTTCACGTTTTTTTTTAATGTATGCTTTTTTTTATTAATATTATTTAAATTCAATTCGTAATTCGCACTTCTGAAGTCTTACTTCTGCAATTGAAACTGATATATTTTTATTTCATTTCTCTGTTAATACAAATTTAGTTAATTATTGAAATTATTATTTTTTTTTTGCCACACGAAATCCAAAAGTTTCGTTATACAGCTCTCAGGAGTTACCCTGAAATAATCACCCCCCCCCCCCCCCCCAACTCCTTTCTGAAAGATGTCACCCAGTGAAAAATTCTTTTTTAAAAAATGGAAAAACTGTTTCAAGCACAAATAAGGAGTAAAACAGTCATTTTTGAGAAACTGACAGTAAAAGTCTAAATCGCCTCAGTAACATACATTTTATACAAGAATTCTAACCAACTTCAACGTTTTCAATGAAATAATTTTATTTTAATTTTCGTCGTATGGACTTTGCATACGAGTGGTTAGAATTCACATTTTTAAACGACTGTGGGAAGGGGGGGGGGGGGATTTTTTGTCATGACTGTGCGGCATTGAGATTTAAAAACAAAAATTCTCACCCTACTCATCGGTAATCCTATACAAATTATGGTTAAAACTCTAGAACTAAACAAACTTTAGTAAGGATGTTTTATATTATAATTTTAAATATATATCAGAGCCTTAAACCTAGTCTTTGATAAAATAAAAAGAACCAAGCCATGCCAAACAAAGACTCGTTTCTAGATCGTCCCATTTTAATCAATGTAGACGCCAGTTGCTATACTAATTCTTCTCCTATACCCGTTGTGCGTTGTGATTTTAATTGATTTTTCATTCTCTGCGTGATAGGTATAACGTAATCCTCTTTCAAGAGCGAACTAATATAATATTCTCGCTTGGGAATAGAGATTATTTTAATGCCGTGTATTCGTAAGTTTTCGCACTCTATTAGATTACCCAGTTTAGTTTTCGATTGCTTATCTTCTTACTTTTTCGGTTGATACGTATCTATTACCGGTTGCAGTACTTGAATAATTTTGTAAGTTGTTGAAAATTCGCGTTTGTAATTTAGGGAATTTTCTTGAAAACTCTAAGAGAACATTGTAAATTTTGTCGTTGTGAGTTGAAAATGTGATCGAAAAAGTCCGATATGAATATTCTCGAAAACATTTAGTTAGAAAATTTGTTAATTTTATTATTCTTCGATTGTAAATAAACGTGGACGCAGTACAGTCATACACTGACTTTTAGAATCGTAAGCATGTTTAAATAAATATTGTAAATGAATATAACAAATTGTGTATTTTTATTAAATTTACTGATTTTTTTATACAAATGCAAATAAAAAAACTTATAGTATACTGACTTCTCATCAACTTATACTGGTCTGCAATTGAAAAGGTTAACGAAGTATGAAAACAAACTAAAGTTCATCATAGTAGATATTATATACTTAACATACTTAGATTATTTGAAAACTTATAAATTAGAAAATTCATATAAAATAACTTTAAGTACTTAATGCTTTTGAATTCGAATTTTGCAGTTATTCTAAAAATTTATTGAAATTAAACACGATGACTAATTTGAAAAGGTTTGGAATTACGTTTCTCTAAATTTGAGATACGGTTGTAATCATCCATTGCGTGCTATATTAATAGTCAAGAGGCTTTAGCTATTTAATTTATTATTTTTATTTTTCGTAAGTTCTAACTCCATAGCGCTTGATACAAATATCTTGTTTAGTATGTAGTAGTTTATGCATAAACACTTTTTTTATTATGTTTGTTTATTAATAGGACATTAAAAACATGTGAAAAACTGATTTCGTATTATTTCAGAGTTGTATAGAGAAAACTCTACAGAGCTAACACTGTACTAGAGAAACTCATTCCAGAAAAAAGACTGTTTTTTGATAGATATAGTTCTCCATGAAACTACTGTCTAAAACTGATTACGAATGATTCAAAACATTCATATATCAGAGTGGTATACAGATTCACAGATTTTGAACTGGGGGACAGCACTAATATATAAAAATGGGCCAATTCCCAATGTTATTATAAGAAAAAATGCCCTTTTCAAACTGCTGTAAGTATTAAATATATAGTGCAATATTTGTTATTATTGTAGTTAGATTCATTTAACTTTCCAAATTTGTGCTTCATGTGAAAACCTTTCACTGTTTTTTTAAATGAAATTTAAAAAAAAATGAATATAAAAAAAATTCAGAAGAAAACATTTCAGCAAGAATAAAGGCTAAACATATACATTTCTATCTAACATTCAAACAATTAATTGGAAAAAATTTGGGAGGTCTTTGCCAATATGAATGATAAGCATTACGTGATAGCTAACAAGGGACTGATTCTAATGCTCAGTTGAATGAGTAAATTGAAACAACAGCTTTAGCCCCTTCATTATGTCATAAATAGTACATCAGCTCTTGGTCTCATTGAAGAGATATTTTATTCAGAACTAATTCGTGGCATAAAATTGCGTAATCACTCCTAAGGGAGCGAAAATCCCTGTTCCCGATGGTCATGATGATAGAGAAACAACACTATATTAATTTTCAACTGTGTTTAAAGGTAATATTCCGGACATTTCAATGAGGTATGTTCTTTAACGACTCTACACACTTTCGGGAAGCGACAAATTTTTTTGTCAAATAGATTAAGTAATTACCATCTAACCACGAAATTTACCATGATGGCTGCAGTTTTTTATCCATGTTTTCTATGTTATGGTAAATATCATAGTTGCTAGGTAATCTGTGATGAATCTGTAGGAGGACTGTGTAGATATTCATCCAAGAACTACTTGGGTAGCTGTGGTGGCACGTAACGAAGGTGGTTGTTTCACAAAATTTGATTTTTATTAAATCTTTTGTTTTTCACATTAATCTGATTGCATAGTAGCTTGGTTTGTTAGTTTTGAGTTTTTTGTGTACATCATCTGTATTCATATTAAAAATAATAATAAATTAAGGATATTTTTTAGAGATGCTGATGTAAATTAAATCTTGACATAATCACCTTTAATATACGTACAATTGATTTAGAAAATCACTCTTCGGGATAGTTACACTGCTCAAAACAATTAGAGGAGCACTTTACGTACTTTTGTTAACCTTTCATTCCCAACTTTTTATTTTTTATTCTTAAAATCTAAAATTTAGGAAATAGATTCATTATGCATCCAGAATGAAATGGTAAAAAAAGGGAGAAAGATCTTAATTTTTTTTAAACTAATATTTAAGGGGAATTATAACTTTTGAATAAATTATAACAATAATTTTTTCAAAACTTTATTTGTTAAAAATAGTTAAAATCATTTTTTTTAAACGTCTAAAAAATGCAAGCATGAAGAATTTAAGTAAAGCATCGTGCACTGTTAAAAATTTCGTGCTATGTTTCACAAATAAATGGATCCTAGTAACTAAACCATTTCGCTTTTTTTTCGATTTTAGGTTGAACCATTTTTCAGATTTCAAAAACCAAACCCTTTAAAAAGTTTCAACCTAATTCCAAGAATCTGGTTAAACATTTCACCACACAGACAGCTTCTTCTTTTTCAGCCCAGGATGAGCCCTTGCCTTCCGCAGTTGAATTCCAGGATCTCCTATCCTTGACCAGAGACCTCCAGTTCGTAATTTTTAAAGTTTTAAAGTCCTTTTCCACACAGTCAAGCCATCTGAGTTTAGGTCTTCCTCTTTTTCGGGTGCCGAATGGTCTGGCCGAAAATATATTTTTGTAACACAGCCAGCTACTATAGGAACCATTTTTTTTGGTGAAACTTAGCACAAAATTTTTAACGGTGTGTAAATTCTTAGAACACTTTTCCAATCCGTTTGAGGCTTAAAACGCGACTTTTTAAAGATACCTGAACAAGAATCAACTGTCCTCTTCCAAGTCACGCGAAACGTCTGCATACACAAGCGGTTCAATATGTTCGTTAGCAGTCGGGTGATTAGGGCCCATTTTAAAAGAGCCTCGGAATAATAACTCGCCGGTAAGATTACTTAGCATAAATCACTTCACTGGTCGGAAGCGTTAGCGGCAATCACGGAATGCAAGTGATAATTTAATAAAGATCTCGGGGCCGCTTTCTGGATTTGCATACATAAGCATGAACGGCAATAAAGCCATGAATAATGGATGCATCATCCGTCCAGAGGAACATGAGTTTTCTGATGCTGTTCCTTTTCCTGAAATTCCCACACTGCTG
Organism: Oedothorax gibbosus; assembly: GCA_019343175.1. Classification (NCBI taxonomy): domain Eukaryota; kingdom Metazoa; phylum Arthropoda; class Arachnida; order Araneae; family Linyphiidae; genus Oedothorax; species Oedothorax gibbosus. The sequence goes on from CM033270.1 coordinate 25,099,172, forward strand.
ATTGATCGGAATGATTCCTGATCGAAAGGTTGTGTGAAATATGGATGCGATATTTCGGTTGGTTGTAGGAAATACGTCCTCGTTTTTTATGCTATTTTCCCTCCAAACTTTTCTATTTTAATAATAGCAAAGCAAAACGTATTGTCGAATTCTTGCTTGGCAACCCCAATGTAATTTTACTCACAATGAAACTGCAAGAGTATTTTCTTCCTTGAAGCATAAAATGTGGTAATACAGAAGTCTTTCCAATTAAGCATCATATAATAACAGTTTTTACGTATATAAATACACAATTAAAAAATTTGTCGCAAAATTGCACCAGAATCAACGGAAATTCCTAGGCCACCACAATTTGGAGCGTTGATTTACCACTTTTGAGGTACATCAAAGACTTTACCACAAAATTGGTAAAATCACGCTCCAAATAGTGGTGGCGGGTAGAAAGTTCGGAGATTCCTGTGCAATCTTGCTCTAAACTTTTTAACAGTGCAGTTATTCATAACTCTTTTTTTAAAATTAAATTTATTTGTTTCTAGATAAATTACAAGATTGTTTTGTTTATATTGTTATTAAAAAAATTAAATCGGAACAAATTATAGATGTTTAAAAAAAATTAAGAACTCCTGAAATACCTCGATTACTAAGGAATTTAATATTTTCATTTGTTTATTTCAAAGAACAAGTAAAAGTAGCATGCCGTTTTTTTTCTTAATAACCTTAAGTTTCAAACGGAAAAGGCCACGAAATTTACATTCTGCGTTTCCTTTTTTCCCCACAAACAAAATTGAGAGAATTTACAATATAAAAAAAATGCAGTCATTTAAAAGTGAAAAATATTTATTATTTTCTCTAACTTACTCTCCTCAGCATTGGGACATAGGATAAATTATTTTACAACTAAAACCGTTCGTTACGGGTCTGTGGAATTTTCAATAAATTAAAAAGCGTGGCTTTCACTTAAAGTCGGGCGCTTCTGTTTATTTTAGAGGTCTTATTCATTATTCATATAATTCGCATGTAAGTTGTGGATGAGGTATTTTAAATATGAGGGAGAAAAAGCAACATGGCTAATAAGCGAGTAGGCGAAAAGTTTGTTTTAAAAAAATGCTTTTTACTTCCTTTTCCTCATTTCAACTTTAATTAATGTCTCAACTCGGAGAAGTTCATAAATATTAAAAATATTATTTCAGATGGAGAAATGTAAATAATTGCATGGTAACAAATGATTGTGTAATTAGAATGTCGTATTATTTTTAGCCTCAATTTGTAATGCATATTTGTTATTTAAATTTCAAACTATTTGGTGAAGAAAATAAAGAAAAATTTAACACATTTAAATAATTGATTCTTAAATATTTGACACAGTGTTTGAGTTCAGTAAATAAATTCTTTATGCTGATGTATCTTGTGTTTAATATCGAATGCACAAGTTTGCTTTTTGGAAAATGTCTTTAATTAATAACTGTACAAAACAATAGTATATATAATTTTTAAGAAGGATTGAAAAAAGGAAGGATGAAACAATGATATGGTTTGTTCAGGAACCTTGCTGGGCCTTTGTCCTGTTGATAGTGGTAAATTTTTGTAATTTATTTAAATTATCAATAAAATAGATTAAGAATATTTTCCTTATAGACAAATTCAACTTCCACTGGTTGGTCAAACGGTTAAAAGACTTATCCTATTTGATCAAATTACCACCAGTAAAGTGGTACCGCCTCTCCCGTTCACATCCTGGACTGTTTGGGTCATCTTTGGGAAGATATTTTAATTTACTCTCATCCCCTTCTTGTGTCCGATTTTCTTCAAGTTGCCGATTCCAGATTTGCTGATCTAGTTTGAATCCGTCAGACTGGTGGAGGATTCGATAGAACAACTTCCACTACATAAATCGATATTATATTTTGACGAATTGTAATATTTCTTATGATAATTTCTTTAACGGCTTCGTCATATGCTTGTAGAGAATAGCACTAAACTGGCGACTGTTACCATGATGATTGATGGTGCCCGCTTTGACGATATTTGCCATTCGTCTGTAGAAATTAGTAGTTTCTCTATAGTGATGGTGACCGTCAGTCGTCGTTGTTTGCGTGTAGTTGACTTTAGAGTTTAGTATATAGCTAATACTGTCCTACATTTCCTTACGGTATTAAGTTATCTCAAAAGCATAATTTTTTTTCATTCCAGTCCGTGACGACTTACAAAGTTTTCTCGAATTTTTCAGACACAGTCCCCACTCACAAAATTCGATAAATTTAAACCATGGTAGCAGCGTGGACGACTATCTGATTTACTTTAACGGTTTCCCTATACTATAGTGCTTGATCATTTTGACAATAGTTGTCATTCGTTGCCGACTGTGTGTAGACCACTTTATTAGAGGTACCTGCCATATATTTCCTTACAGAGAGTGTGTATTTATTTTAAAAGCATGATTACTGAATTCCACGAATCCCAACCGTTGGCATTACAAGGTTTTCTCCAATCTTATTAAAGTCTCAGACACAGTCCCCCACTCACAAAATTCAATTAATTAAACCATGGATGCAGTGGACAGGAACGACTATCGAGACCCCACGCTCGTGGAGGGGATTATACCTTCGACATTTAAATGTTGAAAACTGCCGTTCGAAATTCGCTTCGAGTTTCAGTCCACAGGGACCCTCAAAATGGACAGATCAAAGGGACATCCCGATGGAGACTACGGAGGACTGATGGACTGATTTATTTTCCTCTAGAATTTACGGAAACGTTTGGGTACCTTCAAAAGGTACTCTCTGGGATTGCATTTAAGAGGAGGACTGGAGTTTTAACTGCCCACTTCAAAATCGGAAACTCAGTAGTTGGCCGGTCTTTTAAAAAAAGCGTCCTGGTTGCGTTTTCTTACTGTGTGATTTAGAAAAGTTTTTCCGTTTCTTCCCCTCCTTTTAAAATTTTTTTTTTGGGAAAATGACAGAATATTTTTTTCAAAAAAGAAACTTTTGTTTTTGGTAATACTCTGGAGTGAAACGTTAAAGACACTTTCTGTAATTTTAAACCATATTAATACACCAGAGATAAGAGACCCACTTCATACTTTTAACTTAAAATTAGGTGGACTTATAAGTTCGTGAAAGTCTTAAACTTTGTTTAACAACAAGAGTTTAAATTAAGATATTATTACACGGGCTAACAACTGTTTTGGTGCCGAAGTATTTGGAGCAGATTTCATAATATATGTATAGTACAAGTTCTTAATTTTCCTAACTATCAAAGTTTTAAGAAAACAAGAAGTTCTTAAAGAACTAAAATAGCCTACTTTCCTGTTATTTAAATACTTACTGAAATTCTAATCGGGAAACAACTAGGTTCATAACAGTAAATATCATCAACAATCATTTCTACACTAAATTTACACACATTAGAAAAAAAAATCGCTAAACACAGCATCCAGCTATAATTTAAACTTCTAAAAGCCAAAATCAACTATTTTCATTAATATTCTTTCACAAATAACTAAATATTATTTTTCGTCTGCACGATTTATTTGTAGTTCGAAGAATAATAAAATATTTATTAATAACAAAAATAATGAAACTACTCCAAACTGCATTAAAAAATAAATGTAAATTAAAACTATGCAGAATTGTATGCAAACAAGAAGTTCATAAAGAACTAAAATAGCCTACTTTCCTGTTACTTAAATACTTACTGAAGTTCTAATCGGGAAAAAAAAAACTAGGTTCCTAAAGTAAATATCATCAACAGCCGTTTCTACACTAGATTTATACACATTAGAAAAAAAAATCGAAACACAGCACCCAGCTATAATTTAAACTTCTAAAAGCCAAAATCAACTATTTTCCTTAATATTCTTTCGCAAATTAATTAAATATTATTTATCATCTGCTCGTGATTTATTTGTAGTTCGAAGAATAATTAAATATTTATTAATAACAAAAGTAATGAAACTACTCCGAACTGCATTAAAAAATAAGAAATGTAAATTAAAACTAAGCATAATTGCATGCAAAAGTATACCTTGCCGCTTTCTTGGTAGATAATTAATGAATAATCAAAGAATCAAATTGTGCTACATTTTATGACGTCATTCCAAACTGATTCATGAAAATATTATTTTGCTTCAAATATGTTTAAATAAATAAAGTTTCTCATGCCATTGTTGATTTGGCAACAGTGATTTAAATGACTCAAAATTGAATTTCAATGCTAATTCAATGGGAAATTTGCCGAAAGATAGTAGATTTATGTCCGTCCGGACGTACAGACAGACGGACAAAAAGTATGAAAGTTGGGTATCTGAGGTCTTAGCTTTCTAACAAAAAAAGAATTTTTAAGATCCGAGGATAGAACCGATTTTGGAAGAGGGATACGGAAGACAGACAGACGGACGGAAAGACAGACAGACATACGAACAGACAGACAGATGGACATCAACCGCATTTCAATACCTACAGTGATTTAAATGACTAAAAATTGAATTTCAATGCTAATTCAATGGGAAATTCGCCGACAGATAGTAGATTTATGTCCGTCCGGACGTACAGACAGGCGGACAAAAAGTATGAAAGTTGGGTATCTGAGGTCATAGCTTTCTAACAAAAAAAAGAATTTTTAAGATCCGATGGATAGAACCGATTTTGGAAGGGGGTTACGGACAGACAGACAGACGGACATCGACCACGTGTCAATACCTACTTTTTCATTTTTTTAATTCTTTCGAATTAAAAAAAGAAAAGTAGGCTAAAAAATATGCCTTCCGCTTTCTTGGTAAACAATTAATGAACAATCAAAGAATCACATTGTGCTACATTTTATGACGTCGTAATTCCAAAATGATTCGTGAAAATATTATTTTGCTTCAAATATTTTTAAATAAAGTTTCTCATGCCATTGTTGATTTGGCAACAGTGATTTAAATGACTCAAAATTGAATTTCAATGCTAATTCAATGGGAAATTCGCCGACAGATAGTAGATTTATGACCATCCGGACGTACAGTCAGGCGGACAAAAAGTATGAAAGTTGGGTCTCTGAGGTCATAGCTTTCTAACAAAAAAATAGTTTTTAAGATCCGAATGATAGAACCGATTTTGGAAAGGGGGTACGGACAGAAAGACAGACGGACATACCGCATGTCAATACCTACTTTTTAATTTTTTTTAATTCTTTCGAATTAAAAAAAGAAAAGTAGGCTAAAAATAGAAGAGCGAAATTACAATAGTTCATGTGTTCAATAACTCGAAAAATACTCGATCTAGTCAGGCTAACTTATTAAAATTATAATTTATCTACTTTGACTATGTAGGATATATCTTGTAACGTCAATTTTCAATTATTTCACTACAATTTTTGTTCTCTTTCACCTTTAATTTTAATTTAAATAGTTTATAACATTTATTATAATTACAACGATATTTATCTAATGGAATTTCGACAAAATGATTAATAAATAATTAACTCAAATTTAAATGACATGTATGACACTCTGAATGCAACGCCAAGGTTTATAGCATTTTAGAAGAATATATCAGTTTTAGTAAAACAAATTGTTCATAAGAAAAATATTAAAGTAATGTATACTCGTGAAAAAAATGCATTTCTATATTGTATTTGCTAATTTATACTTTATCCAAATTATTTGGACGAAAGAATCGAAACCAACAAATATAAATGCGATTTATTTTATATAAAAAAACTCTGTTTAAGTATACTGTTTAAAATCATTCATCCAGAAAGAAACAATTAAAGTACACACATATAATTTTGTTTAACCTCACATTTTGGATGAAACGGCTTTCAGGATGTTTTTTTTATAGTTAAAAGCTGGTCTGATTTTCCCACGGAGATGAAAGAATGGGCTGGCTATTTTTATTCGATATTATTTAAAGTTAATTTAAAGGTAGGATGTGCTCCAGGGCGATAATAAAAAAAATGTGGAAATGATATTCTTATCAGATACAGAACAATTAAGGTGAAATGCGTTTTGATATCCATCAGCATGGATTTCTTTCAAATTAAAAGTTACTAACGTCAAAAAAAGAATTTAAGTTGAATATTGCCTTAGAATTGGATAACGTTTATTCAATTTTCTTTTTAATTTACGTAATTTTCCAAATTCATTTATGATAGTTTACAAATGTATTCCCTTGATTATGCTAAAACTAGACTTACTTTTAAAAAATATGAAACCGAAATTGGAGCATTGGACTCTGCATAAAAAAAATTCTATTAAAATAGTCAATAAGCCTTTCTTTAGCATTAGAATAAAGTGCTGCTTTGGAAAATATTGTTTTTGAGAATTTTAAACCTTAGTAGGGAGAGATTCGAAGTTACTGTTATTGTTAAGTATAGAGGTAATATTTTCTGCATTATTGGTATTGAAGTAAAAAAAAAGTCGATTTCTTTCATTGAAGAATTATCCATCCATATCCTAATGCAATACAGTCTTCTTTTAAATAAAATCTTCTTAAATCTCTCTATATTAAAAAAAAAGTAAGCTCTTTTAAAGTGTCCGGAGCCATAACATGATGAAATATTGATGTCAGAAGCCCAAATTTTTTTGGGAGGGTGTATCTCCCTTATGCCTCAACCCTTTTTTTGTTTTTCAAATTTCTAATTAGTTTTTTAATTAAAAAATAAAAATAAATTTCTCTCTATGTTAAAGTATAGGATTTGAAAGTGTCCGGAGCCATAACATGATGAAATATTGATGTCAGAAGTCCAAATTTTTTTGGGAAGGTGTATAGTATATCCCCCTTATGCCTCAACCTTTTTTTTTTTTTTTTTCAAATTTCTAATTAGTTTTTTAATTAAAAATTACAATAAGTCAGTCACAAAAAAAAACTTATTCCTTTTCTCAAAAACGGCCACAGAAAATGATCATAAATATGTGATTTTGTTACGTTCTTTTTAAAGAACAGTTGCTCTCTTTTCTGTTCTTTTAAAAAGAATAGTTCTTTAACTTGTTCTTATTACATTGGTTTTGTGTTTATATGTAGAAATGTTTACAGATTTTTTTTTTAATGATTTGACCTTAAAATATATTATAGCAAGATAGAAGGTTTATAGATTAAAATTATGTAAAAAAAGATAGTAAAAAAATTATGACAAAACTATTTTAAATTAACATTTAACATAACAATTACTCTAATAAACATTTTAAATCAACAAACATTTTTTATACCAAAATTATTTTATAGCAAAATTATTTTATTTAATTCTGCTTAAGTGAAATCACAAAATTTCCCTTTTTTTTATAAAACAGGTTTTTTTTAATTTTCAGAACTGATGAAAAATATCGCGTTGTTCGTTCAACTTTTTTCTTCTTCAGCTGGTAGATAGCTTTCTTTTTTTTTTATTTAATCTCTCGTTTTTTTTTTAATTTTAGCTTCCACACTACGTTTATAACGTAAAAAGTGGAAGGTTTTATAATCGTTCAGTCCGTCTGTCTGTCCGTCTGTCACCCACTTTCACAGAAAGAACCACAAGTCCCACAGACAAGTGGGATACGTCATTTTAAAGCAAAAAATCAGATTAGGCTACATTCCAAATTTCATTAAAAAATTTAAACTAGAAGCTTATTTAAAATTTAAATAACTAAAAATTTAATCTACATTGAAATAACATGCAAATTCCATTTTTATTCAATATTTTCACTGTTTGCCATTTCGTTAAACGTACGAGAAACTTTTGTTAAAATAAAAATACACTTTTGAAAAAATATTTATTTAGGTGATATAATTCGGTTTGGATTGTTGTATTATCACAATAGAGTTCTTTTAATGGTTCTATATATATGTATGAAGAAAGATGCATAGAGAATTCTAACTTGGCATAAAAAAATATGATAAGTTTCGTTTTTATTTTTAAAGCATCAATTGTACAAATTATATATTTTTTGAACTGTAAATTAATTTAACAAACTATAAATAAGTGAATTTTCGAAAGAAATGTAAATGGGAAATTGTGGCGACAAAAATATTTATTAAAAAAGATTACATCATTATTCTTCGAACTTCAAACAAATTTAGCAAACGATAAAGTCTAATTATTAAATCTAAAAAAGAAGATTAATGAAAATAGTTAATTTTGGCGTTTAAAACTTTGAATTACAAATAGCTAAAGGCCCTGTTTTTATTAGAATTAAATCACATTTGCCATTCGCAACAATCGCTCGAGAAACTTTAATTCTTTTAGACAATAAATTAAAATAAATTTATTTTTGCGACATCGATCAATTTGAAATGACGTCAAATATATTTCACTACGAAATCCTTGTATGTTGATATGAAATGTTTTCATTCTATTTAAAAGCGAGGATTAAGACATATTTATTCTTTAAAATATAAATTAATTTTTGCAAACGATAAGTAATAATTATTGAATTTTCGAAATAAAATAAATGAAACTAGCCAAATTTAGCTTGTAAATGTTAAATATAGAATTAATGTTGTGTTTGGCGCGTTTTTTCCTGTTAAACACAAATATGTGGAAGCGAGTTAAGTGACAGATTTTGTTACAAACCTACTTGTTTATTATTCGTTCGCAGCAAAACACCACAGTAAAAGAGTTTTATTTTTTTATTTATCCTGAAAAATGTATTCTTATAGATGCGAATAAAATAAACTTTGCACACTCGAATAATGTGACATTCCTTTTTGTTTTTTTAGAAAGTTTTTGAAGATGTTTTAATTATGGAAGTATCAAGATATGGAACATGTTAATTACTTTGGGGGGGGGGGGGGGATTTAGAAAGTTGCTCTTGTTAAACATTGTTTTATGATTTGTTGTATAGCCAACATATTAAGCGAAATGTTTTTTTAGCTTCCACACTACGTTAACAACGTAAAAAGTAGAAGGTATTATAATCGTTCAATCCGTCTGTCTGTCACCCACTTTCACAGAACGAACCGCAAGTCGAACAAACGAGTGGGATACATCGTTTTAAAGCAAAAAAAATCAGGATAGGTTACATCCCAAATTTCATTAAAATATTTATTTATGTGATATGATTCAGTTTGGATTGTTGTAATATCACAATAGAGTGAGGTGAGAGTAATAATGAGTGAGAGTGATAATGAGTAAACATTAATTTGCGAAAGAAGATTAATGAAAATAGTTAATTTTGGCGTTTAAAAGTTTGAATTAGAAATAAATTATAAGCTGAAGGCCCCGTTTGGGCGAATTTCTTTCTGAGGTGTATAAATAGTGCGTTTTTTGTTGAGCACAAATATTGTGTGGAAGCGGTTTAAGTGACAGATTCTGTAACAAACCTACTTTTTAGTTTTATTTTTCGTTGTGAGATGCGTTTTTGCAAGGATCTCCCTACGTGTTACGTTTCACTATTTTTTGTTTACGTAAATGATAGTGTTTTTGTCTTTATGTATCTGTCCATGGTCTACTCAACTTTAAGGTCACAGAAGCTCTTTAGACGTCATGCAATCCGACCGGTCCGAAATGTAAGCAATTTCAAAGGAAAAGTACGAAACCTATTTGCGCACAGCCAATTATATATACTTATCTGGTTGCGAACAGGTTTCGTTTCTCTCTTTCGGAACAGCCAACAACCTGAAAAAAATTAATTTGGCGAGCGATAGCGAGCAGGGGGCGTAGCCCCCTGCATGCCGCGAAGCGTCCAATGGGATTATTACTTAAAAAAAGTCATACAACTTAAAAATTCTGAGTGAGCCATTGGGTTTTTAAAAAGAACCTAAGAGTAAAAACAGGCAAGGTTAATTCTGCGAAATTAACGGGGGTTGGCGAAAAATTACTGAAAACAGCAATACAATATTAATATATTTTTTAAAAAGTAATATAACACAGCGGCCGCGTAGCGGTCCAATGGAATTGCGCAGCAATTCCCGTGGGTTAGCGAGCGATAGCGATCCGAGGAAGAATCCAAGAATGCAAGCTTGCGACCCAATGAGACTGCGCAGAAATATCCAAGGGTGCCAGCTTGCGGCTGAATATAACTATATTACCAAGGATCGACATAATTTTGTCATAGATACAGATCTGGATAGCAAAATATGCATAGGCCTGTGCAAAGTTGGGTTAGAAAAGTTACGTTCACCAGAGAGCTGGCCGCGAAGCGGCTTATGGGAAACCGGGGGTTGGTAAGCCATAGCGAGCAGGGGGCGAAGCCCCCTGCCGGCCGCGAAGCGACCAATGGAATTGCGCAGCAATTCCGGGGGTTGGCGAGCGATAGCGAGCAGGGGGAGGAGCCCCCTAGTTACTTTAAATAAAAACAATTTTCAAAGCATTTTTTAAATCAAACAAATTTTTATTGTGGAAATAAAAATGTTTTTGGGGGGTTTGGGTAGAATTAACGTCGCACTAGAGCTACACTAGGACAATTGAGACAGGCCTTGTGGGTAAGAATCTCAATCAAGTGACGAAGCCGACATTTGAGCTGGTACCTAACACAACAGTGGAAATGAAGAGCCTACTTGTCGGAAATGAATCTTCTTTAAGTTGTTGTCGTGCGAGTTGACGTGTGCCTCCAGGACAGAGTCTGGAAGGCAGTGGGGGTGCAGTAGCTTTTATTGGCACAAGGCATTGAGCACCCATAAGGGTTGGAAGTCTGACTTCTTCTTAGACTTCCTTCTGTTCCAAGATGGTGCCACTTCTTCAATTTAGGCACGTTACTGGAGGGGAGGGGCATTTTTCTCCAGGCAACCTACACCCATGGTACTGTGCTATGACCGCCCACAGGACTCTCGGACTCACAGATTTAACAAGCACGCTCTCTGCATGTATTCAGGACAACACAAATATCCATACCTTATCCGGGATTCAAACCCGAGCCCACTCGCATGATAACAAGGATCGAAACCACCATACCGTTTGGGCGAATTTAGGATTACGTGAATTACATTAGTGACAGACAAAATGTTTACAGATTTTTTTTATGCAACACAAAGGAATAATTAATCTTAATGATATTGCGTTTATATTATGGTAATATCTTTTTATAATATCTTGCTTATTAGAAAAGGGGTTAAAGTATTAAAAGTAATTCCATGCTTGAAAATATTAAAAGGTGGGTTTTGAACTGGGGAGGTATCCCTTACCTCCCATTCTTTAGTTAGGTTAGAAGGAAACCTTAAGGACAGGCCTTTAAGGTTTTCAAGAAATTAAGAATTTTATAATTTTTGTATATCATATATTTTTACTGTGTTGGAACAAAAAAAACTATATGAAGCTAATATATTTAATTTTAAGAATTAAACTTGTCCCTAATCCAAATAGTTAAAAATATTGTAACCCAAAAATAGTTTTTCTAAAAAATCTAGTCAAAAACTCCATTGTGATAATTACATATTAAATATTTTATAGTAATTTATGAGAAGTGTGAAAATATTCAAACATTGCAAAGTGTGTCAATCATTTTGTTCAACCCCTGTTTAACTTATTCAAATATTATGCATTACACAAAAGTAAAGAAAGTAAAAGTAGCATGAGAAAGTAAAAGTATTATGAGGAAAAAAAGTAGTATGAGCAGTAAAAGTAGTATGAGAAAAAATCACACATTTGAAAGGTAACAATGTTTTATTTTTTGAACATATACCACCCAACACAAAAAGATTCAATATACTTATATAATTCTCTATGTGATAAATAACATTTAGCAGGGACGACTAGACTCTTTAGCAGGCTACATACATATAACATAAGTACAGGCCAATAGTGAACAACTTTGCTCGATACAGCACAAATTATATCAGCATTTATTACATAACAAGTACAGTGTTCTACCAGCAATCCAAACAGGAATTACTTCAAAAATATTGTTGTTAACAGTTAAAGTCTTATTATTATTATAAACAGTTACATTCAATCACTTCACCATTGCCCTATTACTTTTTAAATTTATTTCAGTTTAACTTTCAGCTTTATATTTTAAAGGCCAGTTTCATAGTCTTTCATTTAAAATAAATTGGTTTTAAAATTAAAGCCACACTAGAGAAACATCTCCAAATTTTGAGCCATGGTTAAATGAACAAGGCTGCCACAAATTGGCCCACAACCCATCCGTACAACGAGATTAACTTAAAAACGCAAATCAAATTCTCCCCAATTTTAGTTTTAACTAGGTGGATTGATTTAGAAAAATTTTAACTGCTAAGTGCTTAAAAAAGTACTACAGCTGTGTGTGGGAGCTTTTCGAATTGCAAGTGCATTTTTCAATCCCATAAACTCAATAATGACACACCAACACTAAAAAATTACCGAGTAGACATGGGCTTGTACACCTTAGATGTTGTTCACATTATTACCAGGAATAGTCTGCAATAATGTAAACGTGTGAATTATCAGTGTGATTCATGAATTCTTCCATCCAAATATTCTTCTAATTAAATTTTTTTTGAAAGTATAAATCAATTTGGATTGCTGACATAACACTGTATACATTTAGAATATAAAAAATTACAAGCGTATTTGATTGATCTTAGGCTTACAACTCATATTCAGAGTAATATGAAGTTATAAATATTGTTCACAAACACAAATTTACACTCATATGAATGCCTATAAAGATGTTTCATTTAGTGGTAAAAAGCAGGTACACAACACAGCTATACATTAATAAATGAAAAAAAAGTGCAAATGCTAAGAACCTGTGTAATAAACATTCTCAAAGATAAACAACATCAATATCTACATTTTTATCACAACAGAATGAGTTTAAAACTTTGAACTGAAATAGAAGCAAATAATTAACCTGGTTATATATATTTAAAAAACTTAATCAAATTTGATTGCTTTTAAAACTTAGTTGTTAACACATGACAAAAAATTCTTTTAAGAAGTTTTAAAAAAAAGTAAATTTGATTTGATAATTTATTTAATTTTAGATTTTAAAAAATACAAAAATAAATTTAAAATGACTTATTAGGCTTTATGCACTAAAACAACTTTTGATATAAGATAAAATATTAAATAAAATGTAATGATGAAATAGATAACAAATAAATGAAAAGATCAAAATATAAGTAAACTACACATAGAAGTGAATTAGAAACAAAAAACAATCTCAATTTTTCAATTAGAGAAACTAGCATTAAAATATATAATGGCAGATTAAAACAGGTCTTTAAATTTTATAAGGGAATCCTCTTTTCATCTAAAGATTCCACATTATAATTTTAGTTTCAGATTATTTAGAAAAGCTATAATATAATTTGAGGAAGAACTCTTATACAATACAAATTATTACAATAAAATAGTATTTCAAAAGCAAATTTACAAAAAATAAAAATATATCAGACAAATATTTACCATCTTAATATCAAACAAATCATAAAAAAAGTTTATATATTAAAAATATAATAAAATATTTTAAGAAAGAATAAACTTTTGAACCATACAACCCTTAAAATAAAAAAAAGGAAAATAAATATTTTTACCAAATAGTTATTGATAACACATGGCATTTGCAATAAAAATATACTAAGAAAAACTTCAAGGGTTGTACTATAAAAATATACAAATGTAATGATGATATTTTATTTACATTGAACATACTACAATAGTTTTTTTTTTAAAATTATGTTTGTTTTTTCAACAAATCTTTTTTTGTTTGATTCAGTTTTGATCTTAACTTTTCTTTATACTTTTTTACTTCTTGTCTAATATATTTTGTATGCATTTTACAGTTTAAGGAAGTTATAAATGTATTTGGTTTATAACTATAAATAGAATTTTTCTAATAAATTAGTTAAAAAATATGCAATTATTATAAAAAAACAATGAAAAATATATTTCATGCAAAATAGAATGTAACAAACATCATACATCTGATATACCATTTTTTCCCCCGATAAAACTTTTTAAAAACGGTTAAAAAATGCCTGGAATGTTATGGAAATGTGTCCATAGTTTTAAAAAGTTGAACTTAAAACATGCAGCAATATACATATTAGTTTGCAAAAAGTAAATATTGGAGTAAAATACTTTCAAACAAAAGAATATTGTAAATAAATTGACAACAACATTTGGTTAATATAACTAACAATTAATGGATATTGGATAGGATTTAGGGAGTTCTTCCTCATACCATGCAAGTTAAAAAGAATAAAATGAACTAAGACATGCTATATATACAGAATTAACCTATAAATATTTAATGGGCCATTTAAATCATCTTTATTTAACCTTTTGAGGAATAAGCAGATTGGCTGATGTGTAAACTTGTTCTCAATGCATAAGATTTAAATTAAAATTTAACTGAAAATTAAATTTCTTAAAAATTATAGTTCTATAGTAGATGGTTACTAATGGCTCCTCCAAGCTTTACATTTTAAAATTTGATAAAAATTATTGAACTTATTTTTTTAAAAATTATGTGTGTTGCTGGAAAACTAACATTCATGTGATTGGTTCATATGTCTGTATTCCTCAGAGGGTAAAGATACAAGAATAGTTCAAAAGGAAGGATTTTAACATACAATAAATAACAATATGAATTTTGATTTAGTTATAACTGGCTGTACTAGCAGTTATTTATTTGGTCAGTCTTCTTTTTTAAATAATGAGTTTTTTATAGTTGTATACTCTATAAGCAAATATCTGAAGGTATATCTGAAATAATGTTTACATCTTTATCATAAAATAAATTGATATATTATGGTTAAACATAATTAAAACAGTTTTTTTATGACATTGTATCAATAATAAGTTAAAAACTATAATGTTAGGACTTATTCCTTAAAAATGTAAGACGTATACTTTAAATTTATTTTTTAATTAAGCTTGAGAAGTTAAAGTCATAGCAAATATATGAATAAAAAAGTTTTAAAAGTAATTAATCATATTTATTGTTGAATAAAATATTTTTTGATCATTCCAATAACGTTGGAACATTCCAATTGTTCCTAACAATGCATGCTATTGTGCTAGCTATTTGAACTTCTGGTACTACTAATATATAAATTGTTGTAGTATTTAAAGTGTCATTAAAATTTAGTGTTTAATACCAGGGGAATATACCGAGAAGTGCCTTTCAATTTAGACAAACTTTATGTATATTTTTTTGTAAATAAATGTGACCACATTTTCCACTAACATTAAATTCTAAATAAAGACAAAATAAGTTAAAATAATATATATATATAAAAGGTTTACTGTATGAAAAACATGACTATTTAATTCATAAAGATTAAGGAAAATAGATTAAAAGAAAAGTTAAATACTTGCATAAAGTGCATTTTATAAATAATATTAGATAAAAATTATATAGTATAATTAAAAGTTTAAGTAATGAATAAATATTTTTAGAGTAAAAACTTTCATATATAATCTATCAATTTAATATTGAGTTAGAATTTTTATTATTATTAACACTTTTAATCCATCAATAATTCAATTTTTTCTAGAATTTAAATGGATACATAAGGAACTGATTTTTTTTTTCCTAAAGGATAGCAAACTAATAATTGACAAACTTTTACCTGACAGTACTCAAGTAATAAATAAAAATCATTACACTACTAAAAATAGTATATCACAATAAAAAAAGCTGCAATGATTAAAATAAATTCCTTTTTTACACTCAATCCAAATAACATACAATCACATTAAAAAAAATTACATCAATCCAACAGTGCTAAACCAGTGCCGTCTAGTTGCATCGAATCTCGTAATGGAATGGCAACTAAAAGCGACATGCAGAAAATGCTACTTAAAATCCATTATCATCATAAAAGACATTCTCTACTACTGCAAACACCTCACAAGAAAGGAAACAGTTTATAGATCATTTCTGCACCTTGGAAGTAAAAGGACTATTCAATTGTTCATTTTTAAGCCTCTCTGATTACTGCCAATCCTATGGCAACCTTTTTAAGTCACCAATGAAATCTAGGTGTCTTTTTGCACAAAGTCATCTTCTTGCGTTTGGATTTTTTCATACCAAAGCGTCTCTGTGTTAATCCAACGGAAAAAACATGATTTTCTAAACCCAATTACCCCAACTGAATTGAATATTTTTACATACGTTTTTTAAATATGATAAATGTAGCTGATCTATAGGACTCTATAATCCAACTTTTTTAAAATTTTGTTTCAATATTTTGTTGTAAAATTATTTATTGAATATTAAAATCTTATTCAAACTCATTTCAAAAAGTGGGATTATAGAACCCTGTAGATCAGCTACATTTATCATATAAAAAACCGTTTTTAAAAACATTCAATACAGCCAGAGAAATATGGCATAGAAAATCATATTCTTTTTCATTTGATTAACAGAGAGGCACTTTGGTGTGGAAACCTGTGGTCGTTCCCCCTTAAGGATTACGTCTTGTACAAGCAGGCCTCTTGTGCAGCACTAAACCAGCTGCTGCACACAATCGACAGATCTATTATTTCCATCTCTAAAAAATCATTTGCTAAATTTATTTATTGCTCTTTTACTCGGCAACACATTCTATTCCACGCCAACCATACACTGATCACTGACTAAAATAAACAATGACGATAAGTCCTTTCACACCCACAATGCAGTTTTAAATAGTAGAACTTTCGTATAACTAAGAAATTGGCACGTCACACACTACTAATAAGAATAAAAGTGGACACAGAAATGAATGTTACTTCGTAAATCACATGGATTTTTGCAGCTCTACTGGGTCAACTCTCCTCGGGAGAGGAGATGGTCCTTGAGAGAGCGGAATATGTGGAGCTGCTGGTCGGTCTTCAGCAGAAGAACTTGCTGCAACAGCTTCTGGGGATTGGGAGCTCTGAAACAGCAGTTGACATTTTAGTTATAAATTAATTTACAATCGCACAAGAGAAACATAATCTTGGCAAAAATTTTTTTTATCTAAGTTATAACATATGGAATATAAAAAGAAAACAACAGTTTAAACTTTTGTTACAAATACATTTATATTCAATCTAGAGACAAAAAAAAATATCTATAGAAAATGGCTTTGACCAAGTTACAATGTTAGATTACAGATATTTTCTCAACCGAACTATAAATGTATATGAAAAACTCAAGATGCATACAATTATAGAATGTTGGTGTAAAATTATTGAAATATAAGAGCAATAAAAGGTTTTGCATTCTAGTAAAAATATTTAATAACTTGTTTTATTTTACCCCACATAACCAAAGATAAAATACCAGTATACAATAGTTTTAGAATTTTAAATACTTTTTTCATAAATGGTTTTGTTAAATACAATACTTCATTACTCACATAAATAATCTTTGATTAAAATGATTTTAAATTTTTTTTGTTATCAGAATTAAAAGATTTTCATCGTCCAACATTAAAATATATGTTACCTTAAATATTCAAAATGAAAAGAGCATATTTAACTAATTATCCAATTAAATATCTTTTGAAATCAAAGCACTTTTTGAAAAGGACATATATTGTAACTGAATAGGCACTTGTTCAAGAAAACAAATTGTAATTTTTTACAATAAAAAAATAATATCAATATTTAATCCTTTAAAGTAACGTACATAAAATAAGACACTATTTGTAATACATACCGACAATTCCTGTAATGAATATTTTAACATTATAAATAACAAAATACTGAACATCTTCAAAATAAATCTGATCAAAGTACTTTTGCATGAGAAGAGTGAGATATTTTACCTGATAAAGCTCGATATGTATACGTTTACAAAAGTTGCCATGAGGAATTGACAGTCGAATCTATCCATAATTCCACCATGTCCAGGAATGATGTCACCAAAGTCCTAATAGAAAGAAAAAATAAACAAATTAATTTTACACACACCTCTGTCAAAATTTCAGAATATGTACAAAAAATTGAGCAGGTTATATGAACTATTTTTAATATAACAGTTTTTATGGTAAATATGATTCCCTTATACACAATTAAAAAGTTTTGGGAGATGTTACAAAACATTTTTATGCCAGGTTAAAGATAGGTTTTAAGCTGTGCCTATGGGCCTTTACTAGGCAAATATAAATTCTTTAGTATAATTTGTTTTCCAACACCAGAGGGAAAACGTTACCACTTATATATACTATCCATATAACATTGTAACGTAACCATAAAATCACACCAATGCAAATTTCTATTTAAATTTTTTTTGACGGCACATTTTACATAAGGACACGAATGATTAAGTTTAAACATTCACTGGAAACAATTTAGTTTAAAGTCAAAAGGTATTGTTCGCATGCATTTGGGCTTAACGTCTGTTTTCGGACTCTTCCACCACTCTACGTCTCGTAGGTCTTCGCCACCCTTCAAATCGTTTCTGGCTGCCGCGGAAAAAGTTCTAAGTTGGTCGGTAGGAGGCTCCGGTGTCAGGGACATTACAACATCCATTACACCTACTTTTATCTGGCTCCATTGTAAACCTTATTAGTACAGGGTGGTGACAGAACTGGGAATTTATCACGAAATTTCCCAGTTTTCCCGGTTCTGTCATCACCCTGTAGTAAAGTCTATTAAAGGGTTAACAAATTAAAATAATTAAGATTTTTAAAGGTTGTGAGAATACATAAAAAGCTTCACACAAATAAATTCCATGCAAGTTGTACTTACCTTTATCTTAAAAGCACGCTTGAATCCACTTGCAAAGAAGCCTCCAAAGGGTCCGATAATAGAGCTGAACATCGATAATGAGAGGGAGTGGAGAACAAATGGATACAGGGTCAACTTTCCTTTAAAACCAAGCTGCAAAAATTATACATTTAGCTTTAAAAAAATATAAATCGAACAGTAAAAATTATTTTATAGTTATGAAATTTCTTCTATGCAGAAATATTTTTTTAAATTGTAGTTTTTATAATGAAAAGAAAAAAAAACTTGCTAACTTCCTAAAAAGTCCACATATTTTGATAAACACAAAAATTAATAAAAGCTGTATTAAGCAAGAAAGAATGTAAATTAACTAGAATAGACCAAACACCTATGAATATAAATGACCTATGACATCTATGAAATATACATAAAGAAAAAAAGTTAAGTGCATACATACTTTTATAAATTTTAACATTACTTATTGGCAATTGGTATAACTACCAAAAAAATTAATCTAATTTAAAACATGAAACACAAATATTCATTAAATTTAAATTAGAGAAATAGAGATGAAATTTAAGTAAATACAAACCACTGCAAAGAATGTATGGAGGGGTCCTGGCAGACTGTAATCAGTAAGTTGGAAAAGATGAGAAGGAGTACAATCCATAGTCACTTTCTGCAATGTCTCTGAGTATGCCATAGGACACACAAAGTAGGGAAACTGGCACATGAAATGAGATACCTGCACAAATACAAAATTAATATGTAGATAGAGGTATGTTGAAGATGCTATTTCGAACTTCAATAACTTAAAATAGGGTATGAATATAATAGTGGAGGTTGAAATGTTACAGGTATCAGGATTATCTTAGTACGAAGGGAATCGTGAAAAAATAAGTTGCAAACTTTTTAAAAACCTGAATTTGGTGCTTGTTACCAAGTTATAAACAGAGAAAATAAACTTTGGTTAGAACAGAGCATTTTTTTTATCTCTTCTTGTAATGTTTGTTTTATCTCTTTGTATTTGAACTAATTGAACATTTAAAAAAAATGTAATTGAAATGTTGTGGTATGAATAAACTGGATTTTGAGAAAATTTTATATTAAATATGTTACGGTTGTCATAACACAACCAAATTTGAATATTTTTACTTGTGTTATACTAGTTTAAAAAAGTTCCTTACAAATAGAACAGGCCTTTAACTCAGTTCACAAATAATCTTTCTCAAGTACTGAAACAGAGCTGCACCCTTAGCAATTTTTATTAATATATATTCAATTACCATCATGCCGAATACAACAGTTGAAATCCAACCCCCAATAAATCCTTCCCAAGTTTTCTTTGGCGACAGTTGGATCAAAGGGGTCTTTCCGAAGAAGAATCCAAACATGTAGGCCATTACGTCATTGCAAATAATCATGGACACAGGAACAATAAACCTTAAAAAAGATTATAGAATATATTGAAATAAGGTGGTTTTAAGTAAAAGTAACACTACAAGGTCAGCTCAACATTTATAATAGTTTCTTCATAGTTATACCTTTTAGTTATAATACAGTCAAGGCTAAAAAAAACTCAGAAATTTTACCCATCCCCTAGGACGGCTAGTCCAACAATGTAACCGTCCTCCTTTGAAACCAAACAGTCATACTCAAATTATATAAATAACCTATAAATAAAATTATAATTTATTTTATTTATTACAAACTTTTATAAATTGAACGATGAATTAGTAGTAACTGAGATCACGTTATATAGTAATAAAAATTTTTACCTAGTATTTCTTTTATGAAATAATTCAAATGACAAAGTTCATGTTATCTGGAATGTCAATTTATCCGAGG
The DNA here is from genome assembly GCA_019343175.1 of Oedothorax gibbosus. Classification (NCBI taxonomy): domain Eukaryota; kingdom Metazoa; phylum Arthropoda; class Arachnida; order Araneae; family Linyphiidae; genus Oedothorax; species Oedothorax gibbosus. The sequence goes on from CM033270.1 coordinate 25,119,548, forward strand.
GTACTATGTCTTTAAAATGAATATAATATGACGTTTGCCAGATCCATAATTAATGATTTAGAAGTTTCTGCACAGAACTCTGATAGGGCTTTTCCATTAAGGCAGATGTTCATAATTTTGTTTAACGCTTCTTGTTTAAGAGTATGTAATGTGTTTCGTACTTAATTGTTAATTCCTTCGTTAGAAGCCCAAATGCACGTGCATACAGAACTTTTCTCTTTTTTACCCGATTATGTAAGCATGCACATTTGGTCTGAAGAAGGAATTAACATGATTTTTAAATTAGTGGGTAATTTAGAAGTAAGGCGCTAAACTCTTGTTCGATAACAAAAATTTAAAAATGTATCACGAGCATTAACGGCCGTCCACGAGGACGTTGTATTCGAGAAATTAGTTGTCCTCAGGGAATTTTTGACCGCCGGGTTTTTTGAGCCCTGAATACAGTATCATTGATATCTATAAAAGTTAAATTAAGTATACTATAATTATGTAAAAAAGAGCAAACATACCATATCAAACCTTCAAACAGATTCTGCATGATAAAATATGACTGAGTTACAACAATAAGAAGTGTAACATGGGTCCAGGCAAACTGCAAGCAAAAACATTTATGAAGTATATTCTGAATTTGTATTAGATGGTAATGAATTTTGTATTACAAAAAAATAGTATGTATGCAAGAAATATCATACCAAAGAAAACTGCTTCATATAGTACTTCTTAACAAGACTCAGGACAAACCATACAAATCCAATAATGTATAAGCTGAATGATATAAATCGATGATAAGTAACCAGTGGTCTTAAGAAGTCCTAAAAAAAATTATAATTACATTAATTTGTATAAAATAATGGAAATCAAAATTACAAGTTTGGTTAAGGAAATGCACATGAATGTTATAAAAAATACAGATTGAGAGTTCAATTAAAACCAAAAGTAAAGTAAACAGTTGAAATTATTAGAATATCTAACATTATAAATTTCTTGAGTAAAATGTGACAAAACTACATATGTAAATATCATGTGATCAAACAACAAAAATTCAATCATATAAAATATAAACAATGATATAGTATTATAAATTGTATGTGATTCTTCTGAATTCATGAAACAAATATCTATTTCATAAATATACATTAGTTATAAAACGAGTAGGTTTGTAACAGAAACTGTCACTCAATGACTGCTTACACACAAAATTCCTGTGTCTAAAAAACAACGCCAAACACAGTATTTAGTTCTAAACTACAGTTGGAAATGTCAAAATTTAACTATTTTACGTCAAAAATTCAATAATTATAACTTTGAAACTATTTTTCATTTAAAACTCAACAATTACTTCGTAATGTTTGCTAAATTTATTTGTATTTCAAAGAACTTGCATTGAAACTTATAAGTTACTTCACAACAATTTTATCTATCAAAAAACTTTTTTCAAAACAAAAATTTATATTAAAAAAACTTACAGCTCGGTTAAGAAGAATTCCAAAATAATCCACAATGGCTTCTCCATGCAAGAAATAGTTTGAGGTTATCAGGAAGTACCAAGATAGAGATCGGAACCAAGGAAGGCCATGGATGCGATAGACTGCATAACCGATGGAGATAATCTCTTGAAAGCATTTGACTTGGACAGCAAGAGTCTACATTAAAAAAATTAATACACAGTTGTCAATTTATGTGAAAATAAATATGACTAATTTTAACAGTATATTTGAATATATTTTTTTTAATTTGCTGTATAATTCTGATTTTTCAGTTTATGATATAAAAGATAGTGTATATACAAATATACACATTTAAGATACTTAGATACCTGTCATTAAATATTTGACAGTTTTGGGATTATTTAAAAAGAACGCTGAAATTATAGATTTGAATAGTCCAGGGGAAGAACTCCTTCATCGATTGGGAATCTGTATCAGGGCTGCTTAGCGATGATAGCAAGTCATCACCTAAACTGGTGTAAAGAAACTAGTTTTGCCTTGGTTCTTATCACACAGGAGGGAGAAGAACCAAGGGAGAAACCGGTTTTCCCTCGTCGCTACTCGACAAGCCGAGATCAATACGGACAGGTTACCAGTCGATGAAGTGGTTTTTCTCTTGGACTCTTCATTTGAGTTTATAAATGACACACAATTATAATTTTAAAGCTAAGTTTTAGTAAGCACTAGTCCCTTATATTAAATAAATGTTGTTTAAATATAAGCAGTTATACAATATAACTGGAAAACTACCAAATAGCTATATTTTTTTCATTTATACAAAGTCAAATTTATTAAATAAATACCTAATTAAGAAAAGAAAAAACATTTGTAACTAACTTACTGTTACAACCAAAGCCAAGGGTCCAAGCCATATTAAAAAGAAAAATCCAAATATCATAAGCAGAGTGAAGATCCCACGAACAATCCAGTTCCTCCATCTATTATATTGAAAAGTTTATAGATTGAACTGTAAGGACTAATCACAAAACATATCAAAAACTAGAAATGTAGACGCAAACAATTTATTTACCAGAATATACACTGAGTCATTTCCTATATTGATCATTTCAGTAGATGACAAGAGAAATTAATCATAAGTCAAAATTTGAATTTAATTTCAGTAAACTGATTCCTAAACAGTTAAACTTAGTAGTCTTATAGTTCTTGCTTGTTTATCTACCAGAAACTGATTCTAATGTTTCAACAAGCTTTTGACACTATTTCATTTTCTAAAAAATTATACATTCAATTGCTGCTATCAAACATAACAAAATGCTTTGAGAATGCAATAATAGCAGGCCAAAAACTGAACCAAGTTTATTTTAGTATGATCAGCTATCGGAAACAAGGAACTGGGCATAAGTACGCTACACATTCTCTTGAACAGCTTAAATAGGACAGGTCAACCGGTTAAGTGAAAATCCAGCTAAACCAGAGAAGTGAAATAAATTAAGGTTTAGATGTACATTTGATTGCATATTCCTACATTGATAATATTCGCCACACAATAAATAAACAGTTATTGAAATAATGTGTCATTTTATTCAATGCATTACAAGATACGCACAGGTACGCATAGGTACCATTAAAAATACATTAACTTTTTTTTTATCGAATTCAAGGGATTCGACCTATATTTGCAGCATTTTTTTTTCAGTATCAGATGAGAAATTATAACAAAACAGTGGTTCTTCAATTTTAAAAAAGTCATTCAGTTAAAGTGGAGAGAGGATTAAATGGAGTCCGGGTAAAAGGGAGCATATTGATATTGCAATGAAGGTTAAAAAAAATTCCATTTGCAAACTCAAAAAAATATAGCAACACTTTACTTTTTTTTTAGCGTATTGGTATGTGTTGTTATGTTTTCCTCAAGAGCCGCGGTAGCTCAGTCGTGGGAAGCGTCGTGCTCGCATCAGAAGGGTTGTGGGTTCTGTCCTCGGCGGTGCTCGCAATTCTGATGGTTGCTGGGTCGGCGCTTGTATTCGACTAAAGACCGCCGTGTTGCTAATGGTGACTGGGGCACGTTAAATATGTCGTGGTCACAAAGTCCTCCATGTTCCCATACCAAATTAATACCTCTGGGGGTACCGGATCAGGGGTTATCGGCCTTTGATCTGGATCAAAATTCCGATATGTGAGTGAGAATGGATGTGTGAAAGGGACCTTCCTGTAAAACGGATGTGTCATGCTGCGAGCAAAAGTCGGACTTCCTCTCTTGTGGCGCTCAATAAAAACGGAAGCCGCCCCACTTCGCCTTAAAATCGGGTAGTTCTCTACTCCGGGCTCGGTTACCGAGTGGCATTAGAAACAACAAAACAACAACAATGTTTTCCTCAAATGCGGCTACAAGGGTAAGCCAAATTTCACACGATAAATTTGACCATACTTCAATAGCAATATCTACATTTGTAATACTAAGAATTTTATCGAGAAGTACTAATACTTTGCTACTTATCAAGCTATAACCATTAAGTGCCTCGTTCCTTTATAGACATTGCTGTTTACCAGCTCATTTTAGTTGCTGCAGTTACAAACCTTGTTGGAAGAGAGGACAGGGCCGAATCCAGCATTTCGTTGGTTTTGTCGGAAGCTTGTGGCAACTCTTGAGTGAGATTTTCCAGGTTAGCTTCATCAGGAATGGGTTCGTCGTCAGAGTCAGCAGCGTCTGCTGGTTTCGCTTCTTCAGGTTTAGTAGGCTGAAAAGTATTGAAAGCAAACAATTACGAAAAATTAAAAAAATTACTTTGTATTTTGCAAAATATACAACTCTGGATGTTAGCCGTTGGATGGTAGAGTTTACTAGAAATGCTACTTTGGGATAAGAAAAATCATTTAAACTAACTTCCAAGAAACACAAAAATTGGAACTCTTACAGATTAATAATGTATGTGCTTTATTGTGCTATTAAAAAAAAAACTACATAAATTTGTACTCTACAACTAAATGCTATTTGCTATTATATTAGTTTTAAAACTAAAAATATTAATGCACATTCATAATACACTCTTTATGCATTGAACAATTAGTAAAATTATTATGTTTGATGATTTTTTTTTATTTAAGAGAAAGGTACATTTAAGCTAATCTCTGTAAAACAGGGAATACTTTGGAAAGTTTTGTTGTGCAAAATGCTAGATTTTTTTTCTGCTACTTGAAATTTAGTCTAGTGCAAAAGTGAAGGATATTAAACGGATCAAATATAACATCATTAAACAGCTAAAATACTTAATTATCAGAATTCTCCAAAACAAAATCCAACAAAAATATTAAATTATAAATAGTTAAATAAAATTATCCCTAAATTGCTTACATAACTTTATGCATGAAATTGCCGAGTAATCATAAAAAAACCTTTTGAAATAATACGTTTTAAATGCATTATGAAAATGAAGCCATATTAGTACAATGTTTCAAACTGACAGCAGAAAAATAAATATTCTAAAATTTAAAGGCAATTTACATCATTAAAAATCTTGATATTTTGGGGAAAGCCTTGCCGTTAAGTATTCTCTCCGGCTTTAAAGAAAGTCCGGCTTTAAAGAAAAGGACAAATGATTCATTGCAATTTTCCTGTAATTACACGAATTTGTAAGTAAGCGAACTGTTGTTTACAAGAACGCAACACCAAAAATTAAAAAGAAAGACAAATATAAATACCTCTTCAGGTTCTGGGCCTGAAGTATCCACATTTCTCTTACGAATTTCAGCCATTTCAGCAGAATTAATCAACAAAAACTGCTCAATTTAAAAGAGATTTAATGACGGAAGGATTTTTGCATTATCTTAATCGCATCAAGAAATCGGAAAGCAAAACAAGACTTTATGTTGCCAGTACAGACAAGCTAAAAAAGCTTTATAATTTTGTTTGTTTACAAAGTTAAAGCGCATGCGTAGCAAAACGGTAGGCAAATCTTTTAAATCCAATTATTAATTTTTCACAAAAGCTTAATTTTATAATGGTGATCCTGAGGAGCGTAGTTTGTTTGTGGAGTTTGTTTGTGGAGAAAGACAGTATTTTCCAGTGTCCAGAAGTTGGGTAGAATACAGTGTTTTCTTACATTTAAAAATAAATGGAAGTATACCGAAACCATGGGAATCATTGTGCCTCTTTCTTAATAAATAATGAACCGAAGAATCACATTGGGCTATATATTAGGATGTCATTCCAAATTAAGTTATAGGCAAAAATATATTTCCCTCAAATATTTATTTTAAATTCTATTTTATTATTGAGTATTTCACTTGCGTTGTTGGCGTCTTCCTGACGTACAGACAGATGGACAAAAAGTATAAAAGACAGGTATATGATGTCGAAACTTTCTAACAAAAAAGAAATTTTAAGATCCGACGAATAGAGCCTAATTTGGAAGCGGAGATACTGATGGACATCTCTTACAGAATATGACAATGACTACATTTTAATTTTTTTACTTTCTATTACCTAATATCTAATATGAAATATAAGAACATGAAAGTATTGCGGGGGGATTGAAAATCCGAAATAGAGAGAATTTGTGTTTTCGAAATGTTTTGGTTTTTTGGATTATACTAATTCTGAAAAAGTGTTTTTCAAACTTTGGCCCGTCTGTCTGAAACCATTTCACCGCTTGGACAAAAAGAGGAACGACATCGAATTTGGTACACAAGTTCCTAGTACCTGTCGGATGTCTTAAAAAGGTTTTCGAGAAAATTGCGCATGGTAGCTACTATGGAAATTTTAGGTTTTAAAGTTATTGAAATTGCCTTATAGGGTAAATAATTGATCTTTAAAATGTGGGTATTGATTTATTGAGCGGTAATTGAAAGTCGTATTATGTTACGCTTTAATTTTGGGAGGGGAAAACGTAATTTTATTCAAATTGATTTTGCTCTGGAATTATATTGGGGTTACCAAATTACTATAGAGGCATAGGACATAGGAAAAGGAAAGGAAATAGGACCAAGGAAATGTGTGTTGAGGCTGACGCATGTTTTAAGAATGATCGTAAAAGTTTAACTACTAATTAGAAGTTTTTACGAAATTTGAATTTTTTTTATAAACTTGTGGGTAGAGTTTATATTTTTTTTTTGGTCTAAACTCGGTATGTTTCATCATAAGTGGGGATTATCGAGACATTTTATAATAAAAAGAATATCAAAAATATTAATTAGAACAACCTTTTTTTCTTAAAATAACGATTGAGATTTACGATCCCCGGATGGAAACGTTTAATCAGGATTGGTGCAAAATCACAAATACACTGTAGAATTTTAAGTAGGAAATTTTAAAGTAAAATTTTATGTGGCAAATGAACAATTTATCGACACAATAAACACTTCCAACTTCAAAAGTTTTATTTGGTCTTTCAGTTCATTGTCTACAAGTAATGGTGCTCTTGATCATGTCCGAAGCCTTCTCTGCAATCATTATCGTCGGGATATTGGTATTTCCCCAAACAATGGTGGGCATGATTGAAGCGTCAACCACTCGCAACCCTTGAATTGTTTTCACTCTGAAATGCAGAAGGATATATTAATTGATAATATCTTCAAAATCCTCATATTTTACTTCTTTTAGACAAATTCTACCCCAAACTGCGCTGGCAGTTTACTAACCAATAATGGGGGTCGTCCCAATAACTGTTTTATTGAAACAAATCTTGAGATATAGACGTTATTTGAAAAAGCGACGACTTTTGCTGTTTCAAATTCACATTTGTTATAACAACACACACACTGTAAAAATTTAAAAGCCATGTCGCACCAAAAATGAGAGTCAATTGAAAAGTGGTGCACAATCTCACGTAAGTTTGGTGCTATATGTGAAAGTTTGGCCTTTGAAAAGCCTTTAGCCATGATTTGGTCAACCTCTAACCGAGCGTTCCATTGGAAATTGCACCAAAATTTGGAGGTTTCATATGCTCAAAACTTAGGTTAGATTGCGTATACCATTTTGTGTGCAAAATATTTTTTTTTACCACAAATGGGGCTGTTTTTTTTTTAGGATAAACATTTTGTAGACTTTGCATATTTCCCAGAAGTGAGAGACAAATTTTTTTATGGCACCATCTTCTAGGCGGCTCTAGCTACCAATTTTGACGCTCAAATTATAATTTATCTAAGTTCTCTATGGATGTTAAAATATCCCGAGATTTAATTTTTCAGAGAAAACTCAAGCCAAATGTGTACTCAAGCGGATCTTTTACCCCATAATTATATGACATGCGTGCCGACTATTTTCCCATCCTGAAAAATCTGCCGACTCAGCTGGGGCTCGATTCTGAGATATTTGGCTTATGATGGGGCCACGTAATACCTCACAGCCACCGATCCGACGATTGTGATTTTTATTTTTTACACAGCGCACCAACCTGAGTTGTGGATCCACCACTGTAGTGGGATCCGTGGTCTGTCCCATCTTTGCCGTCCCCGCGGGATGGCTGACGGACATGACTGCCGCTCGAGCCAGGCACCTCAGGTGGAGCTCACCTCCGGGTTGTTGGTGGAACCGTTCGCAACCCGGGAACGTGGAGTTGAGAATCACCGTTCCGACTCTGGCCAAGGCTGGGTGGTGGAGGATCTTGAGGCATGTCTTCAGACCTAAGATTAAATTAATCGAAGGTATACGAATGGAGCTGGTTTAGTTGAATTACCAACACAGAGTGCCATTAGCGTCTAAGAGCTGGGATTTATAGTTAATTAAAATGCTCTAATGAACATGTTTTAATTCTTGAGTGGCAATAGAAATGAGGAATGAAAATAAATCACTTGAGAATTAATTTAGAAATTAGTTGTCTCCTCTCTGCAATTGATATTATGTGCCCACCTGACACGGTAAACTCCACCCACAACATTCTGCCAATATATATGGCTCTTACATTGCTCCAAGGCATCTTACATTCTGCAAAATATAAGTCAAAACTGATTTTCACCATTGCAATTGTAAAATGAAATTGTCCAAAATTATATGAAATAAATTAATATTATAATAACTTATTAATTGGTATTTTCATTATTTTAATCGTCAAATGTCAGTCTGGACCGCCAAATATTACTAATCAGTGTATCGAAATACAATGAAATTGATCGTCACGATATGAGTATTAATGAAACGACTATTATTTTACTTTGAAGCCTAAATTGCTAAAATCGAAACTGAAGGTTACAAAAACCACTGTTAATCAAAGTCTTGCTGCTTACAAATCACTTTACCTTCTACGATATCTTGTAAGTCTTGTGGATCGTCCATGTAGTTCGGATCTATGCTAGGGAAGTCGTAAATATTGGTGGAGCGAAGTCGAACCGAACCTCTGCTCTTGGGATGAAGTACCTGCGACATGCACACCATAATGGGTTTCTTCTCGTAAGGACCAAACACTTGAGCATATGCCTGAAACAATATACAAGGTGATGAAGCATCAACCAAGTATATTACATTTCCATATCCATAAACATTAATATGATAGTCAGACTTCCATTTTAAAGTTTAGTTAGAAGGAAACGGAAGGACGTTCCTGAAATGATTCAAAATTTTAAGAGGTAAAGTATGCATTGAAACTAGCAAAATTTCGCTTTTCCATTTTTTCTGTATGAAAATATAACATTTTAGTTAAGGGTAGTTTGACTCATTTTTTGTTAAATTGAATCTTAAGAAAATAATATCTCTGGACGAGATTGTTATATTTTGAGGTATTTCAAAATGCTGTATTGATTTATTGAGTGGTAATTATGAAAGTCGAGTTAGTGTTACACATCCCTAGCTTTTATTTAAAGCCGCATTGATATTGTTAGTTTTTCCAGTAATAATAAAAAATAATATTTGCTTAGTAGGAGAAGGAAAAAAAGGGGATTATGGGTATTATAAAATAAAAATTGAGTCTTTTTATTTTTCAAATTTTAGCATATTACCTCCGGTGTCATCCCAACTCTAAATTTGGCACCAATGGCTGGCAATTCCAGAAAATACAGTTCATGGTCTACAATGTCGTTTGCTTCGCCTGTACTGTTGTTGCTGAGGAAAGCCAAAAGGTTTATTCCAGAAGCATATTCCAAGGGTCCTTAAATGCAAAATAATCTGCTTTAAAAATATTTTCATTTAATTGAATAATTAAATAATTAAATCACCTATGTTTGAAAATTGAATTGTATTTTTTGAAGCCTTTATCATTTTAAATTAGTTAATTTGATTATAAGCGTTAAAAAAGTTAATCCAAAATTAGATTTACTACTTTCAAATTAGAATCTTTAAGATAGAATAGTTTTCTTTTTGTTCTTAAGCCATTAAAAGGACGTGTTATTTAAAAGCAATAATTTATACTTCGTTGAGCCATGAATTTCTGAGTAAGCTACCGTTTAAGCTATTAATTTATTTTGTGTTTACGTCTTTTTGCATCCTAACTTGGTTTTCAAGAATGATCTGTTATTCTGTTGACATCTATTCTGAAAAAGACGTCTTTCAGGCATCTTTGATTGTTTATACTACGTATTAGAGAATATAAAATACCTAATTGCAGACCTAAAAATCCCGAACAGTCCTTATGGATGATTTTTTTTTATAAGTGTTGGTTGGCCAAACGTAAAATAAAAACAGAGCTAATTTGTACCTTTAAAAAATCGTGTTCTTATATTGTTTTTTTTTACTTGACGGCCAACAAATGTTGCTAGTTTTGTACAAATTACAAATGATAAAATTTATTTTCAACGGGTTTCACTACCTGTTTTGTGGTCGATATAAGCACGAATGCTTTCTTCTGCGAATAACCTTTTATGCATTGGAAGTATGGAATCCCCTAAATGAAATGCTACGAATCCGGCACAGTGTTCTTGTAGATTCAAACCAACAGGCAAATCGGCAATCAAGGGAATCTGAAAAACATATTGCTATAGAAATATTTCTATCTCTAGGTAATTCATTTCCTCCTAGTTATCTTTCTGATTTATATCCAAGGAAAAATAAACAGCTTCTATGCCCTTTTAAATATTGACTTATTACCCCATGATTCCTTTTCATCGTCCTCGTAGTTTGTACATAAATATTAATGTTAAAGTGTTATTAGTTTTTATATTTATAATTTTTTTGAGTTTTTCGGTTTAATAAAATTCTTAATGTACCCTTTCTCTCATTTTTTACGCGACGCATTTAGCTGCTGGGTGATTTGTTTGTGGGGTTTAAGGGGAAATGGGCGCGCTGGACAGGGGGTCTCCAAAGCAAAGTGCATCAGTGTTAATCCTATGGAGAAAAAAATATTTTCTCTGCCACATTTCTCCGGCTGTACTGAATATTTTTACAATCGGATTTTTTATGTGATAAATGTAGCTGACTTACAGGTCCCGACCTTCCCACTTTTTGAAATTCGTTCGAATATTTTTTTTAAAATTTTCAATAAATAATTTTGCACAAAATATTCGAAGCAATTTCAAAAAGTGGGAAGATAGAGACCTGTAAGTTATCTACATTTATTATTTAAAAAAAAACCGTTTGTAAAAATATTCAATACAGCCGGAGAAATGTGGCAGAGAAAATAGTTTTTTTCGCCATTGGATTAACACTGAGGCACTTGAGTTTGGAGACCCGCGGTCCAGCGCGCCCATTCCCCCTTAAGACAACGTTTGACATAGTTATGAAGTCACTGTAAGCGTAACTCTTTCCACTCGTCCATAGTAATGATTTTCTCGTAATGGAATCTTTTTCTAATTCAGAATCTGGACGCTTAATGATCACAGACACAAAGACAACATATGAAAGTTTAAATAGCCAAAATGAGAAATTACTCGTAGCCTATCCAGCTCGTTCATGGGTCCGATACCAGACAGCATCAGGAGTTGGGGCGTGTTGATTGCTCCTGCTGAGACAATAACTTCTCGTCGAACAGTGACTTGTCGCCGCAATCCCATGAAGTCGAATTCTACCCCAACTGCTCTTCTCTGGGTTATCAAAATCTACAAAGAAATGGAGAGTCTGAAATAAAGCAAATTCGCGAAGACAAAAAATCTGTTAGATTAATATACTAGCAAATGAATATCGGTTTTTTTTTATCTGTTAAAAACAGGAATTAAACTATATTCAAACAGTCTATATACCAGTCTGCTATAGGGTAAAGCCTATGTTATTGTTCTTGTCCTGTCATTAACACTACCTTAAAATTTCAAATGGCTATCGTAATTCTACCATGAAACCTTTTAAAACCATAATTTTAACATTTTATCACAATCTCATTCAAAATTCTCTCTCAATTTCATCTCAAATTATGTGGGATAAAATTGGTCAATTTTATGTGATAATTTGGCTATTTTGGCGACGAATTTGGCAAGAAAATGAAGATCTCTACAAAACGATCATAATACAGCAGTCTAAATCTAAAATGCGCTGAATTTTTCTACGCATCATACTTGTATGTAGAGTTTGTAATTTGGTATATGAAGGTGGGTGACCGACAGACAAGCAGATGAACCGACATAGCCTTTATAAAAGCTCCTACCTTTTACGTTTTAAATGTAGTGTGGAAGCTAAAATTACCCAAATAGATATTCGTTTTATTCGTTATAGTTTTCCTAATAAAAACCTTGTAAATAAATAAGGATTTATAAAAATTTTATGTTGATTTCGATGTTCAAAATTTGATCTGGTCAGGGCTGTCCCCAAGCGCAAAGGGAATAAAATATTCATCTAAATCATGACATCTTTGTTATTGATTGTTATGTTTTCCCTCGAATTCAATCTTGTAGACACACTATGCCAGAAGTCATATACTAAAGGAAAAATAAACATAACAATCAAACAATAAAATCTATTTTTTTTAAACGTAAATGCTTTTTAGTTCTTTTGTGTTCTCAAGGAAGAACCTTGAAAGTAATAATTGATATTTTTTTTGCAATAACTGGTTGTTAGGCTGTGTTTTGAATTTATTTTACTTAATTTTGATATTGGTCATATAAGCAAGTAACAAACATGAAATGATATATAATTTAATGGAAATATATTTTTTTTTCAAAATACAAATAAAGATCACCGATTCTCTATAAAATTATGTAAAGAAAACACAAAATCCCCGTTTGAGATTTTCGACTCTATCGCAACACATTCATTATCTTATATTTTATATTAGGTATAATTAAAAATAAGAAATGTAAAAATATAAGTTACCTTGGTTACCATAGCATTTGTCAATATATCAAGATTTGTTCGATTTTCACTTGGTACTAAATAAGCCTTGGCTGTACTACATCTTTGACCATCTCTTAACGTGTTTTGCAAATTGTAAAATCCTAAAAAAAATCAAAGAGGGTGTTAAAGGTACGAAAAAACGAATAAGTAAACAAAAAAAAAAGAAAATATATTGGACTTGATAAGACAAAGTTTACTTTCTGGATTTAATAATACTTTAACTGCGTTTTAAAAAATAAACATGTTATTCAAGAATAATATTTAAAAATTTGTTTTTTACGGAAACACTTATTAAAAACACTTATATCATTTCTCTATTTATGTTTATCAGTAAAGAGTATCATGTACGCGTTTTAGCAATGCGCCCTTCCACATACATATCAAATAGTACTTTTTAAACTTTTCTTAGCATAGTTAAATAAAGTAGGTTGAGTTGTTAAGTTTATAAAATATATAGTTTAAGTCTTTAAGATATAGATTTTACTGAAGTACTAATTTTGCTACGTCCTTGGATACCATAGATACAAATATTATATTGTATCTCACGGTCACAACAACGATATTTATTAGTACATTTTTTGGTGGGGCTTTATTTCATTGTTCTGTTGTTTCAATAAACCATAGTTCTATTATTCTGTCATTTCACCAAAAAATAGGAGAAAGTATCAAGCTTCGCCTCCTTTTTAGTGTAACGTTACACCAAAAAATCAGTGTAGCGTTACTCCGTATATCTGAAGGCTGCCACTAGTTTAACTTAACAAAATTAAAGTTAAAGAAACAATACCGTGCATGGTAGCTGCACTAACATCGATGAACTTGTATCCTAAATCGAAAACAGCATCGATAATCGGTCTTTTTACTTCCGGCTCGTACCGAGCCTTTTGAACAGTTTGTGGTCCTCCAACTGCATGGAAACCTATTAAGTAACATATACATTTTCTATAAATTAGGTATGTCTACGGTTAACTTAGTGTAGCCCATAAAGGGACAAGGCTTGATGTGCCCCTTTGACCTTTAGGTTACGGAACCGGGGACAATGGGAAGCAATGAAGCTGGTGTTTAGGTCAGTTTGTCACTGGCGCAAAAAAAAAGAAGAGTTTGTTAAAATTAGTTTTTAGTGTGAGAAAATAACTGTTCTAAAATACATTTTATAAATTTGTAAAATTTATTTATTTGGATTATAAAGGGATTGCAGTAAATAATGTGACAAATATTGTTCAAAATTTTACATATAGCCCATGAGCCATACCCAAAAGTTAGGCTATTTGGTAATACCTCAAGTGACCTCATGGAATTGTGATTTTTCTATGTTGTTTGATGTGCAGCGTAGATTAAGAATATATGTGACGGAAATTTCAAAGTTGTAGCTTATTAGGAGAAAAAAAGGGTTATTAAAGTAAATATTATAACAAAAAGCTTAATGTGCCTATTTCAGCTCTAGTTTACAAAGGATGCTTCAAAAATCTAATTAGAATGTTCCAACTAAATTTAATTTAAAAATATCCCATTATCTTTTGAAACTGAACATAATTGAGCAAATTCTTATTCAAAGAAAATAAATTTAATCTCATATACAAACGCAAATATCAATGAATCCTGTTACCATTCGTAATATACTCCTGGTCACGATTGTCTTCTAGCTTGAGAAAATACGGCATGACTTCTTCGTAGCTCCATCCCGTTGCACCGAGTGCAGCCCACTCGTCGTAATTCCTTCTATGTCCCCGATTTGCAACCAATGCATTGATTGTGCTTCCACCACCTAGAGTTTTTCCAGCAGGTAAAATTACCCTCTGAAAAGGAGCCAGTCAAATTAATATTGTTCGGTTTAATTAACGTCGCACTGGTGTTACATACAGGCTATTGGCGATGAGCCTGGTAATTTTGAACAGCATTCAATCTAATTGTAGAGACACCGTACACAGAAAAATTCAAATTAAACTATTCATCATCAATGTTGCAATTGGTGTTTAGCTAATTTTTTTTTTGCAAATGAAATTTATATAAATTTACGCAATCATTCCCCTTGAATTTACTCTGAACGAGCAATACATTCTACTGTACCCAAGGAAAAATATAGTTTAACTCTTATGCATCCTGTTAATTTTTAATTATTATCTTATTCAAATATTTGTTTTTGAATGCAAAAGTCACATCATTCCACGATCAGTGTTCAATTTCAGAAAAAGGAATGGGCATGTTTAAAGTCCAGAGTAGCAACAGAAATGCTGAATGAAATTGAAATCTGGAGGAAATAACGTCACGTGAAATAAACGAGTTGTGAAAATTAAATCATTACTGAAGATTTTTCAAGAAATTTTGCCACGAGAAAGTAAGCTTTCTGCTTAAGTTGATTTAAATAAACAAAACTACAATAGTCTTTAATGAGATAAAATCTTTAATTTAAGAATAATATTAGATGCATTCAAGCTACACCATCAGTATAATTATATGACTTTGAAATTTATATTCTAAATATCAGAAGGACTCGTTTCATACCCTGTGAATAAGCGCGGATCCAGTATTTCTCTGTGGCGTGGTACGGTATTTCCAGTCAATATCACTCTGCACGAAGCTTCCAGCTACTGCTGGTACATCTGACAGTTTTGGTGGGGGTTTGCCAGCCTCCAGCAGTAACACGCTGACGCATGGAACTTCCGAAAGCCGGGCTGCCAGCACAGATCCAGCAGAACCACCACCCACTGAAAATAATTTATGCAACATTTGAATATTTTTGAAGGAAAAGATTAGGGGCGAATTGTTAAAGTGTACTGATTTTAATTGTTCAGTGAAATCTTTTTAAATATTATTTTGTTTCGATAGCCGGGCTAGCACAGATAGCCAGCACAGATCCAGCAAAGCTACCGCCTACTCAAATAATTAATGTGAAATTTGAATATTTTTTTGATGGAAAATATTAGATAAGGGTTGTTAAAGTTTAAAGATTTTTAATGTTTAGCGAAAGTTTGGAAATATTATGGTATTTTAAGATTTTTAAAATTGTATTGTCGTTTTAAAAGAATAGCAGCTACAAATTGACACTTGCACATGAGTCACGCTAAATGTGTTTCGATTAGAGTCTGCTCCTTGGGTGATAATTACTAGTTGGTATAATGATAAATAATGACTAAGAAAATTAATATAAATAATAATAACTAAATTAATATTACTAAGAAAAGTTGGTTGAAGAAAAAATTAAATTATAAATTTTGGAGATATTAAGTTTGTGTTCTTTATGGAGCTTGGTATTTTAGAAATAAACCTTGCATAGCGAAGAAGGAATTAAAAGAAACCGTGAAGTATAATATTTTTCTACAGAATTATTTTCAATTGATAACGTCAATGGTTTTTGTAAATAAATTAATTTTTGCAAGTTTAAGATTAAAAAAAATATTTTAGTGATTACACAGTCTTGCGATAAAAAAAAATTCAAGGCAAGTGATAGCTGAACTTTATGTACTTTTTCTTGCTGAAATTATATTACATTTGTAATGTTGAATAAGCACATCATCTTCGAAAACAGCACATAAAAAAACATACAAATCAACTCAAACCAACTTCAGTGAAATCAAGAAAGTATTGTTCCTTGTGTGAAACTTTAACCATTGCTCTAAAATGAATTTAGGATTCTTTAAGTGTAAACAACATTACAAATATAATATTATTCATACTGAATTGAAATTAGAAGTGAACTGAATTGAATTGAATTAGAATTCATACTGAATTGAATTTAGATAAGTTTTTTGTGCTTTTGAACTTACCAATAATGTAATCATACTCTGATTTGAACTCAGTTTTTGTTTTTGGTGCATTTTTTTGGGTGGCCAAGGAAGCAATCAAAAGTGGAAATAACGGAGAGAAGGGGAAAGGTGTAAGATAGAGTCTTTCCTCGTTCAGGTCCATAATTTCTTAAATAAAATAAAATAATATTTTAATAAATTTATAAATAACAATTATTAAACTAGTTTTTTAGAAACCAAAGCAAGTGTTATAGATGAAAAAATGTTTCGTCTGTAAGAATTATGCATCTTTGAGCTGTTTTTTTAGTTCTAGTACAGATTACTTATTTTACTTGTGAAAATCTTTTTAGCAATCATTGAACATACAAAACTATCTGAAGTGGAGAAAATATCCAAATACAATGAAATTTTTTTTAAAAATTTCGTATATTAACACTTAGATTAATTCTTAATTTAAAAACTAATTTAATTAATTATAGCAAAATTAAGTTTTTAAAACCATTTTCCAATACGTTATTTTCTGTGCAAACAAATGTAGCACAGTGTTAAATACAAAAATACAACTTACTTTATTGCAAATTTATATTTCAAGGTAAACCAATGAAAATTATTTAAATAAAATAGTTTTAAATGTATTAATTATATTAGAATAATTAAAAATAATAAATAATTCAATTAAAAAGAATTTTTCTTACAAATAGGAGCTTGAAAGTTCTCCGCTAATATCAGTTTCAACAAAACTCATT
Organism: Oedothorax gibbosus; assembly: GCA_019343175.1. Taxonomy (NCBI): domain Eukaryota; kingdom Metazoa; phylum Arthropoda; class Arachnida; order Araneae; family Linyphiidae; genus Oedothorax; species Oedothorax gibbosus. The sequence continues at coordinate 25,136,664 of CM033270.1, forward strand.
ATGCAACAGACAGTCTCGCTATTTGAACCGTTCTGATATTTGGAAACGTTTTGTAAATTATTCATTGAATTACATCGTAAATTGAAACAAAACTATTTTAAAAATCTATTTAATAAGATCCTTTAGTTTCAAATGAGAAAGTTGGAATAAATTCTACTTTGAAATTGGAAATTAAAAATGAATTGCCTGAATAATGTTTTAGAATATTAATTTCTTTTTAAGCAACAATAATAGTTATTTGCTTTTAAAATGACGTGTCAGGGAACGATATTTGAATGGATAGTAAAATATGATACAGTTGGTTTCGCGTCTGGTGTAGAGAATAATTGAAATGACTGTATCAAAAGTAAATAAGAGAATCGTTGACGTCATTGAGTCACAGGAATTCAAAGATTAAATGACATTCGTAGTTAGATTTGTAGTTTTGCTCTTGAAAAATCAGAAAACTAGTGAGCATTTTGTTATTGGCATTGGGAACAAGATAAGTTGAGCATGTTGTATAATCGTTTGTGGCTACTAAACCCTCTATAGTTGCGTTAATTCAGACAGAATGCTTTTTTTACAACGCTTACTTTGTAGTAAGGGTCGTAGAGTTGGAGATATAGTAGAACCTCGATTATACGTCCCTGTTTTATTCGGAACTCTCTGTCAACCGATCATCCCTAAGTCAACATAAAAAAAAATCTCCAGCAAGGTCATTCTTGTTTGTTCTTAAAAGAAACCAGTCTCAGAAATCTAGAGCTATATTATCTTAAGTATGGAATCTCCGGCGATATTGAAATAGGGCAAACTTCAGCGATTCAAAAATCTGAAATATCTGGCAATTCTGAAATCGGCATACTCTAGTGATTTTGAAATCGGGAAATTCCGGCTTTAATGAAATCAAGAAATTCTGGTTTTTATAAAATCGGAAATTACAGTGATTTTAAGATATCCAAACATCGACAACTCGAAAGAGTAAAAGGAAATTCTGGCAAAAAAATAAATTTTCGGAAAACTTCCAAAATCTACTACAATTGTGTGTGACTCCATGCGATATCTACTATTAAACAAAACATAGCGCTTTTCCTAGAACTCCATTCAGATATCTAAAAAAAATAATAATAGAAATTAAAAGTAGTATTTTAGAGCTATATTTTTGTCAGGAAGTTTTAGTTTCATAGATAACTTAACACTGAAACTTACTACACTATTTACAACTGCAAATCCAGAGCAGATTTCGGACATTGGCGAATTTGAGGTTGCGGACTTTCGACACTGGTTTCAGGTTTAGTGTCATTTAAATTGTGTTGTGGTGTACAGAGTTTTCCGTAGTGGGATGGAACGTATTGTCTAATTTAATCCAACAGCGCTTAAAGTTATGCTATAAGTTACGAAATAATCAATATGACATTTTAAGCTTTTCATTTTCTTTAAATACCACTTTAACTTTAATAAATTTAGTTTGTAAATTATGTAAATAAATGTTTGTACGATTTAGTAAGCAAATCATATGTCTTAGAACATAAGAGTATTTTTAAGCTCGTCCCGTTTTGTGAAGTTATTTTAAACTTTAGAATTTAATTCTCTCACTTTTCAAAAATTTAAATAAACTTTTCAAGATACTGTCCAGCAAGAAGTCCAATGTCTAAAAATGAATGAAAAAGGTTTTTTTTTACTTACAAGTCAATTTTTCCTTTCGAATAACAACTTTAATATGCATATTAACTTATTGCTTGTTAAACCCATTATAAAGTAATTATTCCGAAAATAACACTAAAGGATGTGTAAAAGACAATGTTAGTTTTGAAATAAACATAAAACAAAAAAATTCTTATTTTTTTAAACAAGTATTTCAATGTTTAACGTACCGAAATATGTTGCTTCAGGGTAAATAACAATTATGGTAAAGCAAACACACATTAATGGAGTTAACACCAAGTAAACAAGATGTGCTTTTATCAAAAGCAATTTTCGATGCTTAAAACATATATATGAGCAAAACGTCTTTTATTTATTAACTACGAGAGCTTTCTTCGAAGAGTACTGAACACTGAATATCGGAACTCGTATATCGGTGTGATGATTATAATCAAATGAATGCGGTTTTTTGAAGCGCATGTTTGTGTGTGTTTTAAGATTAAATAAAAAAATCTAATCTAATTCAACATCAAAAACTTATGAGAATTGACTCTCGTAAACTTCCATAAAAGATTTTTTTCTCCAGATGGCAAAAATGCCTTTCAGAAAATTTAAACTTACTTTCGAATACCTATTTCTAGTTTTTAAAATGTGCGCTGTGTGTGGAAATGCTCCGAGTAATTGCCTCGGCATCAACAGAGTAAAGTGTTTAAATGTTGTCCTCAACACATTCTTGCTTATTTTTCATACATTCTGCAATATATCGTTTTCTGTGACATTGCCAGGAGTTGCTATGAGTAAAGCCAATGCAGCAATGACAGCTGTAGCGTTAATTAACAGATGTATTTTATGTTATCGTATAAATAATCTCCAGAAACTTGCTATTAAATTGTTCAAAGTTGCCAATCGTTTGCATGTGCGATTTGAAGACAAGAAATCTAGACGTTTTTACATGTCAATAATAATGAGTACTTGCTTGCATATACCAGTAATGATATGCAGTGTTTTAACAATTGGTGGTGTTGGATTTCGACCGTTTTGTTTTAATTATGAGATTGAAAATCTGATGTTGAAATCTACCCTTATATTAACTTTTACCATAACCTTCCATCTATTCTTGATTATGCCCGTAAACTTATTTGCTATGTACTACACTGTAGTTTGCTGCAATCTTAGAAACGTTATTATCACTTTCAAAAAGTCATTAGACTCATCAGACTCAACTGTATATGATGATGCTTTTGAAAACTATTTGGCTATCAGGCGATTTGTCGTCGAAATGGAAAAGGATCTTTCATCTCTGCTGTTCACCTCGTCACTTTTCAATGCTTGCATCATGTACTTTGGCCTAACTTGTTGGATGTATCCCGAAGAAAACGTAGGATCTGCTCAAGTCGCTTCGATTGTTTTCCTTGTTCCTGCAAGCTACATTGCATTCTTTGCCATGATTCTATCCGCTTGTCGTGTCCACGAAGCTTCTGTGAGCGTTTGCGACAAGGGACAAGAATTGCTGAGATTTGGCCATGTACAAACATTCTCGAAGATTCGTCTCCTTCATGTCATCGAAAAAGAACTGACCCTGACAGTTTGGAAGATTGTGCCGATTAAAAGAAACTTTCTGTTGGTTGCGATGGGCACTATCTTCACATATTGTGTCTTGTTGGATAATTTGCGCGGGGTGACGAGAAATTAAAAGTTTGGACTGTTACTTCATCATGATAAATGAAATTAGTTGCTGGCCCAATACTAAAAAATTCTTCGCTGTCCTCTCGCGAAATTTCTATAAGTGTGTGTGACAAAGAACTCAAGTCATTTCTAGGGTTCGGCCACATACATACAAACGCACCCCAAGCTTGCGCTGGTTTTCTTCCCTGAGAAGGTTTGCCCTTTCCTGGTTTAGTTGCAGCATGGTGTAGTTTCTGATATTGAGGTTTTCTAAACTCGAATCATATGTACTTCATGCCAAAGCAGAAGAACCTATATTTAAACTTACTGTTTGAAATATGGGTCTATATAAGAAAAAAAGTGTAGATTACCAATATTTTTTTGTTATTGATCGCTAGATTTCCACCACTTACACATAATGTGCGTTAAGAACACATAATGTGCGTTAAGAACACATAATGTGCGTACTAAAGTGGAAGTGTTGGCATTTTTACATAGTATGTATATGCAAGGAAAAACAACTTTTACAGAAACCCTTATGACACTAAACTAAAGCAATGGTACGAATTAAAAGGATAAGTAGAAAGCAGTGCATTTTTCCATAAATAGCAAGCAAACGAAAAACATGAAAAATAATGAAAGGCGAAAACTTTTTTATAAAAATAAAATGCTTTGTCAGTTCAAAAACAGTTTTATACTCTACAGAAGCTTTAAGAACGTTAATAAACTAGTTACCACCAGTGATTAATTTGGCCGTTATTCATTTTAAGACAAATGTTTTTCAACAACTTTAATATCATTCTGAGTTGAATGATAAAGAAAATATCAAGCAGGGGAAGGGGAAAAAGTATCAGCCTTTATATTAAAATTGACACTAACTTTAAAACTTTCAGTGAAAGCACTCCATCTTGAGTTCATATTTAAAATCTAGGAGAAATTTTAATACGAAATACCAACTATTTGTTGAAATATAAACATAAAAGTTAAGGGCTATAATGTTAAATGATGACTTTTGCATAAAAAACTATCCAATTTATAAACCATAACAAAGTTTTGCTTATATGTGCTTTAAATAAAATTTTATAACTCTTTATGCAAACGAAAGTGTTATAAAAAAGTTAATTTCTTTTTGTAGAGCTTGTACTAATAAAGAATTGCTTTAGCGATTACTGTTTCAAATAGTTTCAAGTTTTAAATAAATGAACTACCAAAAAGTATAAATGCTTATATAGTTTTTAAATCTCTAAAGCTAAAGTGTAAAAATACTTGATTTGCAGTCTGATTATTAATTAATTTAAAATTTAACTATGAAGCTTGTGACAATAGTGTATTTTTTTTTAGTTTGTGTAAATTTTATTTAAGTAAATTATGCAATTTCTCAGTTGTGGTTGGCCTAAAGAATTGAAGGCAAAAGCCAGCATTTAAACAATTTTAAAGCCCATTTAAAAAAAGGTTTTAAGACATCCGGATTACTACCAATACAAGGGGGAGAAACCTCTTTGAATGAAATTTATAAACTCACACTGTATGAAATATATTTCATAGTTTGCTTGGCAAATTACTAAAAAGTGTTCGTAAGTTTAACCAAAAAATTATGAACAATACAAGGAAGACTTAAACAACCTTTCCAATTGACTCAGCACAATGTTTGGGGTAAAAAAAAAGTAATAAAAAGTTCATTATTAGGCTTCTATCCGAAAGCTCTAGTATAGGTTTTTAAAAAAACAAATATTAATGTCAGTAATTTTAAAAATTAAAAGTTACTTTTTTAAAAGAGAGAGTTTCATCCATAAAATGTACATATAAGGGAATAGCAATAGTTTTAACTAAACAAACGTCTGTGTTTATATAGTAATATAAAAACAAATTTCGAAGTAAAATTACTCTGGCTACATAGAATATTTTTACAAACGGTTTTTCTTATAGGATTAATGCAGCTGGCTTACAGGGCTCTATAATTCCACTCTTTGAAATTGATTAAAATATTTTGTTGTAAAATTGTTCATTGTGAAAATTAAAAAAAATATTCGGTCCAATTTCAAAATGTGGTATTATAGAGAGAGAGAGCCCAGTAAGCCAGCTACATTTATCATTACAGGGATGAGTTTGGCAAAAATAAAAAAAGCTGAAACTAAAGTGCGTAAGTGTACGCGTAAAAAAAACTTTTTAAGCAGTATACTTAATTCACGAAATAAGCTGTTACATTATACATGTATGTTCATATTAATGTTTTTTAAGCTTTAAGCATGAATAGAAACAGGGTTGCCTCAGAAGTTGGAAAACCAAATTACCTGACTTTTCCAGGTTTTCCAGAGAATTTTAAGAAAGTTCCAGGTTTTATCGACGTGAATTAAAAATATATTAAACTATTATACCTAAAGAAACCTTGCATAACATGTGCCAAAGTAACAGAGACTTACTAACTAAAGTAACTAACTAACAGAAATATTAGGCAAAAAAGAAAATATTTGAGTTATGAATTGTTATGCACTAACGAACAGTTAGCTCGGGTACAGTCTCCGCTATGAGTTGCAAGTAGATAATTGTATGCATATATCAATTTTTACAGGCCATAGTCATTTAATTTGCAACTTTCGGGCAAATTTGTACTTGAAAAATTATTGGCAACTTACCAAAACTTCCTAATTTTTTTTTAATATAACCACCTATATTCTTTGCTTAAAATAGTCTGACCATTAAAATTAAGGGCAATTTTTAAAAAAAAAAAAGTCAAGACGGGATGGGTAATTTGTAAGGTTAATTTAGATAATATTTACAGACACAATCTTCAATTTTAATGAAAGAACACCACATAACAAAGGATTTTCTTTTATATGAGATGCTTCTTAAAATGTGAAAAAATAAAAGCTTATATTTAACAAATTCATTTATTATAACTTTTAATGATACTAACTTCAATTTAATATTTTACATCTGTAAGCTTAATGAGTTATAACTTTAAAATTTAATCTGAAGAGACACAATTGAACATTTCAATTGATGAAAAACTTTCAAAAATCGGCGAATCAAAAACCTTTCAAAATCGGCAAATCGAAAATTTTTGAATATTAATGATTCACGAAATCTCAAAGATTGGCAAATCCCAAATTTTAAGAAGTCAGGAAAATTGCACATTCTCAGAAATCGTTAAATAGCGAAACTTTGAAAATCGGCTTTTCGCTAACCATTTAGCACGAAAAAATCTCTAAAACACCGAAGATTCATCATCATAAATTGTAATAAACAACTACTTGAAAATCCAAATTATAATTCCGAAATTATAAAACGTAAAACTAAACATCAGTGAATTTTCAGAAATTAGCAGATACAGTACAGAGCCGCTAATCCAGACCCTTAAATTTCGGCGATTGTCCCACTTTAAAAAAAAAAAAAAAACTTCTAAAATCAAAAACCGGAAGTATAGGCCGAAGCAGAAATAATGCCCTTGAAAAATAAAGTTTCAAAGGTAAACAAAAAAAATCAAGATGTTCTTGCAACTAACAAGGTCACAATACTCACGAACACTTGATCAAAGGAAAATATTCTGGTTGGTCCGATTGGCCTGAACTGGAGCTACAAAAGTAACGAGTCGCTCTTCCGATCACGCAGAGGCAAAAAATTCATCGTTACGAGGCAATACGACCTCATCGGTGGATTTCGTGAAAATTACTAGGCTGCAAAATAAGTAAATTAGGAAGCATTATTGGATTGTACTGTCCGGTAACTGATATTTGAAGACGTCTCAGTGTTATAAAATCAAAATTCATCTTCAAATTTTAACTGATTTTTTTATACATATTTATTATTCAAATTTATTATTTAAACTTGTTTTGTTGTATTTCAAAACTTTGAAGTCGACAAATCACCGATCCTTACAAAACGACAAATTACAACAAAACTCGAAGATAGCTCAATTGCGAATCTTTGAATATTGGCGAATAAAAAAAATCCTCAAATATCAGTAAAATCGACCGAATCGCAAATACGAAATGTTTTAATCGCGAAACAGAAAATTTGTAAATCGTGCATCTTCAAAAATCGGAAATTAAAGACTCTTGAAAAGAAAAACGAATTGGAAAAAATTAGCATATCACATAACCTTAAATTCCACCCAAATAATATAAATTTAGGCTAACTTCAGAACCACGGAAAATCGAGAAGCTTCAAAATCAGCAAACGAATCGCGAACCTTGAAACCATATATAACGAATAACTTTTAAACCTCAGGCGAAATTTTAAATCTGGGACCAAGGTTGGTTTTATTTAATCAACCGATTTCTAAACCTCGAAATAAACGGTACAAAAGGTTTATCTACATAAATCTATGAAATTCGAAAATTGTGGAAAGTGGCGAAATTTCCCGGCGCACACCGGAGTTTTCAATAATTATATAGTTCTATTTGATGCCATAATGACAACATTGAGAAGTAACTAATTTTGATTTAAGATTAAAATTATCAATTTTCAAGAAGCAACGAACGATAAACAAGCTATAAACTAGTAGTTGAACGAGAATTCAGGTTAGGAATGGATCGTTCATTACTGAACGAATCCGATTGAATGTGAGAGAGCTGATGAGAGGGCCTTCAATAAACATTACGACTTGAGACGTTTTCACTGAAATAGGGAGATCCGAAAAGACGAAAGCAGTATCGTGAAAGGTTTTTTTTTTGTGTGAGGGATTAGAACAGGCGAAAAACGGAATTTTTCGGCAAAATTAGAAAAATCGGAACTTTTTTTTAAAAAACGGATTTCTTTTTTTCCTAAAAAATTAAAAAGCTGAATTCCGCTTAAAAGCGGAAAAAACTCATCCCTGTCATTAATAAAAATATTTTTCCTGTCGGAGAAATTAGGCTTAGAAGTTTTTCACCCATTGTATTAACACAGAGAAAATACCAAGTTGGTTTTGGAGAAACAACTGCTGCTCCCATTCCCCCGAAATTACGATATTTGTTAATTGACCAAATGCCGCAAAATGTAATGCGGGTTATTTACACGCAATAGCATAAATCAAATATTTTTTTATCTGCTGAATTAAAAATTCAGGGCCCAAGGGGTTTACTTTAAATTAATTTTAAATGTAGATATTAATGGAATACTTGGTATTTCTTTACTGTAGAAGTCCCCTTTTTCATTTATCTAAACTTAATTTGATTAAAGTAATATGTTTAACTTGCATTTGAACTACTGTCTTCAAAGAGATTATTAATACTGTTTCTATAAAGTGGTACTGACCTATAATTACTAGTATTACAGGTGGAATTTTCCACAATGACACTTTCTTTGTCCTACATTAGTCATATTCACTTCATTTAAATATTTCTAAATACATGTAGATTTTTGACAATATATGGTCGATACTTTTTTTTACCACTGGAATTAGTTTAATACTTAAAACTAAGAAATATTCTGTGAACATAATATTTTCTTAAAATGAAAAAACAAACATAAATCCTCTTTGTTATTGAAGGTTAAACATTTATTTGTACTAGTAAATAATATACATGAGTGAGATGCATTAAAAGTAGATGAGGTATGTTTGCCAAATAATAAATAAAATTAATGTTTAAAAAAAAAACAGAAAACATTTTTCAATACGAGATACATAAATTTCACTGCATTCTAATAACTATTTCAACTATAGTGAATGAAAAATACTTATTATTAAAGAAAATATATATAAATAACATCAAAATATCAAGAGAGTTCACATTTTGTACCAAGAATATTATTTATACAATTTCCCAGTTGTTTATTAGAGCATGTGATACGGAAAAAAGATAACAGTATAAATGCATTACTATAAATAAGGATTAATTAGACAAAGTTCTTCAAAAATAATCACTAAGTTTGGTATTTCAAGCATTATTATTTTTAAAACTTAGAACAATTTAATAACTATAATCAACTAACGATCAGGTATTCTAGACTAAAAAAAAATTAAATAATGTTAAAAAACCCCAAGCATTTTAAAATAGGGAACTGTGTCCAGGAACGATGAAACTTGGTGATAATGTGCCTATCTAAAAGGTTATGGTGTTGTAACTGGTTTTGGATAAGAGTTTACCAAGTTGACCCGGCCAAGCAAAATAAAATATCAAGTTATGCATTTTAAAATAACTTACACCATAAGAGTACAACAGAAGTTCGGAAAAATTACTACAGAAAACTTACATTCAATATTACTGAATCCCGCCAACCATTATGCTCCCGAAATGAATATCTTATGTCAACTAACTATACATGAAACGAAGATGCATGAAATATAACATGAGGTTAAAACACACTTTCACTTGATATACTGCAACTGTTGATCTAAAAGCTTCACCTTCTTTTCATACTCCTGTCTCGCAAATACCAACTGTTGTTCCACTGCCTTCAACTTTGCATCTCGCTCATCCTCCATGGCGTTGATCTTAATCTCATGCTGCTGGGCCAAATATTTCATATGGGTTTCCAACACTTCTTTATTGTGTTCGTCCTTTTGCATGGATAACTCGAGCTTGCGCTGGTTTTCCTCTCTGAGTAGGTTTGCCCTCTCCTGGTTTAGTTGGAGCATGGCGTCATTTTGGACCTTGAGGTTTTCTAGACGGTTCTCATGGTATTTTTCGACCAGTTTGTCGATTAAGGTAGTGACGGCTTGGTGGGCTGCATCAATAGGGGATTCGGTGAAGAAGCTGAACTGGTCTTCGCCCATCATCTGAAGTAAAAAGATTCATGGTTTATGTCTGAGTGTACCAAGATAGAAAATTTCTGACCTAATCTCAAATATTTTTTTTATATGCAGTTCAAGATAAATAGGTATAAATAAATTTGGTATTAATAAATCGGTGTGAACAATTATATTAAATGGATTCTGGTAAATTTGCAACTTTTTGTGCAGTCACTTAGTCACATGAACAAGCAGGCTTTGTATTAGTATTTTAGGAACACATTCTCAAAAGATTCCCATTTCTGGTCCTATGCTGAGAAAAAGAAACAAGATAATATTGTGTGGATTTTACAATTGGGTTTAATAATCTTTAGAAGAATGACTGTAGTTAATCAAATAAAGAAGATTCTATCTGATCTTATAAGCGGTTTTGTGTCTAAAATGTATTAAATTACATACAGCCAAGTAAGATATTCGAGTTATTTTGTATTAAAAACACAGTAATTTTTTTTTAACCTCATGAAAGATACCGACAAATAAAACTGCCAATCAGTTTAAATTTACAAATTTTAAGTATTGTGGACGTTTATAAAACCACATTGCATACTTTTTTGAGGACCAACAGAAGTCCTACAATGATTTCAAATACCATACATGGCTTTGTTTATTAGTCATTAACATGTTATAGGAACACATAATAAAATTTACATATTATTTCTCTCTATATATGATGGTATAAACAAATAAAATACTGGATATTCACAAGCCTATAAACATTATTAAAACAGTAACTAAGGAATTTCTTAAGTGTATTAAAACTGGTCAATTCTACGCTACTAAATGCTAAGTCAGGGTGTCAAGTCAATTGAGAAAGAAAAATTTCCAAAGTATTTTAAGTTCTTTTCATTCTGAAATTTTCTTAATTTGCATGCTCAGTTAAACTTTTATTTTAAAATATTTTAATATTGGTGCAATGAAGAGGTACATTATGTTTATTATTCAAAATAAAAAAAAATGTGTTCAATAAGTGTTAAGATAAATATTTTAATATTTATCTTAACACTTATTGAACAGTATTGAGTTCACAGTAGTATTTCAACAGTACTTATTGAGTTCAGCCCTATTCTTGTATTCCTTAAAAGGAATACAAGAATAGGGCTGAACTTTGATAATGCAAGGCTATGGGTGTCAGAATGCCTTTACACCGGCAACGAGCATGCACTATAGAAAATTGTTTTAAATTTTTTGTTGTCCCTCCAAACTATATAATTCCTTAGTTTTTTCATTTTCTCTATTTCGGGGGAAAATGGACACCTTGTATGCATAAAATAGTAAGCTCTATGATCATATTTATAATGAGTTAATTTTGTATAACTAAAATACAAGAAAAACAGGTATATTTTATATACCTGTTCCATTCCTACATTAGGCATAGCATGTGCAGTATTCATTCTTGGTTCAGATTTTACTTCTTTTTTAGGTTGCTGTTGTTGTTGTTCTTCATCATCTTCAATATCATCTAACCAGAGAGAAAACAACAATTACACAACAGTTTTGAATAAAAATAACTTAAGTTAAATTTACAGATGTTCATTAGAAGAATTGCAAAATATAAACAAACATTAAAAAAAAAAAAGAATTTTATGAGTAATAAGAACTAAGAGTAAGGAATATATTTTTATATTGTAATGTATTTCTGCAGCTGATTTTTCGAACTTATTTTTTAAAAATATTACATATTTAGAAATTATGGGAATGTCAGTATGTAATTACGCCATACTATTTATGACATATCTCTAAGATTAAGTTAGACTTAATGACTTAAGAACATATACTAAAATTAAATATGTACATTAACAGTGATATTTTATACAGTATGTAAAAACTTGTCAATCTTATAACAGTTGTGCATAATTCCATAATGACACTGATTGATAAAAATGTGTAACAGGATGCCTTTAAAACCAAAGATATTCTAAAAAGCAGCTACCACTTGCGCATGCACAATTTTTTCGAAAACCTTATTTTCACGTCCGACAGGTACTGGGAACTCTTTTGTACCAAATTTGAAGTCCGTAGTTTTTTTTAGTGCATGAGTGTTTATTGCGAAAAATTGAGTCCGACATCAAAATTATTTCACTGTATAAAAATAGAACTTCCCCAAAAATAATCCTGATTCATGAATCAGAAAAGTACAATCCACGTCTACAAAAAATTTCAAAGAGCTACCTGCCATAGACTCCGAGATAACAGCTTCTAAAAAAGTGCAATTTTAGTACTGTATTTGTCTACGCTACTCGCCGCCATGTTGAGGTATTCAAAGGAAACAGATTTTGACTCTCGGTTTCTCCTCTAGATAGTGGGCGATAGCGCGCACGGTTTTACTATCTCTATGATTGCACCTCTGATAAAATAAGTCTTTGGAGAAAAATATACATTTTTTTAAATGTAAAATTTGAAAATTATTTAAGATTTTAAATAAATAGTTCCATACCTGAACCAGAGAGATTTTTCAGATGCCTTTTGGTCTTTTGATGTGTTTCAAGGATGCCTTTGTGAGCTTTGATTTTTTTGTTGCAAGCAGTGCATTTTGCAAACTTGGGATCATTATGGTCTTCTTCCACCCAAGCTGGACAAAGAAAATACAGAAATGAATGGAGGTTAAGAGTTCAAAACAAAATAACATTAAAATTGCATACATTCAATAATAAATATTAAAATGGTCTGAGGGGATTACTCTTTTATAATAAAAATATTGATTATCGAAATTTTTTACCTAGGAGCAGGATATGACAGCATGAAAAAATCCTATGAAAAGTACCAGATTCAAGGACAAGATTCAGACAGATTCAAATTTATATATATCGCAATGTGCATGGGGAAAGTGAATATCCACAAAAAAGTTTGTATTTCAGGAAAATCACCTGAAGTTTATCTTGTCAATTGCAGTTTATTAAAAAAATAAGAGCATCTGCTAACGGTATAACAATTATTTCACAGATCGTTTTTTAATTTGACGGTGCTTCTGTCGCCAAGGGATTTGGCGCTTTTGTAGGGAGCGATAAACCATTTTTTTTGGTGATACAGCATTTTCTGGTGAAATGCGTTGTGGCGTCTTTGTTGTGGCTAGGTGGCGCTGGTTATACTTGTGCGGATGTTATGCCCGTGGGATTATGTTCTAAATTAATTTTTGTCCAATCGCCGGCGCTGGTAATGCTTGCGTGGAATTTAGGTTGCGCGGATGATGTGCGCACAGAATTATTTTTATTATATTAAATTACTTTTTGCTGCATTCTGTTCTATCGTCATTTCGTGAGGTTTCGTTTGGCTTTTGAACATCCTATTATTATGGATGGTGCGTATTTAAATTCTGAATTTTTTATCGATCTGAAGAGGGCTGGACAGCTAGCTGTCATTTAGTTTTGAAGGACTAACAAAACAAAACTAACTTTTTTGGTTTTGTTCACAAATAAAACTAAATTTTTTAAGTTTTGCTTTGCAAAACAATTTTTTTTTGTTTTGCAAAACAAAACTGCCCCGGGCCCCAAACCAATATTTAGGCTTTCAATGGGCCCTACAATACTACCCCATGTTGGATACTGATGTTTTTTAGAGAAAACAAAATTGCCCGGAGCCCCAAACGAGTATTTGGGCTTTCAATGGGCCCTACAATACTGCCCCATGTTGGATACTGATGTTTTTAGAGAAAACAAAATTGCCCGCTGCCCCAAACGAGTATTTAGGCTTTCAATGGGCCCTACAATACTGCCCCATGTTGGATACTGATGTTTTTAGAGAAAAAATAATTACCCGGAGCCCAAAACGCGTGCTTATTGGATTGCCACTTACTCGTGTAGCTCTAGTGTGACAATATTCAAACTAAACTAAACTGGATTGCCACTCGTGTAGCTCTAGTACGACGATGATTTAAACTAAACTAAATTGCCCGGAGCCCCAAACGCGTGCGTACTGGATTGCCATTCGTGTAGCTCTAGTGCGACGATACTTAAAACTAAACTAAACTGGATTACCACTCGTGTAACTCTAGTGCGACGATAATTCAAACTAAACTAAACTGGATTGCCACTTGTGTAACTCTAGTGCGACGAAAATTCAAACGAAACTAAACTGGATTTCCACTACTAGCCCATTGTGTAGTGTTAAGTTTGTTTTGTGTTGCCCAAAGCAAACCAAAACTCCGAGTCTGGATTTTTTTGTGAAAAGTAACTAGGGTTACTGCATCGGCGTAAAGGAATCTGGCAATGGGGAAACACGCGAGTTTCGCCAAGTTGTTGTTGTTTTTGGAACCGCGCCAAGCAGCACCCTGGAATTAAAATTTACCAGTCACTGTTCAAAGTTGCAAGGGGAACCTCAACTAATAATGTAGAATATGAATAATTAAATTACAAAAATTAAGTTTTCTGGTAGTATTAAGTATTAACGGTACTTGATTTGAGGCAGATTTAAGCATATATCTTTTTGAAAACACTAAAGGTTTCTCGCATTTTTGAAATTGAAAACGCCAAGTTGCACTACACCTGCTAAAAAAAATTAATCATTCAAATTACCGAATAGTTTATTAGTGTTGCTATCTGCTATGCATAGCAGTTTTGTTATAAGGAAGTTGTTTTACAGTTGGGTACAAATGACCTATAAGAACACTGCCTATATTTCATATAAAATAATTAAAAGGTATAGCTAAATTTTTAAAATTTCTTATGAAATTTAGATGATATTAATAACTTACGAAACAATTCTAACCACTCCTTTTTGAATTGTTTATTTTCGTAGTAAAGTTTCCACTTTCCGTTCGAACGTTTTATTCTCTTTGATTTTACAGGTTTTTCCTCTTCATAGTCAGAATCATTATCATCATGTTCAGTCATATTTTCGTCTGTATCAGATTCTTCATCAGCCATGATTACGATAATTTAAAATTAAATTTCAAGATAAATTAGAATGTAAACAATGCATATGCAATATTTAGAATTTGCAACTTTGCGTTCTTGTTCTAACTTTTTCAACGCCAAAACGCTCACATCGAGTTGAGAGTTACGTCAGGAACAGTTTTGCTTAACGATATTTTACGAAATTTTAAAGGCTCTGCTATGCACCATTAGCTTTAAAAAAATGAAAAATAATTAGGTATACAAATTTCCTAAAATATTTTTGATTTTTTTACATTTTAAAAATTGGTTATCTTAGTAAAACTAAACATAGAATAAAAATTAAATTTTATTATTTCGTTTGATATCTACTACTACTCCAATTTCAACTTGTTTTGGTTTTCTGTTTTCTAAATTCTGCAATTCTATATGAGGATCTATGATATGAGGTGACTAAAAATGTGATACGCAACATTTGTTTAAATGGTGCTTATTTGTTTTAACGATTTCTACAGAGAAAAATAATCAAATTAGTTGTATATTCTGAATAATTTCAAACAAACTATGAATTTATCTACTCTATTCAGTTTTCGATTTCTATTGGTTTTTGTTCTTGTGCAACTTTATCAAGATTCTCAAATTCAAGCGACGGAAACGACTTTTAAAAATGTGTATAATTCAGTAGCCCCTGCAAAAAGTAGTGTGGGTGAATTTCAAGGAACCAGTAGCACTCCACATGCATATAATGTGTAAGTTTTTCGGTTAAAATTGATATGCTTACAAAAAATTTGCTCAACGTTTTCGGTTGCTTTTTAAATACAAATTTCTCTGCTACATATTTATTTCGTTGTAGTGTTTCATAAAAAATGTATTAATATTGAAATAAAATAGCAGCCTTATACTATAAGTTTGTTATGTAATACAAAAGATTAAAACATATAATAAAAATCTATATATCTCTATTTTTGATTGAACTGACCTTTATGGCTATAGATTTCAGGTAAATCCTAATTCTAGGGTACAGAGACTTTTGGACTTGGGAGACATCTCGATAATAGCGTTTCTGAGCGCTTTCTTTGCTTGCTATTGTTTTCGGTAACCCGAAACATGGTCTCAGTTATCACCTAGATGCATGCAATATTGTATTATCCTGCAATAGTTGTAGATGTGTGTAATAGTTGTGTGACAAAGGTTATTGATATACCCATTAAACTAAGAGTCAGGATACAGAGAATGGTTACATCGATTTTCTGAAGAATTTTTCTGTCTGATAATAAATATTATCAAATTCACTTATGCACTGGATATTGCAAACAAGAATTTTATGACTGACTGAAGAATTACCTGGCACAATTTTTTTCTCCACATTATCAGGATACACTTCTTTCAATAATGTTATCTTAATAGTAGTTTGAATAAATCGTTAAAAATAGGCAAAAGCCTGTCAAAATTTATCAAGCTTCATTTCCTCTCTCTTTGCAGCACTCATGCGGAATCGTCCAACATTACCGATGTCTCCACCAATGAGACATCTAGCATCACCACCCCCACTACCCCCTCCTTAGATGCTGTGTTGCCACAGAAGGGGTCAGCAGAAGAAGAGCACCACTCCAGCATGGCCATCTTCTTTGTACTTATTGTGATGGGTGAGTTCTGGGTCATTAGATATGAAAAATTTCCAAAGTATTCAAATATATCCAAAGTATTTCTGAGGCTGTGTCCTCACTACGACATCAAATGCCACAAAGGCTACAAATTCAACAAAACTCGGCGACCGCCAAGGGCGCCAAGCGATGCAATTGCTTGGGGGCTGACTCTGCCAAGTCGCCAAGTTTTGTTGCCTTTGTGGGGTAGTCAGGACACAGCCTAAGATATAGGGTTCAGCCCATTCATTAGCGAGCCATTTGTACTTGCAATTATCAAAAGTCGCCAATAAATAGATGACAGGATTCTTTATCTTAGTTTTGCAAATTTAATATAATAAATATTTTTTGTTAAAATAAATTTAGTTAATGTATTTTTTTTCAGCTCTTTGCATCTTACTCATTCATTTGCTCATTCAGACCAATTTTCAGTACTTACCTGAAAGTGTTTCGGTTGTATTTCTAGGTAAGTTTATCTATTGTGTGGTTTTTTATTAATATTTTGTATTGCTTTTAAAGGATTTGCTACAAATAAGGTAACGTCCACTTACCACTCTTTAAAGACAATTGGCAAGAAAATTTGCCTCACGAAAATGAGCTCTTTGCTTTAGTTTATCTAAATAAACAAAATATAACACAAATGAAGAATATAGTTCCAAACATATTTTGTAGGACAAATTAAGTTACACAACAAAAAGAACCATGATGTTTTCGTTTTTATTTGGAAAGGTATTCAGAGTCATTGTTAGTGAGTTCATATCATTTTTAAAGATAATTTGTGTTGTGTCAATAATGCCGTTTTAAGTTTTTTACTGTAACTGAAGATGAAGCAAATAACTCATGAAAAATAATAGTTTACTTAAAAACTGCTTCAATAAATTAAAATTTAGATTTAAATGTATAGTTATTTAAATAAGTGGGATGCTATGATTTATAATCAAAATAAGTGTTTCCTCAGGCTGTTTTGTAGGTGTGTTCTCTTTAATATTGAAGCTATACTTTTGGTTTTTAACAAGTATCATTTTTATAAAGCAAATACCAATTACATACTTAGCTTCAATATTGAAAATGTGCTAGGATTCTTGGACCAACAAAGGATTTTTCAACCAACCTTGCTGGGCCTCTGGCCTGTTGTTGGTCTACAATTTTTGTATTTGTTTATTAATGCTTTAATGCAGTTTTGTATTTATGGAAAAGCACAAATTTAATTCTTTCCGTTTTGTGTTTTAATTTGGTTGCTTATTTTAGGAGCATTGATTGGTCTGATATTAAAGCTTATTTCAAATAACAATCTGGGTAACTGGCAGGTAAATACTTTGTTTATTGATGAACCTCTATTTAAAAAGTATTTTCATATTTCTCTTATATTAGTATACACCACTTTAAAATTCCTATTGATTCTATTATTTGTCATTAAAATTGTTAAAGAAGTATGTGGCTGAGTTATATTTTAAAGTTATCTGTATATAATATAAATTTCTTCAAATTTAATAAGTAGTACACAAATTTAAGGTTATTTTGTAGTATGGGCACATTCTAAACAATCCATACATATTTTTAGAAGAATTTATTATCACACCTTCTTGTTGCTTCATTATTGTCTTTTTTAGTTTTGTTGCATGCTGCATAAAATAGCTGCATGAATATAGCTTAATTAGTTGTATGATATTTATTAATTTGTAAATAAACTATTTATGTGTAGAAAGAAGAGGCGTTCAACCCAACTACATTCTTTCTCATTTTATTACCACCAATTATGTATGAATCTGGCTACAATTTACATAAGGTAAGCAGTGTTAATACGATTTATTTGAAATTATAACATATCATTTGAAACAACTAACTTTATTTTGTTTTTGTTTCAGGGAAACTTTTTTCAGAATATTGGTTCTATTCTAGTGTTTGCTATTTTTGGTACTGCAATATCAGCATTTATTATAGGAGGAGGGGTTTACCTTCTTGGAATGGTAAAGTATATATTTTTGAACAATACATGAAACATTTGTATAATGTAACTGTGCCAAATTAAGTCACCTTTTTCCTCTAGTATATCAATTTCTCCTAGAATTATTATAACTTGTTGAATACATTATTTTATTTTGATGGATAAAGTCTTTCACTATATAGTTCTTTATCTGGTTATTTGCACTTTCACTATGTACAGTTATTTTCAAAATAATTGAAAAATACAAGAATATCGACCCTTAAATAAATTAATACATGCCAATTTTTATCTATGGAAAGTCACTATTTACCCCTTTAGAATTGTCAGTTTTTTGCTTCACACTACATTTATAACGTAAAAAGTGAAAGGTATTATAATCGTTTAGTCCGTTTGTCCGGCCGTCACCTTTCATAGCCCAAACTATAAATGTTACAGACAAGTGTGATACGTCAAAAAATTTAGTGCATCGAAATTAGAAGACATTGAAAATTTCCGAAAAGAATTCGAAGTACTTCATTTATTTAAAAAACTGAAAAATTTAATGCTAATTAAAAAACAGAGACATTAAATAGAATGGACTGCTCATTCAATAGTAAAGCAGCTTCCAAAAACGTACTCAACATGAAAAATCGCCAAGAGGAGAAAGACTGCTACATATGGCAACTTATCGCTACTGTTTCGTTAGAACTATGCCAATTGTCGCCAGTTTTGAAAATCAGATAAGAGTAGGCTGGCAAACCGTAATGGTGACTCTCATATGTTCCCAAGTCACATGGGTTTGCCAAAACCACTGCGCGGATTTTAATGTGTTTGCAGACGATAATTTTTAGCTTTTTGCTACTGTGTTCAATAAGAAATATTTGCTTCCATTCGTTTTATCTCTGTTAGATGCTTAATTTTTGTGCAGTTTATAAAATGTAAACAGAAATTAAAAAGGGATCTGTGATACTTCACAGGTAAGATTGTTTAGATAGGCATATTTATAGTAATTTTATTCCTAAAAACCTGTTCTTTGAATAGAGTAAATTATTCTATAAGCTCTTTTGAAGCTCAGGGATTATGTTCTTGATAAAAATATTCCTTAAAAATTCTAATTAGCCTACTGCGCCGCATGCATTGATCCCACGATAAACTTACTATAAAAAAGAATATTTAGCTTTTTTTATCAATAGCTGCAATTAGATGTAAAAAATAGCATCCTTTTTTCACCGAAATAGCAATTCATTTTTGTTCCTTTCGAAACTTCTTTTTCATACCACTAGATTGTCGGCCTCATATGTTCAAGTCGTCAGGTCGCAGTCACGTGACTGCAACCTGACCATGAGTGGATCGCTTTTAGGTTTGCCAATGTGCAGTCCTTTCTATTTAATGCAGTGGTTCCCAACCTTTTCTGGACTATCGCCCCTTTCATTAGGTTGACTAACACATATCGCCCCCTTTTTATTTTCATGTTTTGTCCAATTATAATTTGAGTTAAAGTGTAACTAATAAAGCAATTTTATCATTTTAAACACCCCCCTAACTACCATATATAAAAGCAACCAAAGCAGCTGTATCCGGTCACTTAAATACAATAGAAAGAAATAAAATGTTTATATTTAAGTTTTTTTTAAGAACATCTAGTGAAATAATTAACTAGATCTTTAAACTGGATTCTGCAAAATTTAAGAGAGTTGCCAATAAAAATTAAATAAATAATTGAATGTTGAAAACTTTTTTATTATTTTATCTTTTGTCAAGTTCATGCGCAAGTCTTTGAGGCAAATGTCCAACTGATTTCTTTGTTTAGTAAGGAGCTGGGTGATAACAGAACCAAATCCTTTTTCAACTAAATATGTTGACAGGAACGAGATGAGAAGTAGTTCGACTTTTTACCACAGTTGTGGATAAGTGTAAATAAGTTTCACGCAGGCTAACTCATAACCTCTCTGCTTGAAAAGGATTTTCGCCTCACAGTCAAACTTCAGATCTACAAACTCCGTCTGCAAAGTGCAAAGAGTTATCAAGGTTATCCCCAACCCACAGCTTCAAACAAGAATGGATCTACAATAGAATCAGGAATTTCTAACTTGGTCAAATCTTCAAATCTTATAAGCATGTCAGTTTTTAACTTGTCAAGGTGATCAATAAAAATTAGAATGGTTTTACTGTACTACGGTACAGTATATTATTTTAATTTTCCACCTTCGAATACTCATCGCCCCCCTATCGCCCCCAAACTATTTATTGCCCCCTTGATAACACAAATCGCCCACTTGGGGGCGATCGCCCCCAGGTTGGGAACCACTGATTTAATGTCTCTGTTTAAAAAGCATAAGAAGCAATTTTAATTAATCACCATTGCCATTCGCAACAATCACTCGAGAAACTTTAATTCTTTTAAATGATAAATTAAAATAATTTTTTTTTGCCACATCAATCAGTTTGAAATGACGTCAAATATATTTCACTGAGAGATTCTTTGATTGTTGGTTGATATGAAATGTTTTGGTTCTATTTATTTAAAAGCGAGGAATATTATATATTTATTCTCTGAAATATAAATTAATTTTTAGAAACGATAAGAAATAATTATAGAATTTTCTAAATAAAATAATTGAAATTAGCCAAATTCAGCGTGTAAATGTTTATTATAGAATTAATATTGTGTTTGGCCCCTTTTTTATTGTTGAATACAAATGTTGTGTGGAAGCGGGCTGGAATTTTGCTAGTGGACCTAGTGTGAATCTTTCAGATTATCTGTTTGAATTTTAAATAAGCAAGTGTCCATACTCTTGTCATGGATCACAGTATATTTGATATTGTTTGTTACAATGCATTATTTTTAGTTTTGGTCCTTGTTTTTTATTAATGTATTTTGTTTCACATTTCCTTAAACCTAGGCTGATGTTGCATATAAGTTGGATTTCACAGAAAGCTTTGCTTTTGGATCCTTGGTTTCTGCAGTCGATCCTGTTGCCACAATTGCTATTTTTCATGCTCTTGACGTTGAACCTGTACTAAACATGTTGGTACTTGGAGAAAGTATTCTCAATGACGCCGTTTCTATTGTGTTGGCAACGTAAGTATAGTTTTAAACACAACTTGAAGTTTGGGTTTATAAGATCTATATATAAGTAAAGTAAATTTAGACAAAATGTGTGAGACTTAATGAAAATTTAAATATGCAAAATTTGCTCTCAGTTTAATGTTTAATACACTGTATTTTCTATGTAAGAACTTTGTTACATAAATTGTGGTTTTAGTTAAAAATATAGCTTGAAATTTTTATATTTGAATTGTTCTGTGCCTACTCTATGTGTGTATATATACTACTCTTGAAGATAGTGCTATATAACAGAGCAGTTATAAATGTGTTTGAAATTTTCTCTTTATTAATTTTAGTAAATTCATTGATTATGAAAACATATAGATTAAATTGTTATTTTAAGTTGTTTTAGACTGATTTGAAATCATATTGTTTTATGCTAGAACAATAATTCAAGCTGCCTCTCCTGGAATGGCAAGTTTGTCTGCAGGGGAAGCTGTTTTTCAAGGGATCGGACGTTTCTTCTTAATGTTCTTTGCATCTGCCGCCATCGGTGTCATATTTGCTTTGACAGCAGCTCTGATATCCTTTTTTTTTTAAATACAACTTGACACAATTTTAAGATTTTATGAATGTAGTAAATTTAATTGATGATATTTTATTGTTTATACTGTTTTACATATTCACTAGCTTTATAAACGCGTCGTTGCATGGGTGTGTCCTTAATAACGGTGATTTGTTATGTAAACTTTTATTTTGTGCCAAATGATCCCCTCTCCACTGGCCAGCACCCGTTCATGAATTATAATATCCCCCATTCTGATATCAGCATTAATAAAAAAAATAAGATAAGTGGATGTCCGATTGTATCCAGGCTTTTCCAGGAGTTTGAGGTTTTTCACATTGGCCCCTGTGAAAAAATTGCTCTTGTACAGAGTATTATATTATATATATATATATATATATATATATATATATATATATATATATATATATATATATATATATATATATATATATATATATATATATATATATATATATATATATATATATATATATATATATATATATATATATATATATATTTTTTTTTTTGGTTGAAGGGATACAAAATTGCATTTAAATTTTCCGTGGAAAATGTGAAAGATTCTTTTATTTCCTTAACATGTTACTTATTTAAATATGTTGATCTAAGAAAAAACCCTTCTCTGGAATTTGCCATGATTCTCTGTTTTACGTATGCCCCCTATGGTTTGGCTGAAGGCTTACATTTGTCTGGTAAGTATTTTTTAAAGTATTTCTTAAGTATATTTTATAAATTTAAAATTTCATGCTCTATTTATTTGTTTTAAAATTTCATAACCTTTTATGTACTTATTTTATATTTGTTAAAAATTTTTGTATAATAATATAAATATTTTAAAGTGTTCAACTTATGGTTTCAGGAATCATGTCTATTCTGTTTAATGGCGTTGTTATGTCCCACTATACTCACTTTAACTTGTCACCAGTAACTCAAATTACAATGCAACAAACGCTCAGGACTTTGGCCTTTTTCGCAGGTAATCTTTTTATAAAATTTTAATACTGTGCTAATTATTCATTTCTATAAATACATCTCAGCACTTTAAAGTAAAAGAGCATATTTTAAATGTACTTTGAAAAACAAATCTAATCTAAAATTATCTGTTTAAACTTATCTTAGTATTTTAAACATTTGTATTACATATTATTTGATGTATAATTTCATGAACCTTTAGAATTATGTTAGTATATAAATAGGTAACAATAAATATATTATTTTTATTTGTAATTATTAACTGAAATAATTTCTTTTCAGAAACTTGTGTATTTGCCTACCTTGGGTTAGCAATATTTAGCTTTCGTTTGATTATCAAGCCATCTTTAGTTATATGGAGCATTGTGAGTTACTTTGATTTATTACACTTTAAATTTATTTAACACATATTATAAAACTTGTACATACTTTTTTACCAAGATATTAAGGCTTTTCTGTACAAAAGCTCTGCAGTTCTTTACAATGAAGGGCTTTTGTTGTACATGTCTAACTTGTATCTTGGAAAAATTTCAGCTGGTTACAACAATGTTAGTGTTACAATGAATGTTAATGTACTTGCTTTTTATATTGGAGTAATTAAAACAACTGTGTCAAGAATGTGTAGTTATTAACTTTCTGTTAAACTTATTTCATAACATTATCCTCCTGAGATCACACCAGAATCCTACACATATTTTGTTTATATAATCATATTTTTCAAAGAAGCCTGAAAAGAGATTTATGGACCCTTTTATATAGTTTAAAATAAATTCTGTAGTAATTGGCATATAAAACAAAACATCCATTTAAATAAATGTCGGGTCTTGGGAAGTTATTCACTATGCTGTTATATTTATTATCTGAGACAGTAAAATTAACGTTCTTATTGTTTTAGGTCTTGTGTCTACTAGGAAGGGCATTAAATATATATCCTTTGAGTTATGTAGTTAATCATTTTCGAGAACACAAAATAAACAAGAAAATGATGTTTATAATGTGGTTTAGTGGTAAGTAAAAAAAATCTAATGCTCAGAATGTGTTATTTCTTTAAAGATACTGAATGATTGTAAATTTATCATTCAAATGATGTATTTAACAAATATTTTATATTTTAAATTGTTTTTGTTTATGGATACACCTATGATTAAAATTTTTTGTTTGGTTTTAATCATTTTAGATACCATACTTTATTTTGACTATTTGTTAAAAATATATCATTTTGTTGAGAAAATGTACAAAAAAAACCTTTAAAAATAGTTATAAATCATGTAAATCTTACTGCATAATACTTATTTTTGTTATTTTTTACTTTTATAGGTCTCAGAGGTGCTATCTCTTATGCCTTAGCTTTGCATTTGGAATTTGAAGATGAAAAGAGGCATGTGATTGTTACTACAACTTTAATCATTGTGCTTTTCACTACTCTTATACTTGGTGGTTCTACAATGCCTCTTATGAAGGTTTGTTATCTTTAAAACTTTTTGTAAAGTATTTTGTGTATTTTTGTTACTCATTTAATGAAAATGAGTATATTTCAACTCGTCAAAGCTTTAAAAAACACATAAACTATTTTTGTTTAATCATTGTAATGTGTTAGAATGAAATTGTATGAAAATATTTAATATATTCTATTTTCGTAACAATACATCTTCTACAGCTTTAAACAGTTTGATGTTTTTTAAAAAAAATCTTTGGATTACAGCTGGCAAAAAAATGGATTTTTAACCATTTTCTGAATTTCAAGGAACAATTTAACTATCGGTTTAAAAAAAAAAGGATAACATTGCACTTTTCAGGGGGGCTTAGAAGTCTGAAAAATGGTTAAGATTCCAGTTGTCCGTCCATTGTCGTGTTTAATCCAGAGAGTTGATAGTTCTATATGATTATAAGTTGTAACAAAAAGTTGTGTTAAAAGTTTGAAAATAAAAAATAAAAATGTTCAAATGTCCCAAGTTATAACTTCTTTCAAAATGTTCATTTCTTATTTTCTTTGTTAGTTTCTGAAGGCTGGTAAAAAACCAAGAAGGAAACGCAAAAGCCAAGGTCCAGAAATTTCGCTTAGTAAAACTAAGGAAATGGTAAGATGCACATGTTTCTTAGAAAAATTCATGTATGTTTTTAAACTGTTCTAGCCTTTTGCTTTTAAAATTACTTGTTATTTTTTATGGGATTTATTATGTCACATATATATTGTCAGTTTGAAATTTCTAACCAGGTTTTAAAGTTATGCAAATAATTCAAGAACAAAGTAGAATGAACTAAGGGTACTAAGTGAGTTTTACTAAGTTGAGAAAAATGCACCCTAAGTGTTTTAGTGTTATCTTGTTTTTTAACAAATTCACCAACAACTATCAACTTAGTTTACTAAAGGTATTCTTCAAGATAGGGAAAGAATTGTAATGAATTTAGGTATACAATTTTGATCGATTACCAGGAGTGAGTTTTTCAATGTCTGTCCTCTGTTCCCCCTTCAAATAATACTGGAAAATTGCCTCTTAAAAATGTGTTTATATCAAAGTTATCTGAGTGCTCGATATTTTTTTCTGTATTTGCGTTGCAAATGCTTGTTAGCATTTAAAAGCTTATCCGTAAATACAATTTTCAATCTCACAGAATGATGATGCTATGATCTATATTGTGACTTTGGTCGAATTGTAAATAGATTTAGATTTGTTATAATAAGTTATTTTTTGTAACTAGTCAAAATTAAAGAATATGATTAAACTACTTGAATGTTTTATTTGATTTTTTTTAACTGGCTTAGCTTTAATTTACAATTAAACTATACATTTATGTTTTAATACAATATTCTTAAAAAAATAAGCTTGATACTTTGGTTCCTTTATTTTTTTCTCATTTATTTATAGTTTGTTTTGTCTTAGAAGTTGATATTGATTCCTTCAATGCTATAAAACTGATTTAGTTGGTATTGATTAAAGATTTACAGAACACAAGAAACTTGCATTTAATTTTATTTTGAACTTCGGCATTTAAAATTTATTATTTTAGACATAATGTTAATTGATATTAAAAACTAGTCTAAACATTTTATTTATTAATGTTCTTCAATTCAGGGTAAAACTATTGATGCAGAGCATCTGTCTGAATTAACAGAGGAGGAATATGAAGTGAATTTTATGAAGTCTAACCTCAAGGGATTTGTAAAATTAGATGTTAAATATTTAATACCATTTTTTACAAGGAGATTCACTCACCAGGTAAGCATTGCCATCAAGAAACTTAAATACCAATTATGCATGCAATTTTTAGAAAAATATGTTGGTAGACTTCTAAAGGAAACCTGTTTTCTGAAGTTACCTAACACAATTGTATTTCAAATTACTCTTCTTAAAAACAAATTAAAATATTTTTTATTAATTTGTTTAAAATCTTTTAAACTTATAATTTATCCCACAAAATCATGAATTCATGAATCATCCACATCTGTGTGCCCACACTATTATCTGTGGGCAAACAGATAGTTGACTATGAGATTAGGACAAAACAGTTTACTTCTTGAATAAGTTCTTCCTCCCTTAGTGCTTGCTTTAGAGATACAGTACTAGAATGATTACATGTATAGATACAGTACTAGAATGATTACATGTATAGATACAGTACAGATTACAAGTATAGATACAGTACAGATTACAAGTATAGATACAGTACAAGAAGCGAAGGAATTCTGAGTATGGCTTTCCGTGTAGTGACAAAATCACTATGTTTAATGAAAAGGGACAAAACTATTATTAGAAATACTTAATTTGAAATATGTCATTTTAAATGGAATTTACAATGAAGGTTTTGGTAATATTTTAATTAATTACATTGATGATGTCGCAACAAAGGTTTCATGAGTGTCTCATGTTTTCTACTGTATCTATGAAATAACTGTACAATGGAACAGACTTCTATTGGTTTAGTAAACTCCTATCTAAAATATGAGGCTTATTCCACAAATTATTGGCATTAGTCATTCTGTGACCAACTATATTTAAATTAATTATAAAAATTATGCCTAAAAACATTTTAAAATTTAATTAAATGATTTGTTAACCATTTGTTTACTTAATTTTTTTAAAACAGGAAGTGAAGGATTGTAAGAGCCAAATGACTGATCTAACTAATCAATGGTACCAAGCTATCCGTGGTCCTTCTGAAACATCAGAGGGCTCTGACGAAGAAGTCGAAATGTGATTTTATTTCCTTCCAAAAAATAAATAATGCCAAGCTGTTATTTATATTATCTTTAAAGATCTGTATGCATGTAAAACTGAAAGTGTGTATTATGTGAGATTTGAGATTATATGACATTTAAGAATGATTTTCTTGTTGACTTGTTGTTTTCTCTTAGATTATAGAGTACTTGATAGGTTGTATAGAATAATTTATTTGTAGCAAGTTTATTAATTTTCCCCCCAAATTAATGTAGTTTATGGATGTTATGGTAATTGTATTAGTTTATCAAAGTAATATTTTTTTTATTAAATTAAGTTTTCTACCAATCCATTTATTTTATATCCCTTATTTAATTCTAATTTTTGAATTGAAAATAGCTGAAATTTTAAAACAAATAAAATGAAAAATATTTTTCTAGCAATTTTATCTTAAAATAATATAAAAAAATTTATTCATAAGTAATCTTAATTTTTCCTTTTTATTAAGTTATTATAACAGTTAATTTTCATTCTAATTGCTAAACGATCAAATTAAGAAGCAAATTAAATAAAAAATATTTTTCTAACCATTTTATGTGCAAGAAAATTTTATTAAAAAAGTAGTCATAAAATTTCATTTTTAACATTTAAAAATTGACATTCTCATGAGTGCTGCTATTTTCATTGATATAACAGGTTCAGATCTAGAAAATTTTACAAGAGAATCAATGTTAATGTGATCCCTCTAATTGTTATAAAACTAAAGTTAACATCATTTAAAGCCCACTGATAAACACAGAATGACAGAAGGGTTAGTTGACACTTCCCTTTGGATCTGCACCTGTATCATTGATTTAGTTTAATTGTAAATATAAGACCCACATTTTATTTCTCTGAAGATTTTTTTTTTTTGTACTTAACCTTGCTGAATTTTGCTATAAAATGTTTAACGAATTTAACTATGGTTAATTTTTGGTAAACTTTTATATATCAAGAAAAGACTTAATACTTACTAAATGTAGACTGTTAGCTGTTCTTAACAAAAGATTGAATAATTATGAGAATAAACAAATCAAAGTTTTAATGTGTTAAATTAGGAATAAGTTTCATTTTTTAAATGAAAGTTTATGTAAGTTTTATTATGTGTAGTTAAGCATTAACTACTTATACATGTTTATATGCATTTTATTACACTTCAATTGGTTATTTAGTTGTCTGAATTTTACTACAATAATTGAGAAATGTTGAAACTTGAAATTTGTAAGAAGGAATTGAACTTGTTGTTTTCCAACTGTCAAGCATTCTTTGAACTTTTATTCAAAATTTAAGATCGAAAGTTAAATATAAAGCTAAAGTTTAAAAAAATAAATACAATGATTGTTTATTGTTATGTAGATCTCAATTTATTTTAGATTAAAAAAACACCCAAGAAAAGTTATTTTCTTTGAATCATTAAATTAAAATAGAATCCTTATTCTAAAAACTTTCATCCATAGAAAAATAAAAAAAAATATTTAATGTAATATTGTGTTTTTGCATTATAATTAATATTTCAATTAATAAATATTTGGATTGATACTTCTATTTTTAAGTGTTATAAAGTATTTAGAAATTGAAACATAAATTAAGTGATAGTATTTGTTTTATTTTAAAAGTTTTTCTAAAAGATTGTTTGCAAACATTTCTTATTGTTTTTCTTAGTGTTTTATAAAAATTATTTTTTATTAAATAGTGTTTATATTATATTTATTTACATTTTAAGTACATTGTGATACATCTGAATGTGATAAATTCAAATTATCTGTAATCATAAATTAAGGATTTTAATGCCAGTTGTAATGCTATACTGAATATTTAAAACAAAACGTAAATATGTGCACTAGAAATTTTATGCTGTGAAATTAAAATGTAATGGATACATTAATTAAGTTTTGGCTGATTTTTTTTACCTTGATTTATTTTGAACATCCTACTTAGCATATATTTTTTTTATATGTGATATAGCAGAACTTATATATTTAAGTTTTTGTTTGCAATATCTATTTCTTATACAGTATGTATTTTCAGTAAGCCATTAAGTGATGTAGTTTGGACCGTAATTTTTTTTATATCTTGGTGAATGCAGTAGGTTGAATAGGAATCTTTTTAAAAAAGCTCTTGATTAATTTTTCGTTTTAAAGAAACACATTGAATAATTTTAAACCAAAATTTTTTGTTAAATTTTGTAGATACCTTTTCAAAACAACGAACTATATTTTTATTAACAATAATGCAAAAAAGAATTTTGGGTGGTTTCTTAAACTGTATTATTAATTAATTTTTTTTTATTGTTTGGTACCTATTAACATTGGGTATCTACTTCTATACATGAAGTATATCTTCTGATGAACATTTGTATATATTAGTAAATCCAAATCAAGATCTTGTGTGGAAAAGTAACTTAAAGTGAACATTTATTCAGAAATGAAGGTGTGAATGGTATTCACAAAGTCGTCGATAATGGGTGAATGTTCTTAGTTTTGACACTCTCAATTAGTCTAGTCATACTTTTGTTCCCACCATAGATATCATAGTTAAAGTATTAGATTGGCAGATCACGTGACCTCCAATGCTAACGACGGGACGCGCATGGAGACCAGAATAAGAGGGCAATGAGGCCAGTGTTGCCACCAGTTTTAGGAGAAAAACACTACGAAAAAATACCATTTAATTCTAAAATTACAAAACAATACCATAAACATTTTAGCTGCATTTTGGAATCTTTTTAGTGACTTTAAAAAAAAAATCGTGAAACGCTTTACTAGTATTTTTATGGTATGTTTTTGTAATTTTAGAATTAAATGGTATTTTTTCGTAGTGTTTTTCTCCTTAAACTGGTGGCAACACTGGCCCCATTGCCCTCTTATTCTAGTCTCCATGCGCGTCCCATCGTTAGCATTGGAGGTCACGTGATCTGCCAATCTAATACTTTAACTATATGATATCTATGGTTCCCACCCTCTTGATGCGTTATTTTTGTTTGCAAGTAAAAAAAAAATCGCATAGCTTTTTTTGTAGTCCAGTTAAGGGTTTGTTTCCTATATTCGTGTGTGTGCTACATAGAGTGCTATGATGATAAGTACAGTGGAGAGCCTTGAAATTAAAGTTGCACATGTTTACAATGTTGTGAAATTAATTACAGTGAATTATTAGTTAAATTTTGTATCATAAATTAAAAAATTCATCCAGAAAGAACTAAACAGCTTTAAGTAACATTGTAAATCTAATCCAATAATAAGTAGTGTTATTACTTACAGAGATTTTTAATAAAAATATATATCATTATTTCTGCACTAAATATGTTTGTGTCTTTATGATTTGTAATCTGCAATTCTCCCTCCTCTTAACTCTTCATAGGATTTTCTCCCAAGCAGTTCACATTTTTGACTCTCTACTGTGTGTTCATATATGTTTCGGATGATATTGTGGAAAATTTGGTTGAAAGTTAAATAAATATTTTTTAATTTTAAATAAATGTAAAATATCTTTCTGTTTCTTATTTGTTTTATGGTGGTATTTTTCTTATGTAAATTTTATTTCAAAGTTAAGCTCTTAACTTTGTAAATAATTAAGTTATATTATTTAATGTTTGATTTAAAACATATTTTTTTTGATAATCCAGGTTTTTATTAAAAAAAATACTCCACTATAAAATAAACATCATCCTATCTATAGTCTGGTCTTGTTTCCTAATCCTCATTTAGTTAAATTATATTTGCGTATATATTTAACTATTATGCATTGTTAATGCGGCTTTATTTTCCCCAAATAACAAATATGTTTTAATCTTAAACTATGGAGCGATGCTTTTAAATATTTTTATTAAAAAAGACATTTTATCGTATAGTATTTTTATTCAGTTGTAAAAAATAAATTTAATACAACTGCATCAACTTTGTTTTACTTTTTAATTTGTTAAATCTTCGACGTTATTTCTTCACATTTAATGGCAATAATGTGCTATTAAGAAACTGAAATGAAGTGGATTAATTTACAAAAATAATTTTGTATGATTATAAAAATTGAATATAGGCGTTAATAGTATTTTTTACCAAATCTAGTATCATTTGAAACTACTGCATTGAGATCGATGAGGATTTAGTTGTATTAATACCGAACAATTAATTTCAAAGACATGTCCAAGTATGATTATAAATAACTAACTATATATTATCAATTCATTTTAAACTAGTAAAATACAAATGTGCACTTTTGAGTACTTGTTTTGAGTACAGTTTATGAATATGAATGTCGTTATCTATATTTCATAGATATTTTTGCTTATTCGAAAATATTTTTCCTAAAATTAAAATTCTTACATATTTTATAAGCTTTTCTTGTAAATTTATTTGCGAATTCTTTAGGAAATGTAATTTTTTTTCCACAATTCTGTATCAACAGTTCGACTAGTTCCATGATGATCGTGAAGTATTTCTATAAGTCGGGTAAAAAAGTTTTAATAGTTTTATAATTAATTTTTCACAGAAAATTATGAGGTAGAATGTGCTTTTCACTCATAAAGCCAGACCGAACCAAAACCTGTAAGGGTTAAATTTCCAATTTGAGGTCTGGTATATGTAACATAGCGCTGTCATAGTCAGTCCAGGTAGCAATATATTGGTGAATTTTTGGCGGCGTATTTTACAACTTCCTTCCTCTATTTCCATATCCCATTGCTCATTTATTTTCGCAGGAAAAACATAACTCCTTCAGTTCTCCCGTCAAATTTCACATCCTCCTGCAGTTTTTATTATACAGCCATCTTAAAGCACAACTTTATGTCAAACCAGGGAGCAGGCTATGTATGGTCTCGATTTGCGTTACGTTGCCAGCAGGGCCCGACTTACAACTTTAGGGGCCCAGGGCCCGAGCAAATTTGGGGGCCCCAAAACATACCTCGATAAAATATTTGCGTGTATTTTCCTCACAGTGTTTACCAAAAAAATAGCTAAAGTAATTAGCTTGGAAAGCATGCTCAATCCTCCCAAAATAACTAATTTTTGTGAATTGATTAATTCAGATTTTAAACACAATTTCATAGTAAACTTTTGTTCATGAATTTAATTTTTTTTCATACTTCATATTAAAAAGTTTGGGGCAGTTGTATTGAGCATAAATGTTCATGAAGAAAAGTTGGGGGCCCCCTTGAAGTGGGGGGCCCTGGGCACGTGCCTCGTTTGCCCTGCCGGAAATCAGGCCCTGGTTGCCAGGCAACAAAAATGCTCTAATGTGGTAAACATTCCATGTCATATTTTATACAATTTGTTAGGTATAGCAACCCTACATTAAAATTTCAGATTAGCTAAATAGAATTAGGCCATTACACCGTTAGCCTGACAAGATTTGTTTCAGTGATTAACTTTTCGACAATGAAATCATTCTTTCTTCCACCGTATAGCAATACGACTGTTTTTGATGCAACTACGCAGTCTTCTATGGAGTGTCCTGATCGACTTATTTTACCTGTGAAAGGGACTGAAGATGAAGTAAATCACAGTTTAAAGATATTACTAATGTTTTTTGTTATTGGTGAGTTGGAAGTATGCGATATCAACATTTTAAAATATTCGCTTCAAAAGCATTCATTTATAGTTCAGAGTTTTAAGATTGTCTATTTTAAACTTTCTATTGATTTTTGTAAACGGAAAAATTCCAATAAATTTAGAATTTATCTAATTATAAAAGAAAACATTCCGACTTAATAATGCAGCTCATATAGTTAAATAGTTGCTCCATTTCATTTTTTCACTTAATGTTTTAAAATTAGATTTATTTGTTTTTGAGAAATGTTTGTAAATGACAACATAGGGGTTTATCCTCTTTCCCCTCGGAAAACAACACATTTTTCAAACACAATTATACATTTAGAATTGTGTTACGCAAATATAGTTTAACTAAATGAAGGAGGTAATTTGAAAAAAAAACCCAAAAAACATACAGTTTAACATTTGCGGAGAGTCACGTCAATTTATTATAAAATCAGGTTTTTAGCGGTAAAAGAAAATTTTTTTTGTGTGTGCTATGAATAAACAAGCAAGCTCAGCCAGTTTTTTGTGATTAATAGTTTTAACTTTTGTTTTTAATAAAAAATGTCATAAATTAACCACTGAAAAAATAGTTATAGTTAGTTATACGAAAGAACAAACATTCGTTGTCAGTTTTTGTAATAAAAAGTCGATTCTATTTTTTTTTAAATGCAAAAAGTGTCATTAAAGTTTACTGCTGAAAATCTAATCTTAGTTTTTTTGCAAGACCTTTAAAATCTGCTTGACTCTCTTGCTACGTCATTTTTCAAAGATAATTAATAAATCATCTGCTTCGGTATCGGCTTTTTTTGAAAGCTTAAGCATTCTTGTGTATAATAGAAAAGTAAGCATTAAGAAAAATTGTAAAATGAATTTGTAAAGGGAATTCTACCAAGGTTCACGTATGAGTATCTTTGCAGCGAAGAGGTTATTGGGTTTATTGAATTTATTTCATAAATTCAATTTATATATAAAAGCTTTTTCTTATTTTATTTATTGTTGGAATATTCTAAACAAAAAAGTTTACGAGAAACTGAAACGTATTTACTAAAGTACTGTAGTACATGTTAATCTACTTCGCTTGCTATATCATACAATAAAAGATAAAATTCCATTTTAGCTATTTGTTTTCTGGAAATATATTTGTTATTAAGAAGTAGATTTCACTACATACCCGAAAGTTTCCTGGTGGTTGTTACAGGTAAGCTTTTGAGAAATTTAATAAACTATGCTCAAGTTTGTTTTTGAATTACAATCCAATTTAAAGCTCTAGGAAGCTGTTTGAACCACTAACGTAACATAATCCCAAAATATTACTCGAAAGTAAGTTACTGAAATAATAATTTTCTCTTTCTGACAATTCTTATAGAACACGGAAAAAGTTAACTCAAAATATTACATACAGGGCTCAGAATACAAGTGAACCAAATCTATAAAAAGCTTCTTTGTGCTACAAAGTTTTAAAGTTAAAGCTTGATACAGGGCAGGATTTAAAGATTTGCCGCTGCTGTAGATTTGCCGCCGCTGTCACAATATTCGCCCCCTTTAGGGAAAGATAGCTGGTTAGCTGCAAAATATTGTGGTATGTGCTATTTAAATTTATCACAACGAATATGAAAGAGGGAAAATAGATTTATTTGAAATACAATATAAATAGATCACTGGTATAAGGTGTAACTGATGTGGTAGAACATAACCACAGCGACGGCAAGTTCAGCTAGCGGTTGCTATGTTTGCTACTAAATATTAGTACTATAAATATACGTTTACGTTTTACGCAATAAATGTAAATTATTTGTTTTCTTGCTTCAAAATATTAGTATTTTAATACTAATTTTTTTTGCCGAATGCCGCTTTAATTGGTCGTAAAATTTGCCGCCCCAAAAAAATTCACCGCTCTAGCTACAGCCTACTTAGCCTATTTAGAAATCGTGCCCTGGCTTGATAACAAAAAAACTTACAGTCCCTGGACAAATTATTAGACG
Source organism: Oedothorax gibbosus (assembly GCA_019343175.1). NCBI lineage: Eukaryota > Metazoa > Arthropoda > Arachnida > Araneae > Linyphiidae > Oedothorax > Oedothorax gibbosus. Next base: position 25,171,370 of record CM033270.1, read on the forward strand.
TTGTGCAAGATTTCATGTATCAATCAATGATGAACAAAATACTTTTAGAAGGACATTTGTGTTCCTAAACTTAAGCTATTGAATAGAAAATACTATCTGCTATACTTAATACATATATCGACATCTTTTTTAATGATATATCATTCTTAGGTATGTTTTCATCATTACTAAAAAAATACAGTGCGTCTAATAATTTGTCCAGGGAGTGTAATTTTTTTTAATACTTTAGCTGCCTATCTGATATTATCTGAAGTGGAACTTTTTTCATTATTGTGCACTGAAATTCTACATAGTTAGTGCATTTAATTGCGCTTCTACTTCGAAAATAGAAAAAAAATGAACTTAGTTCACTTGTATTCTGAACCCTACATATGTTGCTCATCATACTTTAAGATGAATCATAGAAAAAAATAATAAATAATGTAAAAATAGCTGTGGTCAAAGAATAATTTTATTCACATTGTCAATTTGTTCTTATGCTCGATACTCACAAAGATACATTAACAGATTTACCTCTAAATTCGTTATAACACCTAAATCAGAAGGCTGGGCCTACTGAGCATAGTGAAACATAAATATGACGTAAGTTTAATTTATAATAATTTCTTCCAGAATTTAATTATCAACAGTAGAACATGTAAAAAGATACTCATGAAACATTGCTAAGATAAAATTATTAGTTTCTAGTACGAACAGGATCAGGTGTTGCTAGATTTTTTTTATAAACACTAAACAGTGACTCTACTTAAGTAGATAGCGTTTTGACAACCTTGCTAGCATTACAATCTTCTTCCACCAGATCATTTGTTTAGTTGAACGCACGATACGAAGTTATTGCTTTAAAAGGAACTCTGAAAAGGGACCATGAGAATATTTCGCAGCATTATATTTTATTAGGAGTAAGTGCGTAAAAGAAACGAACAGCTCAATTTATCAGAAATTTCAGGAATTTAAATAGGGTAACGAGTACAGTGATTGGCACCCTCACAGTGATTGGCCCCCTCATTCATTATTGAAAATAATAAGATGTTAAAGCCCCAAATGTTGTTGCCAACATGACAAACGTTAATGGCGGGAATTTTAAAAACCTTTGTCACACCTATTTTGGGCTTTAACATCTTATTATTTTCAATAATGAATGAGGGGGCCAATCACTGTGAGGGTGCCAATCACTGTACTCGTTACCCTACAAAATTTTTATTTTTTATGATATTTAAAGACACATTTTTTAATCAAAAATTTCAAAAAATTCGGGGCATTTAATACCCCGTTCATAATATTCTGAGACCCCAGAAAAATTCTACAAGGCTATTCTTTATGTAAACATATTTTTCAAACTAATATATATATTTAAGATTATGTTTTGTGAGTAGTTTTTATAAAAAAAATAACGTTTAATATAATGCTGAGGTGCACATCAATTCAATGGAATTTGAGGTTATAAGCCTATTTTTTTTAGTTACATGAAAGCACAAACAAACGTTGTAATTTTTTTGTAATAAATGTTTTTTGTAAATTTTTTAATGCAAGAAAATTTCTTTAAAATTTACTGTTGAAACTTTTAGTTTCTTGCAAGATCTTCGAAATCCTGTCGAACCCTGTATTATGTCATATTTTTCAGTGATTTTCAGATCCTCTTATAAGGAAATTATGTATTAATAAGAACATAAAACAAAATATCCTTTAAATGGATATTAGGTCTCCGGAAAATAATCACAATACCATGAGATTTTTCGTTATACATTATTTACGACAAAATAATTATTTAATATTAACGATTATTTATTATTTAATAGATTAGAATATTTATTATTTAAGAAAAATAATTAGAATATTTTTTATTTAAGAAAAATAATTAGAATATTTATTATTTAAGAAGAAATAGTTAGAATATTTATTATTTATAATTTAAAATAAATTCCTTCAAGAGAGTTTAGGTATTTTGTAATAGTATAATATACTTTACATCTTTTGTTTACTATTTTATGTAATAGGTGCAGCTGTCGGTGGATCTTTTGCAGTTATATATGGACATCTACCAGGGGATTTTGAGGTATATTTAAGTTTTTAGATTTAATGTACGATAGTTGCCAATGCATGGTATACATAAGTTTCAAAAGCTTAAGTGTTAATCCGAAAATTGTTAGTTAATTAGTACTTCATTTAAATTTTATATCAATTTGAATAGTTCTTGAAGAAAAAAAAACGATCTATCTTTATGATTTACAATATAATAAAATTTTTGCTAGAAAATTGGTTAATAATGGAATTTAAAAAGTAAAGATTAAAAAGAAATACATATCAAAATGTAATTTCTTTTAAATAAATGACACATTCTTGCAAAATATAAAATTCAATTTATATTTCATCATTCACATTTCATATTTCACAATTTATTACGATTATATAATGTGAATTGAAAAATCCTTATTTTACTTAATAAGGCGAGAAATAAAGTCTAAAATTACCTAATATTGCACAATTTCTTTCTATATAGTAACTTTAATCTCATTATATGTGTGATCTTTTTTTATTAAAAATAGTAAGAAATTGTATAAGATCAAACGTAATTCCTCCACACATTCCATTTATTACTTTAAATCACGATGTCAATTCTTGAGTCATAATTGAACATATTCTTGAGTTAATAATTGAACATATTCTTTCTTAATATTTCAGAAAAAAGAGGCATTTGATCCTACTACATTCTTTCTTTTCTTGTTACCTCCGATAATTTACGAATCAGCTTATAATTTACACAAGGTAAGTGATTTTCATTTCGTTTCGAAAGTACTTTTGATTATTATCCAATTTCATCTTCTTTTATAAAGTTTAATTTACCAATAAAATGTGATAGTCCTTTAGAAATTTTCAATTATTTCACAAAGTTCAATTTTCAAAGGCGTTTTCTGCAAGAGCTTAGTTTATATTTTACAGGGAAACTTTTTCAAAAATATAGGATCTATCCTTATTTTTGCCCTGGTTGGTACAGCAGTGTCAGCTTTTGTTATTGGAGGAAGTTTGTTTCTTCTAGGAAAGGTGAATTATCTTTTTTATTTGTTGAATAAAAAATATTTTACTAAAGCTTTTTTTCTTAGTTCTAACTACTCTGAAACTCTGGTTCTAACGTTAAAAACTATAAAAAAAGGCAATTGCTCCAGTTTCAAACTTTATTATTTCCATACGATTTCTCTCAGATTTAAATCTATCAAAGTGTTACTACACTTTAGATTACTACATAATTATTTCTATAAAGTAAGTAACCTTACAAAGATCTCTCTAGTAGCCGTCTACTTTTAGGATCGTGATATAACTTGGAATATATCTTGAATAGATCATGGTGAGGAAATTTCTGCAATAAAAATATTAATTCAAATTTGTGACACCATGGAAAAATGTGGTTCTATGGAAGAAAGCCCTGACAAATCAAGAATAGCCCTGACAAATCAATTCCAAGAATATATGCTGTTTCAACATTAGTTATCTGATTTAAATTAGCAATATTGACAGTTAAATCGTTGATTAAAAAAAAGTTCGAAAAATTCCCGCAGTGCAACTTGGATACTGTTGTTTTGAGACTGGACCTAGAATTCAGTTACCGAATCAAATATTAAAAAACAACAATAAAATACAAACTCTTAATTGTTAACCAAAGTACAGATAGGTAAATTATTCATAATTTTTTTCCTCTTGTAGAAGGGTTATGTGTATGAATTGAGTTTTACTGAAGGATTTGCGTTCGGTGCTTTTCTGTCAGCTGTCGACCCAGTGGCTACATTGGCCGTCTTCCATGCCCTAGAGGTCGAGCCTGTCCTCAACATGTTGGTCATAGGTGAAAGCGTGCTAAATGACGCTGTGGCCGTAGTCTTATCAAGGTAAATTAGGGTTATTAATCTTCTGAGTTACACGTAATTTCGTTTAAATAAAATCTTCTTTTCTGCAGGAGATTAAAATCTTAAAATTTTACTAATCATTTAATGTATTTTATATAAGTTTTTTTTTACTTAAGGGAATAAGGCAGATGATTTTTAAAATCACTGCTCCATATATTTATAAATGAGTGGATTTGGCTGCTACATGTGTGATTTTAATTAAAAAATTAAAATGTCAGGGATATTTTAAAAATTTGGCGTTGCTGGAAAACCTGATTCTCGGGGGTGGATTTATAGTCAGTTTTTATAATATCTCAAAACGAGTTTTGCTTATGGATTGGTGCTGTCTTTGCGATGAATAACATGTAAAAGACATTTGATTTCTGAAGTATAATTTTTTTAATAAAAAAAATCGACACATTAAATAACAGTGTCTTTTTTCAGATCGCATTCTCCGGTTGGAAAATCGACTTACTCGACAGATACTCCATCCATACCGAATCGAACTAGGGGCATTTTATTTGCTATGCGGGCAAGTAATCACTGGTGGGTTGACCCCAAAAAAAATATAGATAACTGTTAATAAATATGGACTCACATTTAGTAAAGTCAGTTATGATATAGGGACCGTTCATTCAGGCGACATTTGGCAATCGTAAAAGGGAAAAGTAGTTGTAATACCTATCAAGTTGTATTAAAGTTTATCTAGAATGTTTATCAATTTTTTTTTTAATTTTTTGTGCTATGATTGTTTATAACAGAATTAGCATTGTGTTTGGCGACATTTTTCCTGTTGAACACAAATGTTGTGTGGAAGCGGGCTGAGTGACACATTCTGTTACAAACCTACTTGTTTTTATTTATTTTTAGTACCGTATGGGAGGCGTCGAAAAATACGGATGTCATGGATTACACCATATCTTATACCATACTAGTGTGTGCATTGAGATTTGCCTTGGTATTTCTTGCATCAGCAAGTGTGGGTGTTGTGTTTGGATTGATGGCTGCTTTGATATCCTTTTAATTTTCCTAAGTTTAGTCTATAACAATTTAAAATATTTGAAAATATATAAATTCTAATTCATTAAATGTTAGTATAACAAATACTTTAAATAGAAGTATATTAAAGAAAAATCATACATATTTTTAAGGATCTCTGCAGGACCTGTAATCTGTATTTACATATTTAACTTCTTCAAGAATAGTATACTTTCATAGAATAGAAAATGAACTACTCTCTTTTAAGCATTACCTTAAAAATTCAATTTAATGTACCAAAAGCTCACCATATAAAAAAAATAAAACCTCACAGGTATGAGTTTTTTAAGTTTAAATATATTAATGACGTTGATGTCTAAATGATGCTAAATTTTTTTAAATAGATGAAGTTGTGGAATAATATCTTTTGCGTTTTGTTAAATTCTTTCAGTATTAAACGATAAAATTTCATAATTAATTTCCTAGCCATTTTTCTGTTACCTTTTTAGTGGATAATGTGATTAACAGGTTAAAAATATCTGCTGAAGGTTCACTGCTGAAGACTTGCTAATGTTTTATTTAAAACTTAAAAAAGATAGTAATGCAGTTATACCTTTTAACAGAAAGTAAAAAAATATGCCAAAGCAAGAATTTCCTGCAGCGCAAAAATTCTTTCCATCAAGAGTAAACACCTTACAATATTTTGCTTTCCGTTACATTTCAATTCTATCATACTTTTCGTAAATATGCTAATATTTAAATAAAATGAAATATTACCGATGAAGAAATGTCTGGATAGTCGTTAAAATGTCTCGACCGTTTTCTTATTTTTAATGTCCTTAATTTACAATAAATTGCCATCAATCTCTTCAATTGTGTTAAGGCAACAAAAAAAGAAACGTTATAATATTCTCGTTGATTTTTAGCATAATAATTTACTGAGTACCATTCAGAAATGTACAGACAAATGCTTTCATTTTTATAAACTACATTTAGATTAATTTAAAAAAACAAAACAAATGATTTTATGACGTACTTAACTCTGATTACCTGTTCAAGCACGTAGCTCTGAGAAGATATCCGTCGTTAGAATTTGGAATGATGCTCATTTTTATATATGTTCCATTTTGCGTCGCTGATGTCTTGAATTTGTCAGGTATGATTTTTTAAAGTTTAAATATATTAATGACGTTGATATCAAATGATTCTAAATGTTTTTAAAATGGATGAAGTTGTGGCATAATATCTTTTGGTTTTTGTTAAATTCTTTCAGTATTAAAAGATAAAATTTTATAATTAATTTCCTTGTCATTTTTATGTTAAATGTTTAGTGGATAATGTGATTAACAGGTTAAAAATAAGAGCTTAATCAGTTAGTATTTTTTAAAACATCTCACTATACCTACATATAATGCATAAATTATAATCATATGTGGTATCGTAATTTTTCTATGTATGTTGCTAAAGTGATCATAATTTTTTCATGTGGTTTTTACTATAATAAAATTAAAATTAAATAACAAGGTGTGGCACGTTTCAAAATTATTTGAAAATATTTGTTCCCTAATTTTTATTAACCTATTAACGACGACTTTATAAATACCAAACATTTTCATTTCCAAATAAAAGCGTTAACTTTATTTTTCAAATTTATTTTTCGTGTAACTTAATTTGTCCCACATAAATTGTTTAGGGGTATAGTCTTAATTTGTCTAATAGTTTTCTTATTTTAATAAACTTAAGCCAAAAGCACATTTTTGAGTGCCAAATTTTCTTGCCAACTTTCGTTAATTGTCAATATAATTTTTGACAAAAGTTTTTTTTAGCTTGTAGTAATCATATCTTTGTTTCAAATTAAATATGTTACTATTTCATATTTTTAAAAAAAAAAGCTCCCTCAAAATAAATTTAAAAAAAAACTTTTTTTTTCTATCTTTAAGAGCTCAAAGCTTTATATAGTTATGGGTGTTGCACAAAACAGGACCTTTAAAAGATCTCCGTTTCACAGTGTCATCTGTAAATGCTGCTTTTTTTGGTGGTATACTATCGGCAGAAAAACATGCATAAATTGTAATTCAAATTACTCGTCCTCTCGTCAATATAAATGGATAATTAAAATTTTACTCCTACACGCGCGCGGTAATAAATTCACGAAAGATACTTTAAAATTATTTAATGCCAACAAACAAAAATATTTCAATATTTAAAGTAAGATTTTTATTAATTCATTTTTCAAAGTCATATCCGGAAACTTAATATGTCCCAACGTGTCCCATCTTCCACTACTAATCGAACACATGTTTGATATATTCAGTTCAAATAAAGTTTTTACCAATCCAATAGAATGGTATAGCTTCAAAACTCACATTCTTCTAAGTATAACTAAGATATAGGGTCCCGTCTGTTTATTGGCGTCTTTTGATGATCGTAAGTTCGATTGGACGAATTCGCCAATGTACGGACTGGACCCTATTTTTTAGTTTTACTTTGAAGAATGCAAGATTTGAAGCTACACCCTTTAATTAAATATTCCATATAATTTAATATTTAAACTATTGAATTATTTCAATGATATTCAGTTGTATAACTAGCAATAGCTAATACTAATACACTAACTAATAATGGTAAAAGAAAAACATACTTTATTTAAGAGAATATAAATTTTAATAGCATATTCTAAAGTTTATAGCATGCAGGCGTTGAGCTTTAATATCACTCTAAATTAAAATTTCAGAAAAGATTCCTCTTTACAGGAAAAAAATAGTGAATCTGCAGGTGGAGATTTTACAGGATAAACACCGAAAATTTAGTTCTTAAGTTCATGGAAAATGACATATTTTCTAATTGTAGCTCAAGGGTTATACCAATCACTTCAAAAATTATATCACTTAATAGATGTTATAAGTTTTTACATAGTTCAACAATTTTCATTCAAAAAGCACATTTGTCACTTAGGTCACTTTTCCCGCTAAGTGAGATCTATTCTGCCTTAACATTACACATATATTCAAAACTACAAAAATATTTGAAGCGCAAAAGTTGAATATCCTCAAGGTATTCATAATTATACTCATGCTCTTTCAGGTATCCTCACAATCCTTTTTAATGGCATTGTCATGTCCCATTATACCCATTTCAACCTATCTCGTTTTGTTCAGCACACGATGCAAGTTACACTCAGGAGCGTCGCTTTTATATCCGGTAATGTTATTCAATTAGTACTAATTAAGTTTTTTGTTCTCTGCCACATAATTATTATTTGCCTTTATGGTTTTTTTAAGAAGTCGATGTAATTGGATTTGTGAGTTGGATTGCTTCTTGTGAATTTGGTTACTTGAAGAATTCTATTGTGTATTGAGAATATTTGTAATATATTCTCATAATAAGAGTACGTAATTGAATTTTTAAGTAACGGTGGTGTATGAGAATGTTATTTTGTTAAATAATTATGTTATTTATATAACTATTTATTAAGAGGAAATAGAAAGTGTATAATGAATGTGTATTGAAATAAATTATAGCTATTTCTTAGAGAATAATATTTGCATTTAAAATTTGCATAAGAGAGAATTTAATCAAAATGAGCTTTAAAAAAAACCCCACATTTTATATCGAATGATTTCGCAATATTTAAGTCTTATTTTGTCATTTTAAACACTTATTTCTTAGTAAAATTAAGGAAATTTTAACGAAACAAAACTTTTATTCACATTTCTCAAAATGATTAGGGATCAGAAGGTCCCGAGTTCGAGGCTCTTATAGCCTCTATACTATAAACAAACATATCTTAACTCTAAGCGTAATTTATAAGCGATTGCTATGGTACTCGCAAGTAAAAGACATTTAAGTAGAAATATTGGCAACTGCAGGGGAAATGCCGTTAAAGTTGATAAAATTTAAATAGTTTAAGCATCGGATTCTTCTCCTTTGTTCAAAGAATGCTATAGAAAACCTGAAATTTGCTGGAACGCTTAATTCAACCTTTATAAAAATATTTGAAAACCTGTTATTCCACCTGGAATAATAAAAAATATTGAATAAGGAGTTAAGTTGAGTTGGATTTCCGTCGCACAAGAGCTAAACGAGGGTTATTGGAGAAAGGCGTTGAATTTAAAACCACAGTCAATTGACTGTACGACACCTGAATATGCACCCAACGCAACTTTGAGGATAGATACCATACGCGGCGGGAGTACATTTTTTTGGAGCATATTTAAAGTTCACTCCCCCTACACGGAACATCATTCTTCGGACTTTTTGGTTGCCAAACCGCTTATAGGTCGGCACTTATTTTGGCAATGCCCGGGCCCGAACCTGGGACCTTCCACATGCAAGGCAAACGCCTTACCGACTGGGTTACTCTATAGTGATTTATGACAGTACTCTTTATTTTTATTTCAGCTATTTAAACCCAAAGTATTTTTTTAAAAATGACAAGTAGTATTTTAATAATGTTTCAATCAAAGTAAAACTAAATCGAGCTAGTCGCGTGGTTCCAAACGCCGTATAAGAAAATTATTCACAAAAACACAGATGGGAAAACACATTGATATCTCTACTCTGCTCGCAAAACAATCCATAACAAAATCATTTGTGGTGAACCATCGTTTTTAATGTCCCGAACCTTAAAATGTATTTGCTAATTTTTTTACCATCTCTTTATGGAAGGGAAAGGGGTACAATTTTTCATCTTACCTTCTTAAGGGGGAATGGGCGCGCTGGATCGCGGGTCTCCAAACTCAAGTGCCTCAGTGTTAATCCAATTGGAAAAACTATTTTCTCTTCCACATTTCTCCGGCAGTATTGAATATTTTTACAAATGTTTTTTTTAAATAATAAATGTAGATAACTTATAGGTCTCTATCTTCCCACTTTTTGAAATGGCTTCGAATATTTTGTGTAAAACTATTTATTAAAAATTAAAAAAAATATTCGAACCAATTTCAAAAGTGGGAAGGTCGGGACCTGTAAGTCAGCTACATTTATCACACAAAAAAAATCCGCTTGCAAAAATATTCAATACAGCCGGAGAAATGTTGCAGAGAAAATAGTTTTTTCTCCATAGGATTAACACTGTTTGGAGACCCTTGGTCCAGCGCTCCCATTCCCCCTTAACACATTACCTTTACTTTTTCCTTTACTTTGGGTGCCAAAAAGTGCTGTTTGAATATACATATAGTTACATAATTATCTGCTCGAATTTTTTGCTAATGTGAATTATCATTTCTCCTTAGAAACCTGTGTTTTCGCCTATTTGGGATTGTCAATTTTTAGTTTTCAAATAACGCTTGATATAGCTTTTATTTCTGTTACATTGGTAAGTAGAATTTTTAAAATAATAACTTGCCGTGTATAAATACGAAATTTTGTAGGATTTGTATAGCAAATAAAACTATTGCAGTTTTGATTTGTATGTTAAGGGTTAGGGTATTTTCGAGACAACAATTTACGGATTAATTTATTTGATTAATTTAGTTTTTTGATTTACCTACTTAATTTATTTGATAAATTTAATTTATTGATTTACCTACTTAATTTATTTGAATTTAATTTATTGAATACTATTTATTTGAAACAATGTTACAGACTTCATTCTAATCATTAAAATACTTTTAAAATACTTATATTTACATTTTTAGCAGTTAAAAATGTTTTTAAAGTACAAATAGGTCTTTCCCTAGAAATTGTAAAAAAGTTATGAGACAATTTTATTTGACAATGAGAAATTTTAATTGTCGTTTATGTTAAACTAAGAACAGTATGTAAAAGTTATCATACATATTATAAAATAAAAAACACATGCCATGTTTTCGATAACACAGGTTCTCTGTCTAGCGGCAAGAGCTGTAAACATATTTCCCCTCTGCATCTGTGTGAATTTCTTCCGAACTCATAAAATCACCCCGAAAATGATGTTCATTATGTGGTTTAGTGGTGAGTAATGTAAAATAAATGTTAAAAATATTATGGTGAAAAAATACTGTTGGTACCACTAAAATTTCAATATGATAGTTTGAATGTGTTAAAGACACGATTGAGGTTGATTGAACAACTTTTGGCTAAAACAATTGAATTAGTACATAAAGCCAAAGAATAAATTCTTTTCATGTTATTTCGCTGCAATTCAAAAATACCCAAACCTACATTAAAAAAATATTTTATATTTGCTGGTCTGCCTCGCCACGTATTTGGGGATAGCTCATGAGATTTTGGTAGTCAGTTAATGCCAAGTTTCTCCTTTTTAAAGTTACCAATGGTTAGTCTATTAATAATATATTTATTTGCATGGATCTCTGAGCCTTGAACAGAGAATTCTACAGTAACATTTATTCCTGTTGCATGCTTCTATCACAGACAATTGAGAAAGCCATGCATATATGTTTCACTATACGTGACCCAGACATGATATGAAAGAGTATTTTTCGTTTGAAAATAAAATAATGCCAGGGCAAAAATATCCATGTTACTACAATGCTTAGTACGAAGAACAGAGAATAACTTAAGAAGACTTGTAGATAAACTGCTTTCAATAAAATTTTTATGTTTTCTTAAATATAAGGAGAAAATACATGCAACTTGAAAGTTCGTCCTTCGAGTGCGCTATAGACATGAATAAAACAAGCAAAGAGTTTTCATAAATCTGTTGAGCAAGCAGCATGGGATTCAAATATTTGAGTTTTATGTCGTGAACTCAAAAGTTAACGTCTCACAAAGTTTAAATTATGAAGATTTGTACGCATCTGTTGTAGGTAACGTTTCCAGATAAAGGACAAGGTAAATTTTTAACGACAGTTTTTAATGCATTAACAGAGTTCATATTTATGGATAGACAACATTGGAGTGAATATACCGGGCACTTTCTTAAAATGTTAAACATCAAGTTTTAAATATTTTTGAAAGTTGTAACAAGTGTACATCAAGGGTTTGTTTAGGATATATCTTTTGTGATAAATTACAAATCTTTAGAGATCACTTCTGATTCTTTATCCCCAATTATTGTAAAGCCATAACTTTATACTCAATTTATTAACTTTTATACCTGATTTGATGTCTTTTGGTTAGTTGAGTTAAATTATCGTCGTAGGGCTACACAAGGGCTATTGGCAGCGGGCGTAGGAATTTAGAACCCCATTGATATACTTTGGCCTAATCGGCATTTTGGACATACCATACGGACATAAGAAATAACTAAAAATCAACAATATCTTAAATGTATTAACATTTATATTTTTAGGTAAACATATTTGTTCCAAAACACTTAAATAGTTATACATTTTTCTTTTGGAACAAGCAAAAAACCCACTATTTAAATATTAAATTAAAGAATCTATTATTTATATGACTGTTAAAAACACTCTCATGAATAAATCAGATCAAACGATATAAAAAAATTTTTGAACGAAATCACGAAACAAACCGCTAAATGAGATTGGGGTGAGAAGCGTTGATACTATACTCAACTCCCTCGACTATTTCTTTCAAGACGGGGAGCTGATTGGTAAGTGTTTCGGTTTCCATAGAAACCTTGTAAATTAGATTCTTATAGCCCCGAATGCCTTTCTTCAGTTTAATACCTGTTTCCTTTTCTTTCATCCGTCAAAGTGACAGAAAGTGGAGTTAGGGATGAAAAGTTCAACTTTTTCTTGCACTTTGAGGCTTCTCTTTAAGTGATCTGCTTCCTCTGCAAGAGAGTTTATTTTTTTCATTGTTAAAAATACTTGATGCTTTGGCGATTTTTGAGGAAAACGTTGATTTTGAGGGAACTGAATCGAAGTTTTACAAAGAAACTATCCTTCTTTCGCTGAGTCGTAAAATGTTAACTACTATAGTTCAAGACAACGTGCATAGTAGAATTTAACAATTTGAAGATTTGTTTAGTTCTGAAACATAGAAAATATATAATTATAACTGGAAAATATACCTACAGGTAGATATCAATTAATAAAGTACTTTCGTATCCCTAAGTAAGGTGATTATTACCCTATTCACCTTACTTAGGGGGTATGAAAGTACTTTGTTTCCTATTTCCTAGTGTTTGCTTTAACCGTCTTGGTCGAAATTAGCAGTCGTACACATTATTAAATATCGAATTTTAATTTCGTCCACACAGTAGTGAAAAGTTAAAGTTTTATATTTTGATTTCCAGCAATACGGGGAGCCGTGTGCTTTGCATTGTCTTTGAGATTTGAGTTTGAAGAGAAAAAGCGAAATGTCATCATAACTACTACATTAGTGATTGTCTTGTTTACTACCATAGTATTTGGAGGAAGCACTATGCCCCTGCTTAAGGTAACTTATAACTCATGTAGATAGACGTATTTCAATATATGATCATGGTCGTGATAACTTCGGAAGTTGAAAAGTTTTGATACACTCTCTCTTTTAAATACAGAAATATCTACGCTTAATAATACTTGTGAGATAATGTAATATAAGTATGGAATCAATTAATGATTGTAGTTTCTAGCTGGATACACACATTAAGGTTTACAGTGAAGAAAAAAAAAGCGCAGATTAGATAAACATAACAAAAAATCTACATTTTAATGTTACCAGCCACATTCACTTGAAATCATTCGTAACTTCTGATAGAATTCAAGTTGTTTTAAATTCCAGCTAAATAACAATTAAACATTGCAAAACGTTTTTTTGGAATGATTTGAAATTGTCACTCATTAAGATATTGAATTTTATTTGATGAAAAATAGTGAATTATTCGAAAACCACATGAGCAACATTAAAAATCTGCTGAGAAATAGTTTTGCCCAGAGTATAAAAGCTAAGGGCAACGTATCGTTTGCACTTGTTTCTTGGCGATTAATCTGTCAGTCCTGATTTGAAAAGAGCCATTCTTAAAATTTTGCCTTTTAATTTAATGTGCTATTTATTTATTGTTTTAGAATTCTACTGCCTCGTTATTTTAATCAAATAAATTGGCATCGCCTTATGAGTGTTTCTTTGTCGAATTTCATTCTGACCAAAAATTCATATTTTAAGACCATATTAAATCGAAACAAATAGCGAATTATACTCACTTAAGCTAAACTCAGTAGCACGACTAATCATAGAAGGCAATGACCCGGGTTGCCATTTCATCTCCATAACCAAGGGATGTGCTTTTTGCTGCAAAGCATGTGACCGGTTAGCGGTTAGGGGGTCAACCTTACGTGGAACACTCAGTATTTAGTTCCCAACCATCCTTGGTCAACATTTTATTAACTCTTATAGTTAAAGATTGAGGGAACCTTGTCCAATCCGAAATTCGAATTCCGTTCCTGTGGTAAAACTGCGCGCGCGAAGCACTTCCACTAAGCCACTGGGCCCACTAATGTTATTTTAACTACAACTAAGTCTGCCTAGTTTTCCAATGTATCGATAAAACTTAGATAGTTATTTTATTTAAGAATAAAATGAAATATGAATAATCACAAAAATACAGTCATTGGTACGAAGTAAAAAATCTTCGCTAGCAATATACTTTCAATTCCCTCAATGACTCAGTTTCTTTAAACCTAATTAATTACAAATCAAGTGTTCACCACTGGAAGCAACCATACATCCCCTCTACCAACACTGTGGAATGTCATTAGATGCCTCCCACGGACAAGGAATTCTTATTTGTTTTATCGCCTGCTTTTTCATGTTCCTTTTTGTTCTTTTAGTGTCTTCAGAAAAGGGAGAGTCGAACCAAGAAGGACGAGGACTGCCACAGCGAGATTTGTTTGATCAAAACAGAAAAGTTGGTGAGTCAGCGTTGCACAAAGCATATTCTTTTCCTTTTGCACAGAATACTTGCTGGTTTCGCACGCTTGCAATTGGCGTCTTCTTCAAAAATGATTTGTATATATATTTATATTGAAATTGCCAAACATAGAGTCTCAGTTCTCAGTTAAAGCTTGTGCTTCGCTCATAATGAAAAAAGTCCAAAGAATTTTTTTTGAATAATTATGTCAATATAACTTGACTAGTATGTCAAGTAACGCGATTAGTGTGTAAGTAACTTGACTAAATTTTTTGAATTTTTAGGTGTAAAAAATAGTTTATGAGTAAGTTATGAGAATATTTTGGTTGGTTGCACACGAACGCCGAGGCTGTTCTCGTATTTTAAAAATTTTAAATTGTTGATTTTACTCTCATGTGTGCAAACTCTCCTGGACTTTACACACCCACAGTGCTACTGTAGAACAGATGACGTGAAGCTACTAGAAAAATTATTTAGCATGCAACAAGCCTAAAAGTTACAATTTTATGTCTAGGTATCTGTCAATCAGTTATTATTTATCAGAGGAAAAGACAAAAATAGATATAAAATTATATTCATGATCAGTTTTAAATATCGTTTGAAGTTTTTCGGATAGATGTTATAAGTTATTTCTTTAGAAATATAACCGTGTCAAAATGATAAGAATATAGTAAGAATATAGTAAGTATAAAACTCATGGTGTAAAAGTGCTTTCTTGCTATTTATCAAAGCTATTAAGGATGTTCTTTAGATTACTTAAAAGATTTCAATGTAATTGGAGTTGTCAAATACATTTTGTAGCTATGGCATGCGTCAAGTTTCCTTGACATTATTAGAAAACGTTACGAATTCTAAAAAAACGTTCTCTTGAAATGAAGTTCTTTTCCAAAGACAATCCAAAAATCAGGAAAACTCAAAACCAATAATTAAATTTTCATTCAAGCTTGGTTGATTGATTAGTGAAAAAACAAATTTCGTGACTAAATGGTTAAATAAACAAACCTTGTGGTCCAATTGTATAAAAAACATGAAATAACACTTAAATTAGCTTATATCCTAACCTTTTATGCTCAAAGCTAGTTTAATCAAAATATATCAAGTTTTATTAGGGCTTTGTCAAACTTATGAGGCGAGAATCAAAGTGCCTGAACAATGTTAGAAGATCGTTCAACAACTTTGTTCGTTTTACAATTATTTTTTGTGCTGTTCTTTTACCGAATTCTTTGTTTTGAAGTTTTTGGACTTTGATTAATCTTGTAGAAACGCTCTTTTTTTAAAACATTAGCGGTGTTTGATTTCAAATTTCTTTACAAAGATAGTTAATTGTTTACTGACAGTTAATAAATATTTTTTGGAGAGAGTAATTAACTTTCTTACTTTTATAAGACAATGAATTTCAAACTGAAGGCATTGGCTTAAGATCTTAGGTAAAAACTTTAATGGTAAAATAATCCAAGACAATCTCTTAGGACCACGAATTTTTCCAACAAAATAAACAACGTTTCTTTCTAAAATTATGTTTAGTAAAAAACAGCGATTTGTTCATGTTTGTGTAGGCATTATAATGACTGCAGTTTTAATTAACGATTTTACGATTATTCTAACGTAACTTAAAGTAATAATAATTGAAACGTTATTTTTTTAAAGGGAGAAACAATTGATGCTGAACAAGTGACTGGAGTAGAAGGCCTTTATACAATAGGCCCACAAAGTCTATTTTTAAAACTTGATGCCAAATATTTACAGCCCTTTTTTACAAGACAGAAGAACAGTCATCAGGTAAGTTTTTCTCTTGGGAACAACTTCATTTGGCTTTTTGATGTCAGAAGACAATTCAAAAATTTCATTCTATGTATAATGTAAGCATATTATAATATGAACCGTGTACTTTTAATTCCATTAACAGCAACATAAGCATCTAACACTACACTGTTAAAAATATGATGGTAGGTTTCACACACACGCACACAAAAGTAGCTCCTAGTATCTACAACGACTGTGTGGTTAAATGTTTAACCATATTTTTGGTAATAGTTTGACCTTTTTTCATGTTTTGGAAGAAAAAAAAAGCTGAGAAATTTTCCAACTTAATAGCAAAAATATGGTGAAACATTTCACCATGCACTCTTTGCTGCTACCAAGAACCGATTTTTTGGTGAAAGTTAGCGTTACATTTTTAAAAATGTATTTATAAATATGTATTAGGCAGGTAAAGTTCTTTTTACAAGCCTTTGTATTGCTAATTCCTCGCGACTACACTGTTAAAAATTTGGTGCTAGGTTTCACCATGATATTGGTTTGTTTCACCATGATATTGGTTCCTAGTAGCTGCAACGGCTGAATGGTGAAATGTTTCACCTTTTTTTCGGTGTTTGGTTGAACCATTTTTCTAGATTTGGAAACAAAAACCTGAGAAATGGTTCAACCGAATACCAAAAATATGGTGAAACGTTTCACCATTCAGCCGTTGCAGCTTCAAGGAACCAATATCATGGTGAAACCAAGCACAAAATTTTTAACAGTGTATGTTAAATTTTGTTTGAAGATTATTCCATACTTTATATACAAAGACCTTTTATTACCTAAGAAGGATTGTGGCACTTACGTTTCTGGAGGTTTCAAAACTAAAAGCTTACGTAACATATTTTCAAATTAACTATCTTTTTGTCATGTCTAAGAATAAAATAAACGAGAAAACTTAAACAGGGACTGCACTTGCAATGTTTTGTTAAGTGTTTTATGATATTAAAAGGTTTAAAACATACTTTCATAAACACTACTTAAAAAAATTAAGTTTAAATGTGAGATAGGAAATTTTTTAGCCTAATTTTCTTAACTAAATGTGTCCTTAGGTATTGCAAAATTAGATTTAAATTGATGTCTCCTAGATATATTTAAATTTTTAAGGTTGGTATCGCTTAATTGAATTCGTTGCTTTACAAATGGTTCACCAACAACTGGGGAATTTAAAAGATATGATTCTTAAAACCAAAACATCGAAGATCTTCCGAAAATTATATTTACTAAATTAATTATAAACATCAATTTTAGTTTAAATGTCTACATGATTAATTGAATCACTTTCTACCTAATCATATTGGATAATAACAAATTGCCCTGCTTATAACAAATAACTCTGAACTCACCAAAGCAATGAATTCTTTCACATAAGTCAGTGGTTTATATATACGTTGCGTGTCCCGGGGATTTGGTAATTTTATTTTGTACCAGTATCTCGTAATTTTCATCACGTTATTTACACACACACACAGTTTAAATTTATTTCATGTATCACGTAATACTAATGGCAGTCCAATGGAGGTTGATTCCCCGATAAATGACTTGGTTGCGTGATTAATTTTGCTTGTAGTTTATTGTCAGTTTACAAATCTTGCGATTTGGAATAAACTAGGTTTTAGTTGTCGATGAAATATTGGAATATATTAATTCACTTGTGCCTAATTGCAATCGACGTTAAACTCTCTGATGGATAGCTAATGCCAAAACTCTAAGCTTATTTTGTCTACGTAGGATTAAAAATTTGAATTTTAAAATCGTTAATTCTTTTTTTAATAAAAAAGCCGACAGTCTGTGCCAATGATACCACTCTTTACACAGTAAAATGTTTTTAATTTTACAGAAAAAACCCTATATATTTATAGAAAAATACTGTTATTTTATTTAACAAATATTTTTCTGTAAAAATATGCTGTTTAAAGTAAAAAAGTTTTTTTTTCTCTAACCACTTAAGAGTATTACAGTGGTGGTTAAAAGTGTGGACATTTTTTGAAAGTTTCATTTTTTTCAACTTTGTGTGCTTGTAGAATATAGTAATTTTCACTTATATACAAATATTTATATATAAAATTTAAGGTAATTTAATGTAAAATGTAATAATAAATACAGTATTACAATATCTATATTACAAAAAAAGTTATGCAACTAATAGTAAAATCTATCTTAGAATTGCATTTTTTTAAAGTGATACTTTTTACACAATCAATACTTAGTAGGATAATCCTAACTTTTTTTAAAACAGTTTCACAATGTCTTTTCATCGAGTGAGTGAATGTTAGGAGTTCATCTTTCGTAATCACATGGTGCCAAGAATTAATTATAGCTTCAATAAGTTGTCTTTTATTGGATGAACGTTTTTTTTTTCGTATGAGAATTTTCAAACGTCGCCACAAATTATCAATTTGATTGAGATCAGGGCTGTTTCCTGGCCATGGTAATAGATCTATGCCTTTATTTTGAAACCATGCTTTGCATACTTTTGCTGTGTGGCATGGAGCTGAATCCTGCTGAAAAATAAATGGTGCGTTGTTGGGGAAGAGATCCCTGATGGAAGATATCAATTTTGGTTTCAGGACAGTTTCGATGTATTTTTTGGCATTCAGGATGCCATCAATCACTTGAATTCGGCCCACAATATCTGTAGATATACATGCCCAAATCATGACATTTGTTGGGTGTTTTGTAGTTGCTTGAATGCAATCAGGATGAAGTGCTTCACTTACTCTACGTCTCGCGTATTTTCTACCATCACTACCAAAGAACGATATTTTACTCTCATTGCTCCAGAATACTTGCTTCCATTGATTTTCTGACCATTCAATGTGTTCTTTTGCCCACTTAACTCGTTTTTCGCGTTGCATTTGATTTAAATAGGGTATTTTCCTTGGAATTCTAGTTTGTAGTCCAAATCCCGATAACCTTTCTTCTTATTGTTCCTGAATTTACTGCAATACCCGCTGCATTCATTTTACATCTAATGGCATCTTAGGAAATTCTTCTATCCTGAAGTCATAGCAGTTTAATTTTTCTATCGGCAGTAGCACTTGTGCATTTTTTTCAGCCTGTAATGTTAACATAACTTTCGGACACCAGAACAAGTCACTGAACCACCAACTTGTCTTGCAATTTCAGCATAAGAGAGGCCATTTTCTCTCACTATGACAATTCAGCTTCTTTTTGTAGATGTCCAATTAGTTCTTCTTGTTGATGACATTGTTTAAAATTAAATTACATAATTAAAAAAGACTTTAAATATTGTAAAACAGCACTACTCTGTTTAATTGTACTAGTAAGCATCATTCCGCAAAATGTAAATGTAAGATATATCTTACTATTAGTTGCATAACTTTCTTTGTAATAAAGATATTGTAATATTGTATTTATTATTAAATTTTACATTAAATTACCTTCAATCTAATATATAAACATTTGTATTTAAGTGAAAATTAATATATTCTACAGGCACACAAAGTTGAAAAACATAAAATTTTCAAAAAATGTCCACACTTTTGGCCACCACTGTAAGCTGCAACCAAACAATCATTTTCTCAGTTGTGCGCCGAAACAGATCAGTTGGGAGATCCTTGGTCAATGGGCAGTGAAAATGGCCATTAACCAAGGATCTTGGTTTCAAGGACCTTGGTCTTGGTTTCTAATCTTCCCTTCTTTTTTCTAATTTTACGGTATTTTTCTGCACATCAGCAGACAGTTTTTTCTGTAAAAACAACCCTTTTTTTTACAATATACAATATATAGACGGCCCATTGGGAAAACTGCATCGTTAAAATTTTCCGTTGTTCCATTGACTAAATTCTCCAATGACCACCATTTTCAAAAAAACAAAATTACATTTACAATTGAATAGCTAAATGTATAAAGAGGGGGAGGCAGGGTCCAGTCCGTACAAATAATTTTCCTTACAAGCTTCTTCTTTTACTAAAGTGGCGAAAGGAAGAAACGTTGTGGGAAATTCTTCGACGGACTTCACCCCTTTTTTACTTTTAGTGATTCGACTCTGCTCCTCTCAAATTACTCATTAATTATGACCAGTGGGTATCATTTTATAAATTATAATTATATTTATAGTATGTTATATTTATTAATATATTGTAATGAAACTTCGGTTGAAAAATTCAAATTTGATCTAAACTGCGATGTTTTTTCCGCAGTTCCAAATTTATGAATCCTCCCGGGAAAAGTACTTGATTGACTTTTACATGGGTCACCCTGGATAAATCTCCAGAAATAAAATTGTTTTGGGACCGCTAGAGTAGGTCATTTCACCTTTGTGACTCTGAAATGAGTTTGCTCCATCATCTTCATCTATCTTAGAAATACGTCTGTCGGGAACGAATCTATTCGGAAAAACTTAAACTCTTAAAATAAAACCTTTCCATTTTTTCAATGGCCATTAAATATATTAATTCTGTAAACGTAATGGTTTAAAAAAATTAAGGTTAAACATGAAACTTTTAAATAAAAATGTGTTATAAACGAATAAAACTTTTTGCGAGTAAGGTACGAACATTTCTGTTTAAAATATATTATGATAAAATTCGTCTTTTGAAATTTCTTATTTATGGGAAATTTTCTCTTATTGCGTTCATTAGACATTGGTGTTTCCTTTAATGATTCTTGTCTAAATTTTTTTATATATTTAAATAAATAGTTTATTCAGATAAAAGTTTTCTAGTAAAACTATTATAACGTTACCCAAAATCCCTTCGTAAAATTAATATAAGTCTTAAACACCCATGAAAAACAATTACAAATAAGAACATTAATAAATCTAACAACAACTAAGAAATCAGCAAGGCTCTTTAATCAATAGAACAAAACATTTATCGCTGAAAGAAAAAAAAATCGATATCTCAATCCTTATTGAAATATGGCCCGCTTTTTTGGGTAGATTTAATCCCTGCTGAGAACAATCAAGAGAATTCGGTCATCAAAATTCTTGCCATTATTCTGGAATACCGATAAATGGCCTGATCAGAGATGTTTACCAGGAAGATGAAAGATCTCCTACTCGATTGCATATGCCCATGGAGGTTAAATAAGATGGAGTGGCTGCCGATAGAAAAACAATGCCAAAACCGGGGTTCCAAGTGAAGTCATGTCGCCTTTTTATGCACCCCAAGATACCATTTGGCGAGGGAATTGGCGCTATTCTTATGAGGAATAGCTGTTTCCGCCACACTGTCCAATGAGAAAATTTATTTATCTATACTATTAATGTTTAACTGGGTATATGTCTGAAATCTATCTTCGCCTGAACACCAGAACGTAGAGATATGGGAAAGATGACAAAATATACCCAGAATGGAACGGGAAAGGTATTACGCTACGTTAAAAGTTTATGCATGCTTTCGCTTGAAATTTCTGGTTTTTTAAAAGTCGATCTTATGAATTCAATACCTTCACGAAGACTTTGTAAACACCATTAATACCTTCATTCCCGCATAAAAACGTTAACTTTTTACCGTTTTTTTAAATTCGTTTTTCGTGTAATTTAATTTGTCCTATGCAAATTGTTTTGCGCATTCATCTTTATCATTTGTCTTATACTTCGTTTACTCAGATAATCTTAAGCATAACGCTCATTTTTGCATGGCAAATGTTCTTGTCAAACGTCGTCAATGAGTTAACATGGAATCAAACGTTATCTACAATAATAAAAGAGAGTCTGTCTGTCTGTGGATCGTAAAAGACCTACTTATACTGCCCTCAGATACTCGAAATTTTTAAGATAGATTCCCTTTAATATCAACGTGTGCACCTGAGGCTTAGTTTTTTCATATTCGTTCCATTTTTAGAGAAAATTCTAATTTTCTGAAAATAATACATCATTTTCGCTCAAATCCGATCATTTTTTCCCTTTCGTCTTGCCATTCGACAGAAGAAACACCAGAAGAAATTAAAACGAACACAAAAATTAATTAAAATTGAAATTGCTTTTATTTTCTTGCCATTACCTTCAGTAACTAAATTAATGATTTGAAAAATAATTGATCGTGCCAATGAGCTAAATGTTTAAAAAAACACACAGAATGGAGGTTTTGACGTGAAATAACATCGTTATACAATTAGGGTTAATTTTGAATTTATCAGGAAAATTGCGATGGCAGTAAGTTCATATTGAGGAAGATTTTTGTGATTTGAGGATGTGCATTTTATAGTGATGTATTTTTATTTTGGAATTTTAAAGCAATATAAGTAACGGGATTTTATTCTTTATAATGGACGGACCAAAGGCAAAGCTTATTATCCTATAGCAAATTAAATGACACTCGTATTTGGATAGATTTGATATTCTTTTAGTCCATGCGAAGAACGGGTATTTATTTGCTAGTTTATAATATAAAATAACAAATTTAAATTAAATATAAGCATGTGGCGAGTTAAATTGGTATTATTTTAATTGGTATACATTATTTAGTTTTTAGCTTTTAAGAGTGGTGTTATTATAAGCTTTATATAAAAAAAAGTTTGATTTGTGAAATACATTTTTGAAATATTAGAGAAAATAAGACATATAGATGAAGTTTTGCAATGGTTTTCTTTAGAAAGTTTTATTTTTAATGCGATTTTACTAAGTTGAATATGGTTGGAAAGTAATTTTTCTGTGGGTTTTAAAACTGATTTCATCCGGAAAAACGCCATTCCTACTTTTGTATATAGGGTTTTGCCACGACGTATTTCACCTTAATAATTCATTGTTGTAAGAACATGAAGCTAAGGCCCACATATACATCTAAGTTACTTGATGGATGTTTTAAAAAAAAAATGCCGATTTTACTGAATATCAAATTCTACTTAGAAATATTATTACGATTTGATTTCCATTTAATGCGAGTTTGATAGTTGGCAGTTTTTTCCTTTTTGGATACAGCTGTGATATAAAGGTCGGTATGTCCTTGGCAACTTTTGGCGATTGCGAAAAGTTAAAGAATGCTTGCTCGACTAACTAAGTTTTGTTAAAGTAGAGTGTTTATCTGATTTGTCAAGTTTCAATACTTGGTAACGTATAGTCATCATCAGTTTAAGAAGGGTCGCACTATTATAGTTGTTTGCTGGTTTATATAAAAAATGTGAAAGAACAAATTAGGATTGTTTTATAAATCTGCCTATACATCTGAATAAATCTTCAGTATTTGTTCTTAAATGGCCGATTGCTCAAGATTAACAACATGCGTTGCATTTTGATATCCGAGCGATTTGTTTTATTTTAATTTCGTGGTATATACCTCGCGTCATGTCTCAAGTCATCAAATGTCTTCGCTTTGGTCTTGGGATGCATGATAGTGACTTGGCGACTTTCCAACACGACGGATTTACATTTTTTCGCCAAGCTTCTCCATCCCATTTAACCTCCCATTCATATGTCTGTTCTTAGAAAGTATATTCTCTAAAGTATATTCTTCTGGCTAATCTCGGCAGGAGGTTTGGATTCTTGTTGTCCTGTATTGGATTTGTAAATTAGATTGGGGTCTTGCTGTAATATTGATGATTTCAGTTAGGCTTTGATGTCAGTTTCATTAGTTAATGGGAAGATCTTTAATTTATAATGCTTAGATGTTGTTTTTGCACAAGTGTAGTAGAAGGAGATGGATTACTTTAAATAATAATTAAAAAAAATTTCTGAAATAACTGGGAACATTTTTGGCAAGCGATTTTTGTTTTAAAATGAGTTCAATGAAACAATGCCATTTTTATTTTATTGGTTACTTATTTTGGTTACAAGGAATAACTAGTCAAATTGCCAAGCGAAGCAAATTTTTAATTACTATATAACACTAAAAGTTATATAAATGATAATGAATAAAAAATTTAAACAATTAGAAGAAAGGAAAAAGTATTAGGTACGAATCTAAAAGTAAGGAGTATTTCATTTAAAATAATAAAAAGCAACAGAGAAATATTTATTTATATAAAATCTATTCAGACCTTATCTCATTTCTTTTACGCTGAAGTCCAAATTTATTAAATTGAATAAAAGCCTGTTATTATTCTTGTTTGGAATTTTTTAAATGCGTATATTTTCTCTTTTTTTTTATTCGAAAGAACTTTTAAAAATGAACATTAGGTTTTTGAAAAGATGGAGATGTCCGTCCCGTTTGTCTGTACTCACTTTCGAATTTAGTTCTAATTAGCCTTTTTTAAAATTCTTTTTTTCTATTAAAGGTATAATAGAAGAGACCGACTTACCTTTTTCACATTGAGTTCGTAAGCCTGTACTGTACGTCTTTCTATCTGTCCATACTCTTTCAAATGCTATTCTAACTGTCACTATTTCCAAATTTTTTTTTTGTGTTTGAAATATATGACACCAGAGACCTGTCTTTTACATTTTTTGTATGTTCTTCCATTTTTCTGTTCGTCCATCCATTTGTCTTTCTCTCAACTTCCGTTGCTATAATACAATTTTAAAAAGTATTATTTTTTGTTTGAAAGGTATGACGTCAGATAACTATTTTTTTTATACATTTACTGCCCATTTGTCGGTCCATCCGTCTTTCTCAACACATGTCCGTACGCCCTTTTATCAACTTCTTTTCTAACCGACTGATTTTTAAAGTTTTCTTTGTTAAAAAGATATGCCACAAGAGACCTATCTTATACATATTTTTTTATCCGTACGCCAGTCTATCCGCACTATAAGAATTTCTGTAAGTATTACAGTAAAATGGAAGTAGGTTATTTTAGTTATTTTTGAACATCTTGTTTTTTTAATCCAATTTCATTGACGTTTATTTTTCATGTATTTCAGGGAAGTGAATGTGGCAGTAGACTATCTCAAGATTTTGACCAAGAATGGTATAATTCAGCCCAACCATGCCCTTGTTTTGAAGAATCACAGTAAAAGGACATCTTTAAACAAATTATTTCGCTGTTGTACCTTGTAAAAATTTCTAATTTTAGCAAATTCGTTTGTTTGTAAAGTGGTTCATTGAATTTATTGAAAGTCAGGCATCATTTTTATTCGAAATATTGTTTTGTTTCACTTGTAGTATGTCTGTTGGTAAATAAAATTCAAAATTACAATAAGGAAAAGGTTTTCATGAATAAAAAGCAAAAGAGTCAATTCCGTAAATAGCATGTAGGAATTTGTGCCTTTAAATAACTATTTTATTTGTTGTTTTAGGCTTATATTAAATTAATATTTATGCATGTAATAAAAGCTATTTAAGGCTTTTTTCGAATTGTAAATACTTCAGCTAAGTTTTCTATATCAATTTTCTTTCATTTCTGAAAAAATAATTTGTACTTCGAATTAAATACGTATAGTAAATTTTAAAATGAAATTTCTAGAAACACTAAAAGCAGATCATATTCTTTAAACAATTGATAAGGATTTTTTTGGTGAAAACATATACTACGGAACTGTAAACCAAAAGTTCCCTTTCAAGAGAACAATGACTAAGTTTCCGATAGAAAAACCAAAATAGTCCAATCGTGTTCCTAAGCATTGTCAATTTCTTAAACATTGATAGTGATTTTTGAACTAGTGAGGAAGAAACAATCTGCACTAGAATTAAGTTTTTATGTCATATTATTTCAGGAAAAACCAATGATCGTGTTCCAAAATGCCAATTTCATTAACTAAAATCCGCAAATAGCAATTTCAATTTGATAATATTTTATAACTTGTCTGACTTGTTATTTCGAAGCATTGGTTACTGTATAATGTTGTACTATGCTATTTCTGCTCAAATCATTTCAAACACGTCCGATATTAAAAGGTTTTATGTATTTATAGATATATGGATGATTTATGATCATTTATAGCGATTCTTTTGGAATTTGGCATAAAGGATTTAATTAACGAACTTAAGTAGATCTATAAAGTGTATATGTAAATATATTTTTAATTTATTCCGTAGCATAATTTACTATATATTAAAAGGAATTATGATTACTGATCTATTAGTATCACCAACAATTTACCATTATTTCCGATTAATGTAATGATGTTACAACTGGTAAGAATGAGAATATTTCAGCATAAATAAGATTTGTACTTATAAATGTTTTCCAACCATGCAAGAGGATGAAGTTTGTTTGTTTTCTGATGTTAAGATGGCTTAGTGGCCGATTGAATTTCGGCATTGGCGGCTTTTGGCGAAGTTGAAAATTTAACGTAGGGTAGCTATTCCCATCCAGTTGTATGGGTAAGGGTTAATTTGAATTATCGTCGCACTTGAGCTACACACGAGGGCAATTGGAAACTGGAGTCGTAATTTAGAATCACAGTCAAGTTACGAGCCGACACATGAGTAGGTACCCAATGCGACTTTTAAGGGCGACATCGTACGCAGCGTCGGGAATTTGGAGGAAATTTAAAGTGCCCTTTCTCTACAAGGGGTATTATTCGTCGGACATTTTTTGGCGGCACGAGCCCTTTATAGGTCGGCAGTTATTTTGGCGATGCCCGGACCTGAACCTGGGACCTACCGCATGCAAGGCTAAAGTCTCTACCGACTGGGCCCCCCAGCCCTATCGAGTTGTATGAAATATGAAGTGGAATGTTTACCACATTTGGGCAGTTTAGTTGCGCTTATCGTGAAATAGAAACATGCCATTTTATCATAGCTGTTCTGGCAATTTGAACAGGGGCCTATGGGAAAGCCCTCAAACTCCTGGAAGGCATGGATACAATCAACCCCTCATATCAGAATGGGAAGACCCCTAATATCAGAATAGGAGGAGATTATAATATCCTGATAGAGTGGACCAGTGGATAGGGGATCACTTGGTATAAAATAAAAGTTTACATAAAAATATACTAATTAGGGTTATTAAGGGTACACCCTTGCAACGCCGGGTTTATAAAGCTAGTTTACTATAGTTTTGACTTATGATTTCAATGTTTGAGTAAATCGAGTTTAGGTCACATTCCGATTTAGATTTTTTGTTCTTAAACAATAACTATTTTCTACGCTTGCTTTTCTTGATAGTTTCAGCAAAATGTGGACTTTTTATATGTTTGGAGGTAACTATTTCAAAGTGATAGGGTTCACTTTGAAAATCTGCATGTGATACTGGTTCCGTTTACTATACCTGATTTGGAAATAGACTAGACAACTAGCGATGACGTCATAGACCAGAAACTGAGTATGAAGCCATTTAATGGAAATTAAAAGTGTAAATACGCAACCTTTAAAATCAATATATTAACGGATTAGCTAATGTAAAATGCTATTATTTTTAAGTTAACACCTGTTTAATGAAATGACATTCTTTAATAATTGGGTGTGACTCTAATATTGATAAACAAAAGTAAGTGTTTTGAAAAAGATTTTTTTTATGAAAAATATATTTTGGTGCATTTTCCAATCCTGTACCTTTCAGTTATTCTCTTCAATAAATTCATAGCCATAATGAATTTTACTATATTTATAAGAAAACTGAGCAATAAAATGTACTGAATATATGTGTGTGTGTAAAAGGAAAAAATATGTGCTAACGCATTAGTCTCTGAAATAAATTGACTGCCCAAGTACGAATAGTTAGAGGAGATGCGCGTTGCTAGGTTCACAGCCTTTAAATGTAATAATATTTTGTTACAAGCGTTGTTACTTATATGAGTATATTTTAATACCAATCGCCTTTATTTAAATTACCTGTAAGTATTTATTGAGAAGCCTGTGGTAAGTTGTATATGTAAAAAAAGTTTTTGGTAGCAAAAGTAAAATATTTTCCTCCTCTTTCATTGATTTTTGAAAAGTAAGTTCGAAAATGTTCATTGATCTCTCTGCTTAAAACATATCTGGCAAGCTCATGTATCAAATTATATAAAAATTAAAACTAATTTCTGTGCAAATTTTAAAATAAAACAATTTCGCATAAAATTGCAATGTCTTGTCATAGAGCCATGACCCTGTAGCAAAACAAAGCCATTTGCATCTGTAATAGGCTGTCAAAATTTATTTACTAGTGGAATTATGTTCTGTTGTGATTAAAACTATCTGGTAATTCAGCAATACATACAATAAAAGAAGAGTTGTAATTCATTGAAATAACTGGTTATTTATCATTAATTTTTTACTTGTGAAAGGTAAACAAAAAATACAAGTAAAAAAAAGTACAATTTTTAAAAAATTTCATGTAAAGAGAATAACTTCCCACTATTAATATTTAT
Organism: Oedothorax gibbosus; assembly: GCA_019343175.1. Classification (NCBI taxonomy): domain Eukaryota; kingdom Metazoa; phylum Arthropoda; class Arachnida; order Araneae; family Linyphiidae; genus Oedothorax; species Oedothorax gibbosus. The sequence goes on from CM033270.1 coordinate 25,199,901, forward strand.
GTAACTGAAATAGAATCCATCTCCACACATAATTCATTTACCATTTCACCGAGAAACTTCCAAAAAAGACACATTCTAGAGCAACATGAACTCATCTAATCAGGGTGATATAATATGATTATCAAATGAGTGATTACTCACCCACAGTGCGAATGCGAACCTTTTAAAAAACACAAAAACCTTAGATTTTCCACATTTAAACATGTGTACGTGACATTTTGGTCATTCTTTAAGTATTCTTTGATATTTATTCCATCCTTACCACTACAAGTTCGTTTTTTTTATGTGTGTCACGTAGTGTTTGAATGGTTCCCGTGTGCGTTTAGTCTTAAAGAGACGGGCTAGATATTATTTTTCTATTGCCGCTTTTATAGTTTCGGTAAACATGAAGTTTTTTGATAAACATGATCTTTTTTTACGAAAATTACTTTTTTTTTTGAAATCGTTGTTTCATTTTTATGTAGTCAGTTCATGCGCTTATATCAATCCACGTTCTTTCTCAGTGTACTTACGTATACTTGTATATTTATAATAGTAATGAATTATAAATTTCTTCCTCGTCTTTTAGAAACATATCTGAATTGTTTTTGTATTCCTCAATATTAAACGAACATTCTTAGCGTAACTAACTAAAACATGTAGCGTAAAAAGTTAGTAAATTTCTTGTCATGCGCCGTGTTATACATGTATTGTACATGTGACAAATATTGTTGGAGTGTGGTACCATATCAGTGACGATAAATTAAATTTTAATAAATTTTTAAACAATTTACACGTTATGATGTTATCAAGACGATTATAGCTAAAAGCATTCAATTATACTTCTATAACGTTTCTTAAATAATAAGTTTTTAAAAATACTACACTAATCAAATGCTTACATATTTAATAATTAATACATCCAATTAAAACATTAAATCTAATTGGATTTCTCACAAGGTTCAATCTCCCAAAGGTTCAATCATGAGAAAATGCAGCAGATAGATTTTTGCTTCCCTAAAAACTGTGTCTCTTAATATTGACTTAAAAAAATCGAGGTTTATGTATTCATTTATGAAACAGCTAATTTGCTTGCGACCATTTTCTATTCTGATTCTCGTAGCAATAGAGATAACAATTGTAACCCTATAATGAATGAAAGAATTACACGTATTATAAAGCCATTTAATAATGTCTAAAATCGAAAAATGTCTTATACCGCCAATGTAAAAAGGTTAATTAAAAATGTAATGGTTCATTCAAATGATTTATAAATCTAAGTTAACGTGATGTGTTACATCATGTTATGAAAAGTTACATTGTACAAGTAATATGTTACGCATTTAATTTGCGTAAATAAGAGAATTATTCGATGCTAAATAATTAAAAACGATTAAAATATTTTTAAAACTAAAAAAATGTGTTCTTTGCATTTTATATTATACTAGCTTTATAAACCCGCCGTTGCACGGGTGTACCCTTACCCTTACTAACGGTGATTTTTTTATGTAAACTTATTTTATACCAATTGATCCCCTCTCCACTGGTCAGCACTCCATCAGTATATTATAAATTCCTTACATTCTAATATCAGCATTCATTTTTAAAAGAAGAAGTCCGATTGTATCCAGGCCCTTCTAGGAGTTTAGAGGGCTTTCCCATAGGCCGTGTTAAAATTTCAGATTAGCTATAATATAATGACCAGTTTCTATTTGCCCTCCTACACCCGAAAATGCCCAAAATGGGGTAAACATTCCACTCCATATTCGACCACTCGACAGGGCTGGGGAGCCTAGTCGGTAAAGACGTTCGCCTTGCATGCGATAGATCCCAGATTCGGCCCGGGCATCGTCAAAATGACTGCCGACCTATAAACAGCCGGCCCATGCAGCCAAAAATGTCCCGTGTCCCGAATAATACCCCGTGTGGTGATAGTGCAGGTTAAATACTTTTCAAAGTCCCGACGTGGCTTACGATGCCGCCTTTAAAAGTTGCATTGGGTGCCTACTCAGGTGTCGGCTCGGCACTTGACTGTGGTTCTAAATTAAGAAGCCCGTGGCAAATAGCCCTCGTGTATAACTCTAGTGCGACGATAATCCAAACTAACCCTAACAACTGGATGCGAATAGCTACCTTAGATTAAATTTTTAACTTCACCAAAAGCCGCCAATGCCAAAATTCAATCAGCCATTATATCATAGCTGTACCAAATAGCTTGTTTCATAAACATAAAGTACATACGCTATACGTAGAGAAAATCGACACTTCTTAGAAGTATTCATCACATATAGAATAGTTAGTGCCTTTACTGCCATGAGAGACATTGTAAATATATCTTCATTTCTTACCATTTGTAAACATCTATTAAATAAAACATATATTTGCAAACAGATTAACAAAAAATCAAAAGATTTAAATTCAATAAATAAAATAAAATAATAATATTCAAATAATCATCCTACAAATTAAACTCACGTGCTGTTACGTGCTTATACCTAATTTTCGTTCTTGCTGAACGCGCTGAAATTTCTTTTAAATTGAAATAAACAAGTAGGTTTGTTACAGAATCTGTCACTTAAACCGCTTCCACACAACATTTGTGCTCAACAGGAAACAAACGATTTATACACCTCAGAAAGAAATTCGCCAAAAAAAGCCTTTAGCTAGTTGTAATTAAACATTTAAACTATAAATTAATTATTTTCATTAATCTTCTTTCTCAGATTTAATAATTAGACTTTATCGTTTGCTTAATTTGTTTGAAGTTCGAAGAATAATAATGTAATCTTTTTTTAAATAAATATCTTTTTGTCGCCACAATTTACCATTTACATTTCTTTCGAAAATTCACTTATTTATCGTTTGTTAAATTAATTTACAGTTCGAAAAATATATAATTAGTGCAATTGATGCTTTAAAAATAAAAGCGAAACTTTACATATTTTTTTTTATGCTAAGTTAGAATTCTCTATGCATCTTTCTTCATACATATATAATAAACCATCAAAAGAACTCTATTGTGATTTTACAACAATCCAAACTGAATTATAGCGCATAAATAAATTTTTCAAAAATTATTTTATTTTAAATAAAGTTTCTCGTACGTTTAACGAAATGGCAACAGTGAAAATTTTGAACAAAAATGGAATTTGCATGTTATTTCAATGTAGATTAAATTTTTAGTTATTTAAATTTTAAATAAACTTCTTATTAAAATTTTTTAATGAAATTTGGAATGTAGCCTAATCTGATTTTTTGCTTTAAAATGACGTATCCCACTCGTCTGTGGGACTTGTGGATGGCAACAGTGAAAATATGAATAAAAATGGAATTTGCATGTTATTTCAATGTAGATAAATTTTTTTTAATTATTTAAATTTTAAATAAACTTCTAATTTAAATTTTTTAATGAAATTTGGAATGTAGCCTAATCTGATTTTTTGCTTCAAAATGACGTATCCCACTTGTCTGTGGGACTTGTGGTTCTTTCTGTGAAAGTGGGTGACGGACGGACTGAACGATTATAATACCTTCCACTTTTTACGTTATAAACGTAGTGTGGAAGCTAAACAAGTAGGTTTGTAACAGAATCTGTCACTTAACTCGCTTCCACATATTTGTGTTTAACAGGAAAAAACGCGCCAAACACAACATTAATTCTATATTTAACATTTACAAGCTAAATTTGGCTAGTTTCATTTATTTTATTTCGAAAATTCAATAATTATAACTTTTCGTTTGCAAAAATTAATTTATATTTTAAAGAATAAATATGTCATATTCCTCGCTTTTAAATAGAATGAAAACATTTCATATCAACATACATGGATTCCGTAGTGAAATATATTTGACGTCTTTCAAACTGATCGATGTCGCAAAAATAAATTTATTTTAATTTATTGTCTAAAAGAATTAAAGTTTCTCGAGCGATTGTTGCGAATGGCAAATGTGATTTAATTCTAATAAAAACAGGGCCTTTAGCTATTTGTAATTCAAAGTTTTAAACGCTAAAATTAACTATTTTCATTAATCTTCTTTCTCAGACTTAATAATTAGACTTTATCGTTTGCTAAATTTGTTTGAAGTTCGAAGAATAATGATGTAATCTTTTTTAATAAATATTTTTGTCGCCACAATTTCCCATTTACATTTCTTTCGAAAATTCACTTATTTATAGTTTGTTAAATTAATTTACAGTTCAAAAAATTTATAATTTGTACAATTGATGCTTTAAAAATAAAAGCGAAACTTAGCATATTTTTTTTATGCCAAGTTAGAATTCTCTATGCATCTTTCTACATACATATATATAGAACCATTAAAAGAACTCTATTGTGATAATACAACAATCCAAACCGAATTATATCACATAAATAAATATTTTTTCAAAAGTGTATTTTTATTTTAACAAAAGTTTCTCGTACGTTTAACGAAATGGCAACAGTGAAAATATTGAATAAAAATGGAATTTGCATGTTATTTCAATGTAGATTAAATTTTTAGTTATTCAAATTTTAAATAAGCTTCTAGTTTAAATTTTTTAATGAAATTTGGCATGTAGCCTAATCTGATTTTTTGCTTCAAAATGACGTATCCCACTTGTCTGTGGGACTTGTGGATGACAACAGTGAAAATATGAATAAAAATAGAATTTGCATGTTATTTGAATGTAGATAAAAAAAATTTAGTTATTTAAATTTTAAATAAACTTCTAATTTAATTTTTTTAATGAAATTTGGAATGTAGCCTAATCTGATTTTTTGCTTTAAAATGACGTATCCCACTTGTCTGTGGAACTTGTGGTTCTTTCTGTGAAAGTGGGTGACAGACGGACGGACAGACAGACGGACTGAACGATTATAAAACCTTCCACTTTTTACGTTATAAACGTAGTGTGGAAGCTAACACTTTTTACGTTATAAACGTAGTGTGGAAGCTAAAAGCATAAATTCTTATCTTACAATGCTATTCCTATGGCGAAATCGGCTCACGTTTTGCACTCCTACACCCGTTTGGGTTCGAATTTCAAAAAATCGCATCTTAAATGACGAATTCATTACAAAAAGAATATTCTCTTAAAATTTGGTAGCTGTACCTCCAGTAGTTTGCGCTGGGCATTGATACGTGTGTGAGTCAGTGAATGAGTCAGTCAGGAGTTTGCCTTTTATGTATATAGATTCATTCATAAGAGTCGTAGCATAAAAGGTTTTTCCAATTGCTTCTGACTTAATAATTTCCAGTTGATTTATATTTATATAATGTGATTTTATATAGATTTTTATCGTATATTTATTTAACGTTTCTAACTTTTCCTCTCTACCTTAATTTTTTTTTGAAGATGGAATTAAATCATTTTTATGATCATACACTATTACATTTTTCGATTTCATGAATTTACATTATTAAATTTAAAATTCAGCACCGACCTTTTAAAGATTTCGAAACTATTTGCTGAAAATTACAAATAAAAACTTATTTGAATTTGCTTGACGTTCGATTCTCTACATTCGAATTTTGATTTCAGGCTATATTTCTAATGCCTTCCGGACACAATTTGTTTGAGAAATACTCTCGATTCCTAGTAAGATTCTATTTTGGGTTTAAAAGGAAGGTTCGCGCCACAAAGAAGTTTATGGAATGTTCTTATATACTTGTTCATGATGGCATCAGTAACTTCCATTATAGGATATTCGGTTCGGAGGGGTATAAGAGTCTGGAATGTAAGGCGTTTACCTTTAGATTTTCAGATCCTTAGATTGAATGCGATCTTCGGCACTGGCATCATATAAATAGATTGTGTTTTTAAGAAACCAATGAAAAATATCCTTGTAGATAGTTTTTCATGTTATTTCCCTGGTGATTCAATAATGTCGTGATGCTGCATGCGAGACATATCGGTGTGAGATTCGCCAAAATGTAAAGAAAAATACAAAAATAAAGGCTAGTTCAAACGGGAATATACGTATACGGTTAAAAACGGCCAAAGGTGACCCTTTACCGCAACATACATCATGCTTAAAAAAGCTTAGTATTTAAAATAATACATAAAATTATTTGAACAACATGAATAATATTTTGAATTACTTTTTAATTTAAAAGTGATATCTCCTATATATATAAAAGGCAAAGTCCTGACTGACTGACTCACTCACTGATCTATTCACGTACAACGCCCAGCCCAAACTACTGGAGGTAGAGCTACAAAATTTTAGGAAAATATTCTTTTTATATCGTAGGCGTCATTTAAGAAGCGATTTTTCGAAATTCGAACCCAAACGGGTGTAGGAGTGCAAAACGTGAGCCGATTTCTCCATATGAATAGCATTATGCATTGTGTTTTTATTCAATTTTTCTATTTTTAATTTGAAAAAAGAAATATCAACGCGTGCGAAAATTAAGTATTAAAAAAAGCGTGAGAGTTTAATATGTAAGATGGGAATATTTATTTTTCACTGGTTGTTTTGTTTTTTGTGGCAAAGTGTAGAAACAAGCTCATTGGTTTTTATACCGTCACGCGCTCCGAACTGCGATTTCATTGGTTGCTGGTTTTTTGTGGCAAAGTGTTGAAACAAGCCCATTGCAGGATTTCTTAGAAATTAATTATTTAAAATACTTTTTTTTAATAATGCTTCGTCAGATATCAGATATACTCAACTCGATTCCAATTATATTTTCGAATTCAATTCAGTTTGGCAGTTTCGAAAAAGATGGACTATTATAAACTATTTTATTTCTAAATTCTATTCAGTTATGTGGTTCACAAACAGAAATAAAGGTTCAGCTATGATATGGTAGCCTGGTAGCCAGTATATTGATTGGCAATTTTTGGTGATCTAGAAAATTTAACTTTGGGTTTCTATATTTAACAAGTTGTATCGTAAGCAAAGACTTTACAAACAGTAATAAAAGTTCAGCTATGATATGGTAGCCAGTATTGTTATTTGAAAATCCTTATTTTATTTATTGATTATCTTTTGAAATTGTAATACTGGACTAGGCTTTTCTTTGTTTGTGAAACTGTCGATTTAATACAGCTATGATATAAAGGCCGATTGACTTTTGGAATTGGCGCCTTTTGGCGAAGTTGAAAATTTAAGGTAGGGTAGCTATATCCATCCAGTTGTATGGGTTAGGGTTAGTTTGAAATATCGCCGAACTAGAGCTACCCATTAGGGCTATTGGCTTTAGTTAAGTGGAGGGAGCCATGTGACGAGCCGACACCTGAGTTGGCACCCAACGTAAATTTTAAGGGCGTGATCATACGGAGAGTCGGGACTTTATCGGGAAGGATATTTAACGTAAATCCCCTCCACACAGGGTGTTATTCTCCGGCATTTTTTGGCTTTACACTTTTAGGTCGGCAGCTATATAGGCGATGCCCGGACCTGAACCTGGGACCTTTCGCATGCAAGGCGAACACCGGAACCTATGGGAAAGCCCTCTAACTCATGGAAGGGCCTGGGTACAATCGGACAGGGAGAATCAGAATATGAGGCAACAATTGGTATAAAATAAAAGTTTACATAAAAATCACTGTTATTAAGGGTCTACCCGTGCAACGCCGGGTTTAAAAAGCTAGTAAGCTATATAAAAGGTTTGAATTAAGTTTTGTTGGAATTCAACGCATCGCTGTCCATTTCCACAGAATTAAATTGTTCGTTAAACTACTTCTTTCATAAATACAACACAAATATTCAAATTTGGTTTTATATTAGTAGGATATCCAACCTTAAAGGATTAATTTTTGAAAAATATCCAAAGATTTTTAATTATAACAAACTTTTACCACATAAAATATAAAAAGGAAGCATAGAAGAACTGTTATTCAAAAATATGGCTTTCTGGCACTCCTAATTCTATATTTTCTGCTTAGGAGAAAATACGTTCATTATATTTGAATACAAGCAGAAAAATAGCAGTTCTTCAACGTTATACTGTAGGAAATAAGCCCCTTTTCGTCTGAGGTCAAGGCATTGACGCCTTGTGTATTTCGTTGGTTTGTTATTCCATTCCATCTCCGGAGTTGAAGTAACTAAGTTTTTGAAATCCTCCACCAAACTTCAAACTCTAATAAATCCTTTGAGCTGTATTTCTTATATGATACGGCTTATATATTTGAAAGAAGAATATTATCATTTCCTATGCATACAAAACTTTGCATTTAAAAAAAAGTTTTTTTTTACTTATTTTCACTTTTGCATCGAATGAAAGAAGTTTGACAGAAGTTTATTCAACCTCAACGTTTTAAGATACCTGTCGAAATCATGACACTTTCTTAAGTTTAATTGCAGTAGGTAAACTATTTTTAAGTACTTAATGTCAAATAATAATCTTAGGAATTAATGAGTTTTAACTATTCACACTTGGTAATAATTTCGCAAACTGATAATATTTTTATGAATATGTTTTTCAACGTTATTCTAATATGCATTAGATAAATATATATTTTAGTGAGATAAATTATTTAATAGTAGTTTCATAATTTTTGCTAAATGCTTAATGTATAAAAATTTAATGATTATAAGGAGCCAAATCATAATCTTTAGAATTAACGAGTTTTAACTATTAAAACTAGGTAAAAATGTCTTAAATTGAAAATATTGTTAGGAATTTTTTTTCATTATGTTATTTTATTATGCATTACATGCATACTTCTTTGGCGAAATAAATTATTTAGCAATAGTTTTGTAATATTTTATAAATTTTTATTGCATAAAAATTAAATGAATATAAAAAGTCTAGAGATAGTGGTTTTCGAGATTTTTTTCATCACAAAAATGCATGATTAAGTTTAATTACTGGTTATAAGTATGAAAATAAGGTGTTTCTTTTGTTACTTTTAATTTCATTTTCTTAAATTAAATTTTGTGCTTTAAAGTTTAGCTCATAAGAAATTTTGGAATTGCAATGCAAAATTAAAAAAAAAAATATTTTAAGTGAAACTTATTTTTTTATATGAATAGGAAAAAAATTTCCAAAATAATTTTCAATGACGTATAATATTAAAAACCGAGTTTACCCTTATTTGTTTTACATTTATTTTCATTTCACCCATTATTTTTTCGAAAAAAGCCATTAAGAAAAGATTTTCCGAAATTAGGGAAATCGTAAATCCAATGTAAAAAGCTTTTAAATTTAAAAAGATGACGTTTTCATCACCCTCTTTTCGAATAGTTAGAATGTTAGTAAAAAAGCCACTTGACACCAAATCAGTAAAAGATTTTTTAAAATCTTCTAATGACAAGAAAAATATTCTTGATTTTAAAACGTGTTACGAAAGCAATTTTTTTCTTAAAAGAGCAGCTGAACGATTTCGCCTCAATTAGAAAACATAATGGGAAAATATTCACATTTCTAAAATTTGCTTTATGTGTGGGAAAACTCTTCAAAAAGCTTTTAACAAGTCCCAGACGAAAATAGTTTTCACGCCATTTCTAAATTAAACCCGTGTTTAAGATCCAATAATGTACCAATTGCATGACGTCGACCATAATTGTTCCCCGGTTTTAATGTGTATTTTTAAGCAGGTTTTATAAAGTAAAAATTTGATTGGCTGCCTACATTAGTTCTAAATTTAAACTTTTCATGTTTTTAAAATGACATTTTCTGAACGTACCAGGAAAAGAGCGGAATAGCAGGATTTTTTCGCAAGATTTCGAAATAATTTTTTTTAAAAGTCGTTTTTTCAAAATTTCGGGGTGGTTTTAAATTTTGAAAAACATATTTTTAAAAATTATTTTTTAAAATCAGATTGGATATAAAAACTTAATATAACATTGCAAAATTAAAAATATGATGGAAACATAATTTGTAATAAAAAATATAATTTGTATAAGTTGTATAATATAATTTGTAGGATATTTGAATAAATAAGTGTGGTCTAAAGTACTGGTAATAAAATGTAATTAATTCAATATCTTTAAAACCGAATGTGTTATGGACTCGTGACTTTTACCTACTATTTTTTTTTCTTCTTTATTTTTTATTACTTTTTATTTATTTAATTTTTAGTACATAACTTGTGCTTTCAAAGTACATAATCACGCACTTTTCGGAATAAAAATAATAATTTTTTCTACAAATCTTAAAGTCCAATTTTATTACAATATTACTAAATATTTGCGTTTCATGGTTAGAATGGTTAGAACAACCATTAGTTGTTATTTTTTCTAATTTAGTTTTTTTCTGCAAATTACACAAATTCTCATTTTGTAAATTAATGCTGCATAGCTTTCATTCTTTATGTCTTAGAAAGTTGCCTTTTTATTAGATATTCATTATGCTGAAAACCATGTTGACATTTGTCCCAAATAATACTATTTTTAGTTATATTAAATCAAAGTTTTATAATAATCAACTGAGAGGTATTCCATTGATAAAATCAGGTACAAACATTTTAAGTAAGCCAGAAAGTTTTAATAACTAAAACTTCATCCTTTTCTTTCCTTATTTCTTTTTCTTCTTGAGCATTAACATAGATTTTGATGCATCCCCCTAAATATTTATTCATACATATTCTACCTGTGTACTCATCCATTAATCACTAAGAATAATTATTCCAAGAAAGGTGAGCAAAAAGTTATTATTTTCCACTTTTTGGCATGTACACGGATATTATGCTAATCCCGTTCTTTACATGCTCACAAGGACTATTTATAGCAGAATGCCACGCGTTTAGTAGCTCCAGAGAACCTCATGAATTTCACATTAGCTGCGAATTTCGAAATCTTAATAAATAACTTACGAATGGCATTATGTATTAGATCTCTTACAACGCGCGTGTGGATTTGGCGCCATTTTCCCACCGTCACGACACTAACTTCGACCGCGTGGTAGAACTTTTCAATTACGTTTAGGTTTTCGTGCGTGGCATCGGTAATTTTCTGACGAAAAGCTGACCAACGATCTATAATAGGCAACGTATATCCCGCTTAATGTTAAGAAAAGGGGCTGGGGAGCCCAGTCGGTTAGGTTTGGTCCCAGGTTTGGGTCCGGGCATCGCCAAAATAACTTCCGATCTATAAAAAGGCCCGGATAGTGTACGTTATATATGCTCCGAAGTACCAACGCTGCGTACGATGTCTTCCCTAGCGTTGGGTGCCTACGCAGGTGTCGGCTCGTCACTTAACTGTGGTTCTAAATTATGACGCCCTTCGCCAATAGCTCTCGTTTAGCTCTAGTGCGACGATAATTCAAACTAACCTAATGTTAAGAAAATACGAACAATGCCAGATTCCTGGAGCTAATTTTTGTTGGGTTTTTTGTCCATTCTTGACTTTTGGTGCCGGATAATGATTTATCATCGCTCTTTACCATTAACGTTTGATGATTTAGTTTTAACCTCATCCCTAAATAAGGGAAGCATGGACTTTCCACGTGTGTCAGATGTATACAGATAAAAAATCCTGAAAAGCGTGGCTTTTGCGTACCATAGTTTGCGGACACCTCTCCCCCCGTCACTGAACCGTAGCAGTAACTAAAATAATTTATTAAGATCGTCCCGTTCTGCTGTTGTATGTAAAGAAGGTTTTGATTTTTTAATACATATAATGATAAAACTATATTATCTAGTTTTAACTCTAGTATACAGATACAAAATTTTTAATACCAGAACACACTTTCTATTTATTTTACTAATTTTGGTTTTCATCCGAAAATTTAGAAAGAAAGTAGAATAGTGGTTAAAATAATTTTCTGTGGCACTCAATGTAAGCATTATATATTTTTAACGATCCCTTTAGAAGAGACACGCCTTTCATGTCTTCTAAAGAAGTCTATCTCTCTCTTTCCACTATTCCTCTCACATGCCCCTCCCTTTAAGTGGAAGTACCACCGTTTGCATCTGCCACGTGTGCAATCACCACACAATCTGAATAAGGTCCCTTTTTTGCTACTGCCCATGCTTGTCTCGTCCAGCAAATTGGCGGACTAGACACAAGTTGAGATCCATTGAAACATAAGAGATATTTAAAATTATATATATTTTGATGCTGACCACCAGTACATTGGTCAAACCAAAGATATTTATTGAGGATGGCAAGCCTAGATTTGGAAACCTGAATGTGGACAAACCTGGATGTGGGCAAACATGACTACAGTAATTACTCAGGTCACGTGAGTTGGCGAAACTTCTCGGCACGTTTTCAAGGCCAGATACTGAACATAATTAGATAATTTGTTGCATAAGTATTGATATTTTAATGTGATTGTAATGCATATACGCCAAAAAAGATTTAATGTGATCGCATATCACTGTAATGGAATAAAAAAATGGAATTGATCATGATATAGTTTACGCCAAAAAAGAGATAATCCACCAAACATAGTATCCTTTATTGCTTATTCAGCAATCATTTTAAATCCAACCAACTATTTTTACTTAAATTTAGATGCTTGGCTTATTTTATTCAGATCGTTGGGCTTACGTACGGAATGGATGGTTGATGATTTTGAGCCCCATATTATTATTCTGTGTCAGTGTGTAGTTTTGTAAGCTGCAACACGGCATAGAGAGAATTAATGGCCTGATGGTAAACAAATACGGTTGAATAAAAAGGAGTTTTGTAGAAAATAATTTCCTTCCTTCCTTTTATGGGAACACTCATAAAACATACAATGTGTCCGTTATGACATCTTAAAAAGGATGAAGGAAAAAGGTTTTGTTCTGTTGTTTCAATCGTGTCATTTGTATTTTCTTAGTCGAACCTTCATTTTTAGACCTCTCGATATAGCAACCTCTTCGTTATAAAGACCGTTTCGGGAACTCCCAATTGTTTTACCATCGAAATAGTGTTAAAGATTACTCGGAAAGTAAGCAGTTTCTCAAAATCGATTCCTTTAATTAAGGGAAATAGTAGTAGCAGTTTTGCTGCCTGAATATTTTCGTTTATTGACGCCATTTTTAAAATGATTTTTTCTTCGTTTCAGAAGAGAAAATTTCCTTTAATTGACATCATTCCCGTTTGAATTTTTCTTTGTTTTGGGGAAAAAATACTCTCTTCAGGAAACCCCCGTTTCCCCGATAATTCAGAGTATATTTATCATTATTAACAGCACAAAACCTTTGCAGGATGGCATGGTTTTGAGCCCGGGATTTACTAACGATCGTGTCTTTCTGACTACTGGATCGAATAAGAATTTTAAGAAGAGTCGTCTGAAGTTCGCATTTCAATGTGGAAAAGTTATGGAGATGCTTATTCCCAATATGTGTATCTATCGGTCAAATAATTGCTTTAATAGATAGATCTTAAAGTTTTAATTTTCTCTGTACATTTTTCACGAAAAGTCATATTTGTCAGATTGAGTAATTTTTGCATTCAAAGTGAGTGGGGTATAATATGAAGGAAAAAGAGATGAACTAGAACTTAGAATACTATTTCGTACTGACATTTAATAAATTTCAGACAGTTTCAATATTGGCTCAATCTGCATAGTTAAAAAATGTGCTAACGAATCAATTGAAAAGAAGCAAATTTTTGCAGTATTTTGTGCCAATCATCATTTAATCCCTTTGTACACCCTATTTACTCTTCACAATCTTTTTATTGTTTTGAAAGATTATTACTAACAAATTACTGTATCAACTGATTTCAACCAGAATAGGTTCAAAGATTAGAAAAGTTTCAAAAGTAACACTTTTGACGGTGTGAACGAAATATATTTTCTGTTATGGTATTTTAAAGTGTTAAATTTCAGTTGAAAGTTTTCTTTTCTTCTATTAAAATATGCAAGGAGAACGGCGAGAGTTTGAAATTGGTTCTCCGTATGATTTTGGAAAATCCGCCCAGTCGCAATATATTTACTTTAACAGTACCTTGAATCTCGTAGAGGCGTAAATATTGTTGAAAACAAATGTATATTTTCCGGAATAAGGATAATACCTTACAATGTGTTTGTACTTTACCATGTGTTTATTGACAACGGTAAACCAGTAAATTGATTTCTAGTAGGGTAACGAGTACAGTGATTGGCACCCTTACAGTGATTGGCCCCCTCTTTCATTATTGAAAATAATAAGATGTTAAAGGCGTTAAAGCCCAAAATGTTGTTGCCAACATGACAAACGTTAATGGCGGGAATTTTAAAAACCTTTGTCACACCTATTTTGGGCTTTAACATCTTATTATTTTCAATAATGAATGAGGGGGCCAATCACTGTGAGGGTGCCAATCACTGTACTCGTTACCCTACCTTTTGTTTAGGTTTTATTGCAATCATGAAAATTTAGCCAACTTTGAAGATATTCCCAAAACAGCTCCAAAGCAGCTCTACCGAATGCATGATAACACTTTACTGTAACAATATTTTTGAGGATGCTGCTTGACAAGGTGTTCATTAAACTTATAAATAAGCATAACCGAATAATTATTATTTCAAACATAAAAAAAATTGAAAAAAATATTCTTTCTTCACCAGTATGAATGTTCATTTTTGAACTAAGACAAGTTGGAAAAACATGCCCCATTGGAAAACGCGCCTTGGGCTCCCCTAAATTTTTAATGTGTTTGTTTTCTTGGATTGAAACACTTATTTTTGCCTTCTTTTTACCCCAGTACAAAGCTTAGACAAGACAATTTAATTTCTTTGATTTTTTTTTATCAAAAAGCAATTTCAAAAATTGCTTTTTGATACAACAAAATAATGGATACGTTACGCCTCAGGCCTTATTGCTGGTTTTCCTGTAAAGTTTTCGTTGCCATCACAGATCTTTTAAAAATATAGTACAATACAGAGTTTTACGTGAAAGACACGTTGTTTAAATTGTTTTATATTTTCTTATGACTCAGCTTTTCTTAATTTGGGGCTTAAGCTCAAATTCATTTTCAATGCCTTATATTTGAAAATAATTTATATAGAAAATGAAATTCTTTTCGAAAATGAAAAGTTGTTTTTAATATAAATATTTGGGATATCAAATAACAAAATATAGAAATACTTTAGATATTTTATAGCACTTTTACTCCTCTCTAACTAGTTATTAAAACTAAGATTTTATTGGTAACCACATAAAAAATTATTTTCTTAATTCAAAGTTACATTAGTTAATGCAATATCATGAAACATTTAATCTATTGTTCAAATTCTGTGCTAATTAAATATTAATTTGTTTAATTGAATTCAATTGCACTATATAATTGTCCTTGAAAGCATAAAAAAGTTTGCGTACATTATTTCATCCAAGCAGTTATTGAGAAAATAATTATTTGGTTTTGAAAAGCGCTTTTCTTTGTTTTCGAATTCAATTAAAACTAATTGCTCATTATAAGTTCTTAAACATTTTTTTGGAGGTTTGAACAATTGTTTTTACGAAATGCTTTCAAAATAAATCCGCAATAACACTAATGTCTTTCTTTTTATTTATTTTAAACTTTTTTTTTACACTAAATGGAAATAATTTTTTTAATATGCGAAAAAGTATTTTTATATTCTAATTTTTATTGCAAAATTTGTTTTTTTAAATGTAGATTAGTTTGGAAAAATGATAAATTTAATTCGCATTTATGAATATACATATAAAAAAAGTTTTAGACAGTTTAAGAGTTAGAATCAACCAAATGCACAGTACTAATTTTGTTTAGAAAATTTCCCGGTTTTTCGAACTATTTTTTTAGTTAAATTTATTGAGTTTTTCTTTACAAATGCTTTTATTTTGTCGTAAGGCAATTCTACAAACTTGAGGAAGGAGGTATTAGTGCTGTTGTATATCAGTTTTAACGGAAAGACTAAGAATATGCCATGTGTTTATTGACACACTAACTAAAGAAGATTTAATAAATGTAAAGAACTTTTTTAAAAGTAATTTTTCAAAACACATATTATAAAAATAAATAACTATTGCCATCATTTGTTATTTATTGCTCTAAACATATCTAGGTGTTTTCATGAAAATTTGCAATACACATAATTGCCATCTGGCAAGCTCAATCGAAAGTGTGCTAAAATGTTGTTTAACTCATTAAAAATAATCATTGTTAATTATTTTAGAAATTTATAAGAAAACATAATTCTTAAATCTTCATTTCATTGATGAAACGAATCTGTGAACTTTCGAATACAATAACAGATAAAACTTCGATTAAAAATTCTAACTCTTTAAACGATAAAAACATAAATGAAACTTTTAATAATCACTTCTCCTCATCAATGAAAATTTTTGAAAATCAAATTTCAAAGTGTGAATCATTCAATTTTTACCGGAAACATTTCCCACTTATCTTACCATAGCCAACCTTTAAAAAAAACTCAAATTAACTCTTTTTCAAAAAAGATTCCACATTTTCATTTCGATAACATTATCAATCAAAGCGGCAACTTCTAACTTTTGAAGAGGAACATAATTAGAGTGACTTTCTACTCTGGGAAAAAAAGTTAAATAGCGACTTCGCCTGATCTATATATAGCGCAAAAAACCCAAGGTATTCTGATAATTAGCAGGGAACAGCAAATGATGCATTTCGAAAATTGTCTTCTGAGAACAAAAGGTAGAGATAACGTGCTCTTAATGGCCGTTCGTGAGGGATGCATTATTAAAAGGCCAACTACATAAATGTAATGGACTTCTAATATAATTGTAAAAAGGCCGCTGGAGAAAGAGGTCAAGATGAATATTGCCAAATCGCTAATTTGATGAGAAGAGTTGCTATGTTTGGCACCTTATCGCTGCCGTTTGAGTAAGTGGCCACAAAAATAACTAAAAGAAAATATTTTTGTTGTATGTCTGCTAAGTACGTGTTTCATACATATATCTTCTTCGTCTTCCTTAGCTCTACAGCCGGTTTTCAGCCAAGGCTGTCTCAATCAGTCTAAACCATCTAGACCTATCCGACGCCAAATCTCTCCATCTACTTACACCAAGACTCTTTAGCAACTTCTCCACATTCTCTAGCCATCTTGTTCGTGGTCTGTTTCTTCTTCTTTTCCCTCCTGGTTTATGAAATGTTCTACTTTTTCGACATATATTGAATCGTTAAATTAATTTGTGATGTACATTTCGGAATATTTAAAAGCGTAAATATTGCTATTATTTAGAATATGTGATTTCTCTCTGAACCGCATGGTTTGAGGTAAAGCCACGTGACCGATGTTGATCACCTTCTAGGTTTACCAATGCGCAGTCCGTACTATCTTACGTCTATGTGCAAGGGGTCTGTCGTTGCAGTTTACACTTGATTAGGAATGGAGAAAAAAACTGAATTGTAGAAGTTACGGAGGAAAATTTTTATGACTTAAAAAAATCATTGAATGCGTGAAAAGTTTGTAGGAATAATTTTGAATTAAGTGTTTATAGAATAAGTAGATTTTGATTTTGTTCTCATTTAAATGTGGAATATTATTTTTGCTTGCTTTTTAATGTTAAACGCAAGAGCTTTTGAAGGCATATATCATACAGTTTAAAATTGTAGTTCGGTAGAATTTAATTGAACTAAATCTACAGATGAGAAGTATCGAATGGTCTTGTCATTTTTACACGCTTTTGAGTGACGACGTCGAAACCGGAGCGTGCACCCAACGTAACGTATACCGGAGGCATCATAAGCGGCGTCCGGAGTGTGGACTAAGGTAGATTTACCGTACACTATTCATATACAAGGTATTATTTATTTGTGGGATTTTCCCCTAAATGTTTTTGAAGTTCAGTTCAGTTGGGTAATACTCTGGTTTTATGCTTCCAGATTGAGCCGGCGCTTCTACCAGACTTTTAGGTTTTCGCTCTATTTGGATTTTATTCTAGTTCACATGCCTTATAAGTTTTAGTACTCGGGTCAAGTGACGAGGGCGATATCTGAGCGATTGCCCAATTAAATTTTAGGACAAAATTGTATGCGGCATCAGGGATTTACAGCATATTTTACGTGAACTCTACAAAGAGTATTAATCGTTTGACTTTTTGGATGCAGAGACCGTTTATAGATTGGAAGTTATTTTGCAAATGCCTTAACAGGGACTTTTTGATTTAAAGCGAATGTCTACCGACAGGGCTCTCTAGCCCCTTTTCCCCTACATGTTTTTATACACTCTTAAAACAAAAGAGGGAAATTCACTCCTATAGGAGAAGTGCATTTTCGGCACCGGAAAGGAGTGAAAATTAACTCAGACTGAGTTAAAACCGCTCGTTTTAAGAGTGTAGGACACAGATTGTTTTCTTTTATTTCTTTTACCCACTCCGAAAAAGAGTGAAATTCACTCCTATAGGAGAAGTGCATTTTCGGCACGGAAAGGAGTGGAAATTAACTCAGACTGAGTTAAAACCGCTCGTTTGTTTTAAGAGTGTAGATGTATGAGAAAAAATTTCACAAAACTTGACTCTTCGGCATGCGGCGTTAACTCACTACGCTGGTCTCCATTGAAAATTAAGTAAAAATCTTCTCATTTTACAGCATTGTGCATAATTTAATTTTGAAATAGTCGTAAGAGGTAATCGAAGGATACACTAGATTGATAGCTTCATTGGTTTGTTACTGTTTAAAATTTATTTCACATTTTGAGAATCTAAAATTTTTTCTACAAAATTGAATACAAAAATTTTATTTATCTAAAGTATAAAAAATAACACAAATCACTGTAAAAACAAATAATCCTTAATAATCTGCTAAATATCCCTCTAGAGTTTGTTAATATTTTTCTTTAAAGCATGTTTAATTGCAGTATGATTTGATAACAGTTTTGGTATAAAAAAGAATAGTGTTAGATCGAATTGATTTTTATAAGAAATGTAAAATTTATTTTGGTTGATGGACAGTTTCAGACATATCTTTTTCAGAGCTTGTTCACTTTGGATGCAAGATACATACTGACAAAAACTAAATGCTACATGAAACACAAAATAGAAAAAACAACTAGTTGAGACTTCACTTCAATCTATCAAAATTCTTTTCATTTGTATTTGTATTCAAGAAAAAAACTACAAATAAAATATTTTATAGCCCAAACAACTTAAGTCAACAAGTCAACAAAATCTTAGATATACGTCAATCATCTAATGCAATGTGAAAAATGATATCATTAGCGGCTAAATGAATGGTAAAATGTTTTAGAAATGTAAGATCATTGCCAACTATAACTATACCATCCAAATCATTACCGACTATATACCACCATCACTCAATTAAATGACTTCGAAGTGTCAAAGAAAGCTACACACGAACCACTTTAGAAGAACATACGGGTCAATCCAATGATGCTATATTTAGAACAAAAGTGAAAAGAAAGAACATTATACCACTATGTAAATGAAGTATGCACACACAATAAAAAGAAAATATGATAAATCGAAAAATATGTGATTTTTTTTGTTTATTCTTGAACTAACTTATTTTTTGCTTAGCTATTATTCATCCTAGAATGACAAAAATGAATACAATGCGCAAATGGAACTTTCCATTTATCGTTAAAAAATTCGACTTTCTTTGTTAGGGGAATTTTTTTCAGTCTTTTGAGGTATTTTTTTTTTGGAATTCGTTTTGATGATTAAGAAAAGAGAACAAATGATTGTTCGTTGTGGAATCAAAACAAATTTCGGAATTTCGAGTGAAAGAATTACTTTTTTTTTCTGAATCTCATTTATATTGATATGGGAATGCATCATCTTGGTGTTCTGGATCTTAGCTTTTGATAATTGTACAAATTCTGGTTTGGTAAAATTGTAAATAAACAAGTTGGTTTGTAATTTTAACTGTCACATAGAGCTGCTTTCACACAAAATTTAAAAACCTAAGAAACAAAACCGCCAAACGCAGTTTTTAGTTTTAATTTAATGTCACCGAAATCGCATTTTTTCATTAATTTTCTTTCTCTAATTCAAAAAAATATTCTTTATTGTTTGCTAAATTGTTTGCAGTTCAAAGAGTAAAAATTAAGTAATATTGCTTGTTTTGAAAGTAGAAGCAAAATTTATCATAACGTTATTTTTACGAATAAATGTTGACAATTGTCAAAGAATCAATAATTTGCATTTTGTTAATGCAATGGGAATATTTCTTATGATGTCACGCTCTTCGTACTGCGATGCCATTGGTTGTTTTGTTTTCTTTGACAAAGTGTTGAAGCAAGCTCATTGGTTTTTTATAACGTCACGCGCTCCGAACTGCGATTTCATTGGTTGTTTTGTTTTTTGTGGCAAAGTGTTGAAACAAGTCCACTGTACATTAATAAACTCTAAAATGTAAATTAAAAATAAACAGATTGTGTATGCAAAAAAGAAATTACAAACTTTATCTGCCGCTTTATTAATGCATGAACCTTCAAATGAACTTTATGAGTATGTTTCAGACCTTGAATGGCACGTGGCAACAGAAATGCTTAATGAAAAATAAATTCTTTCTTGAGCCTCAATTGGTTAATCAATGTCAAATGGCAAAGAACACCGATAGAAGGAAGAAATGAATGAAAGCTGAAAGGAACTACCTCACCTTGAACTCGCAAATTGCGATATACACTTTTACACTAAGATGTCATTCAATTCTAAATTATTACACCAAAATAAATACCAAGTTTTATTTTTCACTTTGAATTAATAAAGTTTCTCGGGTGTTTGACAAAATGACAACAGTGGAAATATGAAATCAAAATGGAATTATATTGTTATTTAAATGACATTAAATTTTTTTTAGATTATTAAAATTTAAATATATTTTTAATTTTTAATGACATTAAGAATATAGCCTAGAATGTTCTTTGCTGTAATTTGACGGGTCACACTTGCCTGTAGTACTTATGGTTCGAATTGTGAAAGTTGGTGACGGACGGGCCAACACAGCTGTTATAAAAGCTTTTACTTTTAACATTATGAAAAGTTGCTGTTTCAGGTTATACAAAGAATACATTTACCCTTTGTTCTATGTGTTCGACATGTGTTAGAAGAGAAAGGGCCTGCTAAACCATTTCAAACCAAGTGCTGAATGATCAGGGAGCTGGCCAGACAGTCAGAAGATCCGATTTATGGGTAGAGACGTTTGTGTTGGTGTTTGTCTGTATTTGTCCTGAGTACACTGCGACAAACGTGCTCGTTAAATCTGGGGAGTCGAAAGTCCCGAACAGGAGCACAATGTCGCCACTAGCTTGCTTTAAGTGCCCTCTCAGGTGTCAACAGGGCCGGATTTACAAATAGGCTAAGTAGGCTGTAGCCTAGAGCGGCGAATTTTTTGGGGCGGCAAATTTTACGACCAATTAAAGCGATATTCGGCCTAAAAATTATTATAAAGAAACGAATATTTTTATGAAAGAAAACAAATAATTTATATTAATGCGTAAACCGTAAAAGTATATATAGTACCTACTAATATTTCGTAGCAAACATGGTCGCTGCAAGGGCAAGTGCACCCCTTCTCCCGGATTTCGAAGTTGAAAGAAAATAGTAGAAAAGTTTTAAAAAATTCGCCCATTTCGCTTTCGATTTAGTGTGTAAAGGTACATAGATGATTCTATTATGTGTATCTATTTTAAACAGCACATACCACCCTATTTTGCAGCTAATCACAATTTTTTCCCCGAATTGGCAGAATATTGTGACTAGGGCGGCAAATCGTAGCCTATAGGCGGCAAATCTTTAAAACCGGCCCTGGGTGTCAACCTCGTCACTTCACAAAGTGATTGTTTACAAGGCGCAATTGGCTGTGTTAAAGCTTCATGGAATCCAGAAGTAGACAGCCGGAAAACGTACAACCTAACCTAACCATTTTAGCTGCCACAATACGGGAGCCTGACACACTGTATGACGGCTCTCAGTTTCTGGCGGATAGCAACTATGGATAATGTAAGACTACCTTTACGGAAAAAGTATGAAGCACGATGCGATTGGTTGCTGATAGGACAGAAATGACTATCTTTGACAGAAATGACTATCTAGAAAATGACTACCTTTGTTCTGTGTAAAATGGCAAAAAAAAATTATTTTAAATGGGCACTCAAAGTGAATATTTGATTGCAAATGCTTGATAGATTTGATGCACATGTAAATCCGAAAATGTTACTTACAAACTTGTCAACCTAAATCTGTGCTTTTATTTCGACATAATTGGATGAAAGGTTTTTTTTGTGTCATATTTTTTAGGAGTGTTGAGTTGTAGAAATGCGTTACTAATGAAGTGACAAACAATTTTTATGATCATTAAGAACAATAAAATATAAAGGAGTATCATAAAAGGGGAAAAATATATTAGACTGTTCTTTTTTTTGCGCCACAAAAAATACCATCACTGGTAATGAAGTTTGATTTTTACGTTAATATTTAATGAGCAAATCTGCTGTTAATTTATCCAAAAAGAGGACACAAATGTTTTAATCTGCACAAATTAAGCGATGGGGTTTTTCATGTTAACATACGACTTTTTTGCTCATTTTCTTGTTGATAGTGTATGTACAGAAAAAGTTGTCTTTTTTTCTTACAATCAGTTTCTTTATAAAAATAACCAATGTGAAAAGTTTCATATTAAGTTCATTTTTAGCGAAAGATTTGTATAACATCCGATACGCAGTTTATAGAAGAGAATATTAGTTAACATCTTGTCTCAAAACTAAAAAAAGATTTAAATTAAATTTTTTTTAACATTTTAAGAATGGTACACGATGTGATAAAAATACGTCAATATTTTTTCCTTACCACTACTCGTTGGATTTTTAAAAAAAATCTTTTTATAATTTCACGAATATTATGAGTAAAAATATTGAATACTCGTTAAATAAAAATATTTAACTATAATTTTCAAGAAATATTATAAGTGTAAAGATGTGTTTCTCAATTTGCATTTTCGTGTTACGGCACTTTAAATGTATTCTCGAAATATCCTACATATATTTGACCATTCAGTGTTAGAGTTATTAGACAGCACCACAGTCTGTTTTTATTACTACATACACAAGGGATATTAAGACAGGGACCTATTTCCTAAAGCCCACGCTTCACGGCTTTTAATATCTTTACCAGAGTGGTGTTCGAACCCACAGACTTTGGTACACAGGGCTGTCTAACCACTCAACTATAGTTCAACTTGAGTATTTGAGAATTTTTAAACTTTATTATGCTATGAACACACACACACATTCAAGTAACTAAAAAAAATATTTTGAGATTAAATTGTTAAATAGACTATTTTAAAATATTATTTATTATAGATTATTTAATATATAGACTATTTTAAGATTGAGCTTTTAGTTTAGCTTTTAAATCGATTGATATAAGTTGGAGTATAATAAGCAGATTTATCACACAAAATGCAATCGAAACGAGAAATTTTAAACGATTTTTCTGTATAATTTTTCTATTTGCCAAAAAGTATTTTTTTACATGTACACATTTTACATGTACATTTTTTCATACCATAGGTATTATTTTTGTGGAATTGTT
Source organism: Oedothorax gibbosus (assembly GCA_019343175.1). Classification (NCBI taxonomy): domain Eukaryota; kingdom Metazoa; phylum Arthropoda; class Arachnida; order Araneae; family Linyphiidae; genus Oedothorax; species Oedothorax gibbosus. The sequence goes on from CM033270.1 coordinate 25,223,221, forward strand.
TTGAATAAAACAAAGTACAGGATGTTCCAAAATCGACCGGTCATTTTGAATCGAATTTTCATGCAAAAAAACATCCAATTTTGAAAGACTATTCTAAAATCTAGGAATAATAGGATAAAGTAAGCTAACGATTGCAAAACATATTTTATTTTGTTCTTTTAAAAATTAAAAGTCCCGTATAAAAAAAAATCCTAATTTTATATTTTAAAAAGAATAGAAAAGCTACATTACAAATAGAACAAAAATATATTTGCGTAAAATAATCAAACAAAGGGAATATCTAGCTAGCATTAATGCTTAAAAATTCGCAAACATCAGTAAAAATTTCAAATATTTACATTCTTAGAAATTATAAATATATTATTTATTTAACTAATCAAATAAACAAAATATTCTTTTCAATAATACATGGATGTTGTTTGTCATTCATTAAAAATATAAAGTACAGCATGCATTTTAAAATATTTTCCTAGTTTGTTAGTCTATTGATTAATCTCAGAAACTCTCAGTATATAAACTTTTCTGAAAACTGAAGAGAGCTTCTCTAGGTCGTGTTATTTATGACCTTAAGAAGAGTTTGTGATTAATAGAAAGGACGGAAGATTTGACGTTGGCTTAGGTCACACACGCTTTCTAGTTCTTTAGAACAGGATGAATGACTTTACGTTGTGGTATGGCTTTTGACTTCTCCTCTCATAAGCTGAATCCCTGTTAGTTTTCGACAGCGCTGTCCAGAAAAAAAAGAGCCATTAAAAAGAATAGCGACAAATTTATTCCTAGAATAAATTAACTGAATTTTTTTCAAAAAGAGTACTTCGTCATAAGTTGAATAACTGATAGTTTTTCAAAGTGCCGGTCAGAAGAAAAAAAGAACCGCTAGGAAGAACAAAGATAAACTAATTTTTAAAAATAAATTAAATAATTTTTTCAGGATGCTTCTTCATGCAAGTAACTATTGTAAAACGTAAAATATCGGAAAATATGAACTTTGTATGGTTTTCAATTTTCGATAAAAAATTGAGTAATAATGGGCATGTTTCACTTCTTGAGTGGCAAAAGTACCAGTGGCATTTAGCTGGGATTATAATTTTTGGCATGGTTAAAACATTCGTCCTAAAAAATACAATCAAACAAAATTTTGCAATAATATATCTCAAAATTTCGTAGTAAATGAATTTTATTTACTATTTATGCAATGTAACAAAAAGCACGAAATTAGTTTCTGGTTTCATTAACATTTTCATAGATTTTTGAGCATGGTAAACACTACCTACTAACTATATTTTTTTATTGTTAAAGTTTAATAAATAGCCAGTAATATCGAGTTACACGTGGATAACTCAAAAGTTTACACAGCAAATGAAAAGCAATGAAAATCACGGAAAGCAAAATGAAAACTGGAAAGATTACGTCATTTAAAACAACTAATTGGATAAAACTATTATATGTTTGAGCAGAAAATATACTACTAATTTAAAATCTCTCATTTCTTTGATATCTTATATTTATAAATTTGACAATTCTTTAAAAAATTATTGGTTCTTTTTTTCGAGTCTAGTCTTTTTTATTTGATGATATGAACTAAGTTTTTTTCGGAATTAGAAAGTCATTTATGTACTTTTCATGTGCCAGAATACCTCGCAGATTTTCTATTAAATTTGGACTAACTACTTATCATATAATTATCATAATTTGAATTAACACTATGAAATATCATAATAAGTTTAAGTCCCAAGATACTAAGAGCACTTACAATAATGATATTAGTGAAGTGATGTTCAGCATCAAACCAAATCATGATGAGCTTTTGTGGTCGTAAATTTATAAGTTGTTGAGTGAAGTAAATTAAATTACTAATCATATTGACGTTGCTAATTAGTAAAGGGAATAAAAAGCTTGAAAATTCTTCAGCAAGTTTACGCAGTAACAGATGCAATACTAAAATCAATGGAACGCGTAATGGAAACTAAGGCTAATAGATATTTTTCATTGTGTTACAATCTGGAAAAATTGGTAATAAAGGGGAATATGAGTAGAGAGAAAAGGAGAGTTCTGCATCAGTGGTGGGTCGCGGGTCAGATCAACCACTGATAATGCCTATGACGTGCCCGGCCTATGACGTAATCGGAGACGTTCGTGGTGCCATCTATCGGTAGGGAAAGGAAGTATAAATAATGTTTATGACGTATCTACTCGTTGGCGCCATCTACCGGTGAAGAAATAAATGATTTTAATGTAAAATAGGGTGAAAATAAATAAATTTTAGCGCGAAAAATATAAAAAAGTGAGTTTATTCGAACCCCCGATCTCCAAAAGCGAACGTGGCTCAGCGACTTGCTGCGCGTTAGTGAACTGAGCCACGCCCGCTCGACAGTATGTGAAGAATTAACGTTTATTTGCGGTTTCTATAAGTGCTCATGGTATCTTGGGACCATGTAAGTGCTCTTAGTATCTTGGGACTTAAACTTATTATGATATTTTATAGTGTTAAGTATAAAGTGTATCTAGTATAAAATATTTAATTTAATCCTGTCTAAATGGTGACATAAACTCGAAATACTTTTGTGGGATATTTACTTAATAATTAAAATAATCAGTAATATCTGATTGACATTGCACATGTCTAAATGGAGACACTTAGTCTGAATACTTTAGATATATATCTTAGATTTTAGTGAATGTGTATTTACTCAGCAATTAAGATAATCTCTAGAATCACAGTCACGTAGGCACCAAAGGTTTCGTATACAAAACCTATGACATAACGAATATCATCCAATGAACATAGATGTAGATGGCGTTGTTTTTCCTACCGACCAATGAAAAATATAGATAGAGGGCGTTGTAACCTTTGACTTATCCTACTTTCTGAGCTTGAAAAATCATTCCCTCTATGTTAACTACTCTGTGTAGAAATTTATATATTTTCACTGTAGAGTGTATCAGATAATTCTAAACCATGAATTACGAGGTATTTGCCAATTTTTCTATTAATGTTCATTTATTTCATTGTGATAATTATTTATATATATTTTTAAAAAAAACTTTAACATAATATAATTTTAAAAACTTTAGCTACATTTAAAACAATGAATTATTAAGAAATGTAATTTTCAACCATCTCTTATAATTCAAATCTATGTAAAATAATATGATCATTATGCTTTAACATATATACATTCATTTTAAAACATTTTAGTATATTTTTCCTGGTAAAAAATAATCAAGATTTTTAAATACATGTTCTAAACAAATAATAATGTGTTTATTATGCTTATATACATACCTTTAAAAACATTTTAGTGTGTTTTCCTGGTAAATATGTCTAATGTAATTTTCATATATAACATTACATGTCTTTTTAGACAGATAAAATAATCACATGTCCCTACGACATTACACACAAGGTTAAAACTTCAGGTTAAAACTCATTTAAACTGTTAAAATATTTTTTACATTTTTTTTATTGGTATAGCAAAAAGACCATGCAAAATATACATGTTTCTTCAATAAGTCTCACATTATGGAAAAGTCTGAAACGGATAAACATTTATCGGAATGCCCCGACAACAGTAAGGATATATCATTTTTCAATCGCAAAAATATTTAAAAAATGAAGCTATACTAAATGAGTTGTTATTATTTTTAGTTTATTGTTGGAACTTTCCTGTAGAAGACTTGGATAGTGAAATAAAAAACCTTTTTGAATACACCTTATTCTGTAATGAGGGAAAAATACGATAAAGCTCTGAATCGTGAGTAATAAATAATCTAAACTAAACTCACACTAAAGTTTCTGTTACATCCTTATTTTATTATATATGTATATTACAGTTTGCTATTCGAGTCGTCAGTATCCCCCTCATGATCCATACAAACTACCGCTGTATCCGACCTCGCCAACAACCATCCCTCCCCCCTGATGTTAATAGCAGTGTTGGTGCATGGATAGATTCTTTTTACGAATCATGACAATTTCATCACGTTAGATGCTCCAATTTGAGAATATAACTTTGAATTCTACAATCCCTGACATGGCCTCTCTTGCAACTGTTGGAGTGAATCGTCCTAAGAAAAGTATTCCAGTGCGGGAATGGAATCTTGGTTCCGGATTCATGGTGTCTCTACACAATTTGAACTCTAAATTGTATATTCACATGAGAAAATATGCACCATGTGTCAATCATCTAACTACTTCCCCACCAAGCAAGGTATCGTAATGTCATTAGATACTTATTTAGACTTTAAAATGAAAATTTACAATGTAGATGTGAAATATACATCAAGTAGTGTAATTTGTAACAATCAGCTTGCTATAATGAGTATGTCTGGTAGCTTAGTATTTTAACAAATATTTCATTTTGAAGATTTCAAATTCAAAACGTCTGCTCTAAATGTAGATTATTCTAATCTCGTTAAAATCTGTGAGATTATTCCTGATATAAATGAAACTAACAAATATACTGTATTGTGTAAGATCCTACCTAGCAAAATTCTTGAAAATGTTGTTGAAACAGTTGCAAACGATTCTACTATAGATCGTATCTTCGATACGATTCTCGTATCGAAGATACGAGAAAGCCGCAATTTCTATTCGATCATCCGTACAATTAAAAAAAATAACAGCATAATAATAATCATAAAGTATGACAGAAAAATTATAAATTTGATGTTTATGATGCAATTTGATGCGAAAATGTTAATGATACATAAGGAAAAATAAAGTCAAAGAAGTGATTTCTTGAAAGAAAAATATGTTTTGTAAAGTTTTTCAATGTATTTTAAACTAGTAAAATCAAAAATTCTACTTTTGATTTGCACTATTTTTGTTCTTAAACGTTATTTTCCATTCGTTGGACGATAAGTTGAAAGTTTTTGCGATAAAATTCTTTGATATTTTGGAAGATACATGTGATGTTTAGACGTTCTCGTCAATACCTTTTGAAATTAGACTATTTTATTCAGACTTTATTCACTATAAAGTTTCATTAGCTGTGAAAATGTATTTTTTAATTAGCTTTTGATAATTTTTATACTATGTTATATATAAAAATTATTCAAAGTTATCAACTACTCGTTTAAACCTCGAGAAAATGGACCAAATGCGAGAATAATACTTTGATTTATATGTATATCTTTTCTAGATGCTAATATTTCTTTAATAGAAGTTTTTCTTTAACTTTATTTTTAAAAAAAAATAAGTTGGGATATTACTATTTCACGTTTCAAAGATATTAAAAAGTGGTAATCTTATCTATCTTAATCACTTTGATTCTTCAAAACATAACTTTAAATATTATAAGACTAAGTTTTGAATGTAAAAACTTTATAACACTTAAGAAAATA